>CM023452.1:806656-1028789 GCA_013339765.2 Haemaphysalis longicornis | reverse complement strand
CACCGTGTCATTTGTAAAAAACAATTTCACCCTTTTAGCGGCGTCGCAGAGCGACATCCTTAAAAACGGTTCTGTGTATTTGTAAGAGTAACATATTCTTGCAAAAATCAGTTGGATTACTGAATCGGTGAAAAATTTATTTGAGAATTTTTAGGAACACCGTTTTAGTTCCGGAATGCGGAATCACCTCGCTGGTGTAGGTTAGGGTGAAATTCAAAAACTACTTTTAGGTATTCTTAAGGGCTACTTATATCAGCAAAAAGCGCTTTGATATGTGAAAGGGTGACCGAGAAAATCGCGAACTCGCGAAACCACAATTCCGCCCTTTTCTTCGGTTAGGAAGGAAATTTCTGAAAAACCCGCCTTAGTGAGCACCTATTCAATGACGCAAATAAACTCGTGAAATTTCAAGTCTCTAGGTCTAACAGTTTTGGCTGGGCGTTGATGAGTCAGTCAGTCAGTCAATCGGGCACTTCTCTTTATAGGTATAGATATATATATGTATACATTTTTATATTGTGAGAAGCGGTACAGGCCATGTGTTAGCATGTAGACAATCGCCCTCTTCTGGGTATGCACCCTATCATCATCGCATCATCTTCATCGCGGCGGCGACAGTGTCATCGACATCACCTTTCTTGCTGGGTCTTCCTAGCGCGCGCTGTGACCGCACGAATAGTCTCCTGCCTGGCGCTCCCGGAGTCTCTCAATATATATATATATATATATATATATATATATATATATATATATATATGCACTCATCGCATCACAATATAGTCGGAAACATAGCATGAAGAACGATAACGATGATTACTCATGCTTTGGAGAACATACTTGCCTACATCAATGTACAGACTGTCCCAGCTATCATGCACCAAGTTAAAAAAAACAACGGCGTTGTTCAAAGAAAACGTAGCGCGTAGTGTTTCCAGTACGGCAGAGTGGCGGCCAGTGATTTTGAAAGATGATAGTCTACCTTGGGGTAATTGAACGCAGAAATTTTGGACTCTCTGTCTGTGACTCGATTCAGCCACCTGGCCAAAGTGAAAGTGAATATGCGCAACATTATTCCATACCCACAGCCAAATATAAACGTTTAAGGCCGGTGGTAATGTTCATACTTGTCAACATTCTTGAACAAGAACAAAATATTACGCAAATGTGAGGCAGAATATCAATATTCAAATAATACTTTGGAGTATTCCTTTATTGGGAAATTTAAGGATGCTTGGTTTTTGCGATAATAAACGACACACTGCAAAAATGGCAGAAATCCATCGCCTGCTGTTGCCCGCACCACTGTAGCTTCTGGTGACAGTTTTAGAAATCATAGGGCAGCCGCAACGAAAGCTTCCACTACATTGGTTCCAATGGAATGCACGTTGAGCAGGGAAACCTGGTTCTATAAATATTGTAGTAGCCTGCCTCCAATTACGCGTGTCTCCACCGTACGGCAGCGCTGGCATCGAGGATCCCGGCTTGAAACAGCAGAACGCGATAAATTGAAATGGACTCGAGCAAACCAGAGCGGGAAGGAGAAGGTTGGCGTTAACATGGCAGGGCACCATTCGACTACCGTCTTTCGTCGGCATTTGCAATGAAAGGGGCAAATACGCAGCATTTTTAATAACAATTTGATAAATATATCAAAGTAATAATCTAGCGCAATAAGAACTGTCCTAACCCTGGATGTGTCAATAAGGCACTTGTGGGTACCCATGAGAGGAACCTAGGGGCGGTAATTTCTGCGAAGAATAATTGCATATTGATTTATTCTAACTGATAGTGAAACCCCGCGAAATATCGAAAATATGACGTGATGGTCCTCCCCCCAGCACCATAAGACAGTTCCCTTGGCCAGACTTTGTCTGAGTCAGCAGAATAAAAAAAGAAAAAATGGAAGAAGCAATCACGACGGAGTGTGTGACTTATTTGCCACACGTGCCCCGCAAAACCTTGCTGTTTCTGCTCCTTGCATGCACCCCTTTATCAATTTGATGCACTGTCTTTTCGGACGTGTGACAGGCATAAGAGTTGCTTTCAATCAGCTTCCTGCGGGACTAGTTTAATGCGGGCCGGAATTCTGTCGCCTGGTAGTTTTCGCATCTCGCAGGATTTCTTTATCAGTGTAATCAGTACGTAAATAGTTCGTGCTGATTATGCCACTATTCCTCTCGTGGGTGCCTACAATTGCCTGTGACCCTTTAATGATTATGACATTAGTTCTCTTGTTCGATCATACCTACAATGAATCAATTAACTCGCCTAACGAAAAAGATAATCGCCAGTACTCCACTGTATATGAAACATTCTGCCCTTAGGTGTGTACGAGCAACGCCATGGGCCTTTTTTAAAATCTTGGTGCATGATAGATGGGACAACCTGTATTACATAAGCATGCATATATACGCGGTAATCCCTCGTTAAGATGAAGTCATCAAAATTGGTAAAATATTGAGATCACCGGAATTTCTAGTTAAGAGAAAGCCCTGAAATTTGTAGACGGGTCACTTGAAAAAGAGCGAGTGCTTGAGTGCAAGACATCCGCTGTACGGGGAAGCATTTGCAATGAAGACAAAATAGTTCGCTTGAAAAACTAATATAAAATATTGCGGAAGAAAGAACGCCATTGTGCTTAAGCAGCTTAATGTACCGCATGAATTGTTAGGTGCCACGGCCACATTATACCTCGTTGTGCTGCAGGCACAGCAATTATCTTGTGTCCGCCCCTGTAGGCACTTCTTGAGGCTCCTCGTCATTCGGACGATCAACGGCGTCGTCCACAGCTATATCAACGTCCTCGGCGTCAGACAGTATTCTCATAACGGGGACATTTCCTGGTACAGCGTATACTCCGCGCAAGTTTCCGTTCACGACCATGCTTTGCATGTTGTCGGAGCTAAGCCGCAGAACTGACACCTTGTCAGCTGCCTGTAGCAGACTTTTGTTTCCGTGCTCACTGTCAACATTTCGAGGTATGCATGGGCCCCCAAAAAACGCTCAAAATAAAGGGAGGCAATGACATACTGTATATGGGAGGTATTTGCGTGGAAAAAAAGCGTTTCGACTTCTCTGATATTTTGAGATATCCGAGTTGAAGTTAACGAATGATTACTGTATCAATAAAGTTCCTCCTTGTGTTTTACCTAGTAAACGTTTTTTTCTCATTTCAGGCAACAAACAGTGTTCGAGCTGCATAATGATGGTAATGTATTTACTAAGAGATACGTTTCGGCGGAGATAAACGGAACGAGTCTAAAATTTGATCGCTGGCAATGGACGACTAAGGGTCTTGTAGGTACTCCATTGACCATAACAATCCCAGGCTACTATAGTGTAGCGGTTCGCATCGATAATGAGCTGTCTATATCGGTAAGTACGAAAAGAACTCTTCTCTACCTTCTTGTCCCGTGTGCACACGAGTTATAAAGGCAATGTGCACACTCGTCGATGCAACGAAAACTCATATACAGTTATTGTTATAATATTTCCTAAATCAGGGTCTAGACAAGCAATATGGAATAATGGTGTAGACGAGAATTACGCAAGAATACTAGAGGATATCTGCAATTGGTTGACAGCTACCATCGTCCTTCATAAGGAGAACACTGAACACCTATCAAGCAGGGCGTCCGACAAAAAGAAAATATTTCTAATGTTACTCACAACACGCTTACAAGAGGTATTCAAACGTTGGATCAGGCGCAGGTGGGCGTGAGGACAATGGAGAATACCTCAGTAACCTTGGATTTGCTGATGGCGTTCTCTTGCTAAGTACTTCGGGTGACGAAATCATAGCATGATTACCGCACTCGACAACTACAGTAGAATCATGGGCCTCTATGCTGAAAGCTAAAGTAATGCTCAATAGCCTGTGCACAGCATAGCGGTTTGAGATAGATGGCGATGCAGTGAAAGAGCAAAATGAATAGACCTATACTCGGGGACAACTTTCTGTGGCAATGGAGAGAAATCTATGGCGGCGGGGGAGCAGACTGCCTTGTGTTACTGCTGTGCCAAAGCAGTTCCGAGTAAACTAGTTCCGGTTTCGGTTTCGGCGTGACGAAGACGCATTTGCTACAGTGTGTTTCTTTGCATGAGATCTATGGTTGAGTGCGCTGAACCACAATCGCCAATCATCCAGGAATATTGGCGTTTCCTTCTCTACGTTTTATTTGATTCTAAGCAAAAGCCAGCGCTTTAACTCGAGAACTCGGAACGACCTAATACTTTGTACCTTGGACAATGCCTTCGAACTTTGAACGCTCAAGAAACGCTGTCCATTATGTCAGCGCTGCAGTTTTGAGGGCAGAAACTGATATTATACTCTCCTTGAGCCGAAAACTGGGCAGCACCACGGGCACTAGTAGCGTGCTTACAAAGCCCAAGCGCGCTATACCATTAGAGCAGCACGGGCACACTATGGCGCGAAGTGAAATACTATTTGGATCGGGCTTAAATAGGCAGGCCCCATGGAGTATTGGTAACTCAAAGCTCGAAAGGCGTACAGCAGAGGCTCGCGCTGCAAAACACAAGGATCCTGGGCTCAATCCCCCTTCAAGCCCATTCCAACATCTTTAATGAACAGAATGCAGGCTTTGGGTCGTGTCTGGCTATATTAGGTGGCGCAGGTTTCTTACCTGAGCGTAGCAGTCGTACTGCACTCGCAAAGTTGCTTATTTAAAGCATAAATGCGTGTCAACAGCTTGAAGGTTGAAACACGTCACGCTGTCTAAACGCCTGCGGAGTTAGCGCTGGTCGTAAATTTTAGAAACAATTGGTGACTAAACATTTTGCCAGTAATGTGGTCAGTGGCATTGTAAAGTGCAATGCATTACCTAACTTTGGCAAATGCCAATATTCCCAGCAGTAATCAGATTGGTGGTTACGCCATCCCCTTTCCATTTTTTATGTGATCACTCGCACACTACCTGGCCCACTTTCCGAAAAGAGCACCGTCTCCAGAACCTTGTAACCGGGCCTGTCAGCAAAAGGTAAATCGGCTGCCAAACCAGGCAACAGAATCCGCATTGGCTGGGTGTACCCACTAACTCCTCATCAAAATTTCTATTGGCTGCAACAGCCTCTCTTTTCTTGTCACTTACATCAAGGTTGTGGAGGCGTGTCCGGATTTACTTTTAAAAATAGCTGACTAGTATTCATGGCTATTGAATTTGATGTTGACCTCACCTTGCACTTACTTGTTTCGAAGCCCAACATGTGAATTTACCAGGTGTGGTCCTCACCGTCATATTAACCAAGTTGCAATTGGCGGCGACGTGCCACCCCATCATAGCTAGAGTGCTCCGAAATTTCGCAAAAATGTGCAATTTTGCGGCTACAGCCAGCAATCGCGCACACAATACCAGAACGAGCAGCAAAACTCCTTCGACACTAAGGGCTGCCACCGCCTGTTTCATAGAATTCGACATCTGGAGACCTGGAGCATTAGTCAACATAAATAATGCGGGCTACGAGAAAAAAAAATGAAGAAAAAGAAATAATTTGTTTTGTTTCTTTTATTTATTTACTGCACAATCGGCTCGGCAAAACATGGAGGTCACTTCAAGTAGTCGCACAGCCACAAATACACGCACTCGAACCCCATTCCCAGGAGTAAGCCTTCAAAACCGTGCCCCCTCTTTCGATCCCAATTAAGCACTCAAAGCCACAAAGCCACGTATTTACAAACTAACCTTTCTGACTTTGTTAGCAGTTACTTGCAGTCACTGTGTACGGTGTACAGTAATTTTTTCAAGATAAACGTGAAAAAACCATATGCACCACTCATTATATCAAAAACATGACAAAGTGACACTAATTCGCGTACTGAAAACAAGCACCCTTAATGACTGCGTGGTGCTCCACAAATCTAGCACCGTAAGTTTCTGGGCATCAGAAAGTTAAACAAGGTGTCCTGTAAGTTGTTGCACACAAGCAACACACATAAACCAACAGAGCACACTTCCAAGCTTCCGGGCCCCAAAAACGTAAACAAAGCACCTCGTCACTCGCCACACACTACCAGCACCCCATAAGCCAGCGCACACCGGTTTCTTCACAGATCACAGATCCTCTACACGGCCCTATCTGGAGCTGCTGGAGTGGGAACCCAGCGAAGTGACGACGTCGTCGAGTCTGGTGTCGATTGCACCAATCGGCTCGCAGGCATCATTCTTAAGACGCTCCACATGAGGGAAGCCCCGGACCCCAGTTTTCACGAGTCACGAGGACGATGGCTTCGTTGAGCCTTCATTCAACTTCAGCAAGAGTAAATGAAGTGTTGTTGGCAGCGATATACCCCTAAACCCGGCTCCACACAATTTCAATACGGTTCGATTCACAGCTGAAAGGATGAAGCCAAACAATGTTACGACAAGTAACTTTGGCCAGGCCTTCAATCCGGCATCCACAAAACTTGTGTTTGTTCTCGTTATCCAGCCGAAGACGCTCAGGCTTCAGCTGTTTATCACACCACAAGATGGTCGAGGGAAGCGTTTTATTTATTTATTTATTTATTTATTTATTTGACGATACTGCAGGCCGGTATTTTATACCTAAAAGGACAGGCTACACAATATACATACAATATAATAAAGATTATTAGCAACAATCAAGATAACGCGAAGACCATAGCAACGTACAACTATCATAATTTGAAATGCGGGACTAAAGCTCTTTCATAAAATCAGCGGGTTCAAAAACCTCTCGTGGCAAAGAATTGCCACGAGAGGTTTTTCCATTTCCATTCCAGAGGTTTTTCAAAAGAATTCCATTTGGACACTGTTCTTGGGAAAATGTGTATTGTGTGCGTGAGTTCAGGAGAAAATTTGCGATAAAGAGTATTCATCGCTATGTCTAGTTGTCCGTCAAGTTAGAGGTCTATTTAGTTGTATTTATTAAAAATATTGGTTAAAAGTGTTGTTTAAAAGTATGTATTTGTTGAAAGTATTATTTAGTTTTTCCTACAAGGCAGTTGTGAATAAACGCAAGACGACTAACTTCCCGGCGTGCATCGAGAGTCGATACATTGTACTTCTGCATCAATAAGGATGGCGAATGATGCCTTCTATATCTACCGAAAATAAATCTCATTGCCTTTCTTTGAACTTTTTCAAGCTGCATAACATCCTTCTTATAATAGAGATCCCAAACTTTAGCAGCTTACTCCAGTTTTTACCAAACGTATGAATTGTAAGCTGACATCTTACTACAAACTGGAGCATTTTTAAGTTTTCTTTTTGAAACCATAGCTTGCAAGGGGCTGATGAATAAATATCTAATATATACTCTGACCAAGCAAGACTCCTAGTTAGAGTCACCCCTAGGTACTTCTGTTGGGAAACTTCTAACACAGGCTGTTGATGTAGTGGATAAGAACAAGAGCTAAGGAATTTTTTCTTTCTGATGAAGCCCACCTCAAGCCCCGAGGTTTTGTTATCCAGGCCATGGAGGACTCACCTGAACCTACGCCCCTCACGACTTACCAGGAAACTACAGAGCACTACAGACCAGGTCACAGAACACTTCCGTTGCATCCCCCACAATTAACAAAGACACAAGAAACTACGCTCAGACTTGTGCAAACAAACACGTATCCCTATCCAACACTGATACGCTTTATGTTTCCAAATCAGTACGAAGCCCAATTCAAATTGTGTACGCAATCAGGAACATTTAGGCACATTATCCTTGAATGCAGTCAGAACACTTATTGGCACTTCCACCCCCTCCTCGTTCTCCCGAGCAATGGGAGACGCTGCTGTCCAGCTCCCTCCTTTGCGATCAGCTCCTGCTGGTTGAAAGAGCGGTAGCCTTGTTTGTAGTGGAGCCTTGTTACATGGCTACCTCTAACAAGGCTCCACTCCCACAAGGCTCTGAAAATAAAGAAGTTTTTACTCTCTCTCTTTTGCACTTCAGTCTAACTCGAACGTCCACTTTAATATTTTCGCGAATTTTCTATATTCATTTCTGGTGATAGATTGTTGTGGAAGTTGCAAGACTTCCCTAACTTCCCCAAGACTTCCCTTTATAAACACTGACCACTTGTGAGATGGCAGAAAAGCAATAATCGAATCAGTACTGACTTCATGCATTGCGGGACTTTTACTCAAGCCCACTGAAACCAGGCTCAGCTTTCTTTAGTACTGTGGAAGAAGAGGGCGAAACCTGGAATTGTTTGAGACGTTCCCCACGAGAACAGAGGGAGCTGTCAGGGTGCTGAACTCAAACGCGGTTCAGGGACTCAAAAGCACAGAAAAAAAGAAACCAATCAGGCAATAAAATAAACCACTCAATGAATCTGTAGGCTGGTGGCAAGGATTACGTGTACGAGTGGCACCGGTAATCGATAACAGGTGAAAAAATACCGGTATTAAGCTTGCACTTGGGTGAAGGCACACCCATGCGGCGCTCAACAGTGTGGCACTTACGCTGCCAAACGAAACACTCGTTCAAGTTGCTCGGTTCAGATCGAGTGGAACCGGTAGAATCGAAGCTGAAACATGAAACGCACGGCAAAATGTGGGTTAAGCGCGTCCATATTGCCAAATTGTTTATTTTTTTAGCAAAGGCGGACACGGATTATCTCTGCTTGGTGGGATTGCGGTGGAATGCTGAATAAATGACGAAGCACCCATCAGGGTGTATTGCAACTCCCTTGCAAGGGTTTTCACATGGAGTCTTCAATTTACAGCTTCGGACTCAACGCGGACTCCCCGAGAAGCAGCCCGGCATTCTTTTAAAGACGATAGTTTTACTTTGGCTACTTAAACGCAGAAATTGTCGTGTCTGTCTGTCTGTCTGTCTGTCTGTCTGTCTGTCTGTCTGTCTGTCTGTCTGTCTGTCTGTCTGTCTGTCTGTCTGTCTGGCTGCCTGCCTGTCTGTTTGTCTGTCTGTTTGTCTGTGATTCGATTCTGCCACCCATCCAAAGTGCAACGGAAGCTGCGCAGGAGTCTTATATACCCACAGGCAAATGTAAAGGCCTATGTCGGGTGTCAGTGTTCCTACTTGGCAACATTGTAGAACAAGAACAAAAGATTGCGAAGATATAAGGCAGAAAATCAAAACATAAGGAATAATTGCAGTATTCCTATATGAAAAATTCATAGATGCTTAATTTTTGCGATAGCAAATGAAATACTACATCAACAGCAGAAACGCGTGGCCTGCTGTTGCCCGCGCTACTATAGATTCTGGTTGCATTTAAATCGAACGGCAACAGAAAAGATAAAGAAATTAAATGAATAAATAAATCAACAAATAAATCAAGAAATCACACGGCAACAGAAAGGAAAGATTCCACTACGTAGGTTCAACGTATCGCTTTGAGCGCTCGTGGAGTAGGGCAACCTGGCTCTATAAAAGTTGTAGTAGGGCGCCTCGATTCACGCCCGTCTCGGCCGTACGGCTGCGTACCCATCGAGGTGCTCGACTTGGAGCAGTGGAATGCGGTAAATATAAATTGACTTCAGCAATTATCTGGCTTGTTATCTTGGGAGCAACCGCACGGGAGAGCAACAGCCTGAGAGGTGAGCAGGAAAGAGAAAGGCGGCATTCACAAGGCAGGGGCCCCAGTTAACTATAAAATTCTGCCGACATTTCCAACGAAAGAACCAGTTACGCGGCCATTTTTGTTCATGTAGCACTACCTATGGACAATCCACTGTGGGTCCTGGGTTGTAGATCGAAGAGCCCCAGTGTTACAGGCAGTACAACCTTGAAATTTTTTGCATGCACGTCCCACCAATCTTGGCCAGATCTGTTATCCAGAACATAAGCAAATGGTTTAAGTTTATGCATGCCTACGAAAATTAACCAACTAACAAACTGTTCAGCAAAGGAAAAAGCGAAACGGGTAGATGCGCAACCGTTGAACCAATGACGAAAGAAAGAGAAAAAAAAAATTCCGGGGACAGTGTGCTCATGTTCACAGTTTAGGAGTTCTTGTTTTGGTTCTACCTGGCGAATTAGAATGGGAAATCGCACAAAAGCGATTAACAAGGCATCCCTAGACTCCAGTCGTAAACGCGTCCACCACATCGCTCTTAGACTTAGATTGGTAATACCGCATCTAAACTGAACACATCAGTCATTGACGCCGATACGTTTGCAGGAGGTGGAAAAACGGCTGTAATATTTAAAATGACAGTATGTTTGATGTTAAAGCTTTAGTAAAGAAAACTTAAACCAAACTTTTCGTCACAGGACAGTGGGCGTGCATGTATGTTACGTTCCATAAATTGAAGCCGTGGCAGTCAGTGATGGAATTCCTTTGTGGATGGTAGTTGGAGGATCTTTTGTATTTGAAAGCACGCATCTTACGAATAAATACAAACACTGGAAAACACACGATACTTGAAATACCTGATTTATTTTTAAAAAAAAGATTCCATTATGTGTGTAAACGTAAGGTGGCCCGATTAATGTGAATGGTAAGGATGCGATGACAAAACGATGACCTAAACCTAGAATTTAATTGGACTAAGCTCTTCTAAGCGTGCAGACAGCTCTCGACTTCAGGTTAATTAATGGTCGCCGAAGCCTCGATTATAGAAAGCTAGGTTTGATTATACAATGACGTCGTTGTCATACAGCTTCACCTACCAACGTTCTGGCGTTACAACCCGTAGATCTGGCTCGCCCACGCTGATGCCACCTTCGTTGTGCATTTTGCGATCTGTCTCGGGAGGAGTCTCGTGAAGTGGCGGACGTCATCAATGCACCGTTCATGCAGAGTATTGCGAACCACTCCAAGGAGCCTGAGGACGCTACACATCTACTCCTCCTCACCCTCAAATACGTTACAGATTGCTGTCCTCTTCAGCTGCTCAATAGCATGCTCCAGCCCCTCCGCGCGCAAAATGCTGACTCGAACGGTGTGCTTTTAAAAGAGCTCATCTATCTGAGGTTTCCAGAGTCTACCCGCCCGGTCTTAGCTGCTTCGGGGAACTTTACCTTTGACTGTCTCCACGCCATTCCTGACCGAGCTTTTCACGAAACTTCCCTCCAAGTCTGCGCCGTCGCTTCAACACCAGACTGATCGTCAGTGACCCGCTTAGAGAACCGAACGATCAGCTGGCCGCTTACATGGGTGCACCTCAAACGTCGACTGATTCTGAGTGGGCCCATCTCCGCAGGTTCTCCAAGCAGTCCTTGAAGCTCGCATTTCTCCTTGCACCATCACACTTTCAAGTACTGCACCCGCCCTTGCAAAGCCACAAGCAGCATGTCGGGAAAGGTGACTCAAGGTCACTGACGGCAGCTTGTGTGCTTGGCTTACAATCTGGCCGCCTTTCCTGGTCATGGATCCCACTGCAGTTTGCGCTTCCTCATAGACGTATTTGCTGCGTTCAGTGTGACACCATCAAACAACAGTACCCGCCTTTTTAAATAACGTGGGTCTACGCTCCGTGCAACAAAATGTACCGCCATCACCAGGTGCGGTTTGCGCTTTCTGGTAGACGCGGTTTCTGAGTTCAGTTAACAACTTTGCAGCAAGAGTTACCGTATTTCCTAGCAACGTGAGCCTGTGCTTAGGGCAGCAAAGTCTACCTCTATCGCAGATTACAAACTGCGGCCCCTCAACCTCGTCCTAGATTGAGGAGCCACACAAAACACAAAACACAAAAATGTGCCAACCCGCAAAGCCTTACAAGCGACCTCCTTGGCTTTGCAGCAATATTGCGAAGCTCAAGCGCGCTATAACGCAATACTAAACAACCTAATTACTCAGCCAGAACCGACATTTAAGTATGTGTCTTGAAGGCAAAAAGCGATCTCTTCATCAGGATAGCATAAATAACATACCACCTCAGCTCCCCCACACAGAAATATTTATATGGGCATCGTACAGATTTCCTGCAGTGCAATAAAAAAACAGGCAGTAGCCTACCACTGAATGCCAGCAGAACACGACACTCCGGACACCGTCCAACCACAAGAAGACAAAAAAAGCCTGAAAATTGATGTCTACATGATGTATAGAAGATGCCACAGCATCGCTACTCCGGTTACCAGACGAATACCCGCAAACATTCAACACGACACAGATGCAAGCGCCACAATATCTGTGTCTACACAGCAATGCACTCTGTATGTTACCAATGTGCCCGATTGCTGTATGCCCGACAAAACACCACCTACAGGAAATAAAAAACTCGTCAGAGCGAACGGCTCACGTGCAGGATGTTAGCACCTTTTGGCAGGTGACTTCAACGCCCCGCGCACAGCTTGGGGCTTCCGCAGAAACGCAACCGAAAGAGCACGTTGCTTCAAGTGCTACAAGAAGCCGAATTCACCATACATGACGACTTCAGTGAGATTGCCAGATTAAAAAATTGTGTCGAGCGAGACACCAACCCGTACCTCACTAACTCCGCAAGACAGCCTAACATTCAATGGTAACCCACCAAAGAATTTTGGCACTGACCATGCAATCATGAGCATGACCATTCAAGCTACGCTAAAGCGTCTGAAATCGAAGAAACAGGACATCCTTGACAGGAACAATACAGGCTAGACATACAAGGCTGCGACCTATCTACAATAGAGAACTGTACGGAATAAATTGAACAAGCAAAGAAGAAGCGCACCAAAACTTACTCGCAATGGGAGGACAATCCTGCAATGAATAAACACCTCCCACACTGTTGGGAAGAATGAACTGCGCTAGTCAAATGCTGCCAAAAAAATGTGACCAACCGTAGAGTAAGCAAGTGGATGAATTAGTGAACGAGCACATACAACGTTACTCAGCGCAACCATATTATGATCAGTAATGTCAACGTGTGACCATTCACCGGGCACACTTCGCAAATAAAAACCATGGAGGATACTCATAGCGCTCATCAGCCCGGGAAAAACCGTTACGCAGCACAACGTACAAGCCCTCCCAAACGAGCCTGAAAACAATCCAGACAAGCTCGTAGAATTCATCCAGGACACATGCATCCGACCATCGGGTAAACCACAAAACGCTGAATAATCGAGCGACTCATTATAGAACATCGAAGGAAAATTCGACATGACATTACTAAAGCGCCCTCTCAGCCAGTGCAAAGGAAACAAGCCAACGTATCCACATACAATAACTACGGCGCATCTAAGTGACCTATCGGAGGAAAATATGTGGACATCTTTGTGAGACATTAGCAGTATGTGGCTTGAACAACAACCCTGCGTGAAGCATTTCTAAATTGGCTACGCGATTTTCATACGCAAGCCCGATAAGCCAATCCGACTCGAAAACCTACGACCGATCAGATCAACCTCAACGCGGGGAAATCATGGACTGTATGGCACTTTCCGCCTTCAGGGTCATGACGAAAAAAAATCACCTGTGCCATTAAATATGCTGGGGTACCGAGCAAATACTTTTACACAGAATACACTAGTTCAGATCTACGAAGATATCCCTAAGAACCCCAGCAATTTGCTAGGCAAATTTACACTAGCAATAACTCTTAAGAAAGGATTGGACAACGTGGATTATGAATAATTGTATAAGAGCTCGAAAACACTGCCTGCGGTGTGCGTCTCATTATTATGTCAGAGACATAGCATTCACGGTTGGAATCACCGACCCCACATCACATGAAGCTCCACACCCAAATCGATGAATCCCACCAGGTTCTGTAGTACCTCCTACTTTATGTAACCTGGGTACGTTACAGGTTCACAGGGCCTTCAAATCAGTAGCACACATTCCTCACAACCTGTTAGCGAATGATGTTTACGTATGCCTATACACCGGCAGTTCTCAACACATACAAGACCTGCTACACATCTCTCGGTGCTACAGAAGCTGCCACTGTAAAAACAGGCTTTAGCGGTTCAGTGGAAAAACGCGCCATTGGCGCAATGACATTAAAGGAGGCGGCTTAACGCAAAGGTCTTTTCGGGTCTTTTTGGGGTATTTTGTGGCGGTTTTGAACAGTTGAACCGTGTTTGTTTGTACCTTAACCTACGTCTGTGTCTTTGGCATGCCTCCTTGAACACAAGTATAAACACAAAAAACACAAAACGACCACCATCACATACATGAGCCAATACATCTAAAGTTTTTCTTTTTACGCAAGATCATTGCATGGCAGTCTAACGCCATTGCAACCTGCCATTAGCCTGTGGGTAAAGGAATCTGAGGATATCCTGGTGCGAGACAATCAGTGATAGGACAACGTCAATTTTTAGTTCAAAGGCAGACAGAGGTATTGTGCCCATTATCATGTATCGAACCCAGAGGCGTAACGTGATGTCTGGCTTTTTGATAGTACCTACGGTACATTGTAAAAAGAGTGGTTTTTTCTAATATATCCGCTGCTTCATTGTAAATTGGTTCTTCAAGTAAAAACACTTTGCCGTCCATTGCTTCTTAGGTCTACGTAGTACTCGATTTCATTTATTGTGGATTTAACCATGAGTACCCCGCTCCCCGTGATTTAGTATTTTGGCATACATTGGCTTAAACAAAATATGTGTCCTTGGGCTCTACACCAAACTGAAGTGTTTTCTGCAGTACCAATAAAAAGGTAGACATGATTTTTTTTAATTTCATATCCTGAAGTCTTTCTATTTATTGCATATGTTTATAGCGTATGCGTTCGTTGCGGGCACTTTTTAACAGATTTATTTCGTCGGCCAAAGCTCGCCTAAAACTTTCTTGACACCCTAGATGTCTCCACCACTGAAAACTTTGATAATTGTAAACAGTAACCTTGTCGGGATAGTTCTGGGATAGCGAATAGTACAAAGAACAATTACTGGTCCCGTGACTTTGCTCTCTTGTGTATCATTCGCGCGAACATTATATTCAAGGCACCACTGCAATTTTTGAGTACACATATATTCATTGCGGGGTAAGGAGCAGTCACAAACATTTCACGCATGGCTGTCAGTTCTTCTTCTTGTTTAAGGCTAAAAGTTAAGCTCGTGCCAAGGTCTGTTACTATCCTGTTCAGAAGACCAACTCTTGAAAACAATTCAACCAGTCCCAGCGCAGCGGGGATGCTGCCTGTACTGGATTTGACAAAGCCATCTTTCGTTCCGGGTGGTCTTCAGCAACTCGTACTTCGTTGGATAACGCAGCGCTGGATTCCACCATACACGGGAGAAGAATTAGCTTCTTGCGCAGCCCGCCACAACGAGGTTCACATTTGGGGCACGGGAAACCGTGCCCCAAATGTTTTTCATATTTTTCAACGGCACGGTTTCCCGTGGGGCACGGGAAACCATGCCGTTGAAAAATAGGAAGCTGTTGCGAATCCTGAATCTAAAGTCGACACAACCCTTCGGGAAACAGTATTTCATTATGTGACCATGTTCTTAGATGAGCCTTTAGTGGCTCACAAAAATACCCTAATATTCTTATGACTTGTGCACGTGATAGGAAGAAGGTGAAATTGAACACCCAAGACTCATCGCTCATGCCTCGCTTTCCCGAGCGCATTTTTATGCATGCCCCTCCGGATGATAGGTTTTCAAATTTGCTACGTTGCTTTGGATACCTTCCATTATACTTCCATGTCTTGCGGGACTGCTCACACCTCCCGCCTTGAAATCGGAGAGATGAAAAAAATTGTTGGTTTCGCCACCCGCCTTTCGTTCATTTGACTGCGTTTTGCACTTCTTACCCTAGATCTTGTTCATGTCTCGCTAAGACTACCTATTGCTTTACTCCTGTTTTATCTCGTGGTGCGGAGCACCTACACTAACTAATGATTTCAAAGCAGCCATTGCAGGGTTTCTGATGCACGCACACCCGCAGATGGCCATGTTTTCTACCCATGGGCCTTTTGTGCCTTCACCAGGTCTCCAAGTCCTTGAGTATTGTTAACTGCTCATCCGTTATTTCGATGACCGGTTTATTCTTTATACAGCTTTTCTATTGCTGCAGTTTTAGGCTTCTTAGCTGGTGTTATTCTCTATGCACGTAAATGAGCCGTTGCGATAGTTTTGCTGTGACAGGGTAATGAGCGAGTGCGCAGCTGCGAGAATTACGCAGCGAGTGAATGTCCTCTCCCCGCTACTTACTTGTCTTCAGCAGAGCGAAATGCTGCATGCGGCATCGAAAAATGTAATGAACGCGTTAACGCGCGCGGAGGTTCCCAGAGAGCGGGCATGTCGTTCGCCACAGGAAAACGCCAGGGACACGCCGGGATTGTCCTGTCCCCACCGTGGAATATTGCAATCCAAGGACTATTTTCGTGCCGCCCCTGACAAGGCTGCTGTGGTGAAATGAACTGGCAACATTCAAATACAAAACTCTGCGGTGCTACGACAATTCTACAGTTTTGTCGTGTAATCTGCTTTAGTATTCGTGTTACGGTGTTTTTTTATTGAGCCCATTTGTCGCTGAAAACATTTCTCGTGAAGCGGTAGCGACGATTGATGAGGTTTTCTTGCTGAGTCTACACAATATGTTCACTTCTAAAACAATAAGGTGTATTGATGAAATAAGTGGTAATTATGTGTGGCAAAGTTTTGAAATTCCTAAATGCTATTTTTATTGTAATCGCAACTCCTTGTCACTGTTAAGAACTTTGAAGCAGTGTATTAGGCCTTCACAGCTACGCAGAATAAATTATGTCTGATGTTGTGCAAGCATTTATGTACAAGGTGAGTACACCCGCTGCGATATTTCGAAGGTCGCGGCACACTTGTTCACGCATGAATTGAAAGCCGTTTAAATGAGAAAAATGCGTGTGGTAACTTTAAGTGGTGCGAGCACAGCCTGTTTGCGGAAGGTACAGGGAGACGAGTTCGGGATACTACCGTTTCAAGTGCTACACACCGCCTATCCTCGGAGTTAGCCATCGAATCCAATCGCGTAGTACCATGTAATGTTTTACCTTATGGTCTCCAGTAACAGGCGTGCCCATCCGAAAGAAGGATATCACCGACAACTGGCCATTCCTTGCAGCCGCTGATGCACGCCAGTCTGTTGAAAGTGTGGCAGATATATTTTCTGACGACAAGCTCCGCTTTCGGACGTGCTACAAAAAGGCGCGAAGTGTGGCACTGAAGTGGGGACCATAAAATATAACTCGTGCACAATTCTGAATACCTGTGTTTCCTCTACTGCTCATGATCGTTATAGAATGGCGAGAAACAAAAGCTCTTTCACCTGCTTAAGAAAGTGCGCAAATACAAAAGTATTTTTACAGAACGGTTGTAAACTACTTTTGTTCTAGATGCTATTTGAAGAGTTAGTATACGGGACTTGGAAACCTGGCCAAACCACAGGTGAGATCACCAGAAAATATTTTGTTTGCATCAAAAGATATTATATATGACAGACGAGGGCATATTTTATTGTATCTTTTAACAAGAGCTGTTTTCGCAGGCACAAATTCCTTCGGCGTAGACAGAAAACCCTCAAGCCTGAAGAAAATGTGTGGCTGGGGATTAATAACATGTGCCGCCAATTGTAAAAAAAAGAAAAGAGAATCCAATCTCACTGTCTGGCGTTACGTAACTGCTGCCTCTCCAGTAGAGATATCAGCGCACACTAGGTGTACCGCGTTTAATGTGGGCTCACAGCGCAGGCTTTGGGTATCGATTCGGCTGCGGGCACTAGCGTGACGAAACGCGGTCCACTTTTGGTGGGATGTGACACCACGCGGAAGAATTGATCCGGGAATAGCAATCATGGAGAACGTTCAGCAGCAAGTAGATAAATCAATGTGAGGTGCGGACAGAAGCAGCGAAAACGTGGCGTCTTACCAAAGAACTTCAAAGGAAATGAAGGTCGGCTAACGGGCTATTGAAAGAATAATGATTGGGGTCAGACTTAGAGAACGTGAACAAGTTCCTGGATAGGAGAAGTAGTAGGAACTATCATAGTTCCTGTGCAAAAAAAATTGATTGGAGCTGGGAGCAGGCGCTCAAAAGAATAGCGCGTGCAGTGACCTCACACGTGTCACGTGGGTGCTCTGTGCAGGAAAGCGTTTGGAATCACTCGGGAAGGTAATTACGCCAAATGATAATTTGTTGACTACCAGGGCGACACAGGGGATACCGAGGTACGGTCTAGAAAAAGAGGAAGGCGAATTACTCGGTAGATTTAAGGAATAAGATATTTCGTAGGTAAAGAATAGACTGGAGAGAAGCTGGACGAGAGCGGTTGGAGGGTAATGGGAGAGGCTTTTGTGCTGCACTGGACCTAGTGGGCATTTTCTGCCACTGGTTATATTGCAGCAGTCGGGTCGCCAACGAAGGGTGAAGGGCCGCAGCTCTGCTGTTTCTGCACCCTTGCAGCACCTGTGCAGGCAGCGTCAATTTTTTTTCGTAACGCGACTGTAGTGCTGTTGTGTTTAGCTTTTTGTTCCGGCCCGTAAGCTTTCTAAAGCAAAAAAGCTACATAATGGAACGCAATATTATTTTACAAATCAATGAATGACGATAGCGGCAATACTCACCAATGCACCGCGTACGTGTCCTCTGGGTGAATGGAGATACCTGACCCGGATTCTTTTCGGGTTACTTGTTACCACAGATGACGGTGGGTATTTCTCTTTAACGTTCATCAACGTATTTTGTCTCCACTCCACTTTGAAAGATTTTTTACAACTGAAACTGCTACAGGCGTGTGATGTCAGTTTAAATATTTTCAATGGTTTTTTTTCTATTTTACCCCAAAATCCACCTTTGGGTAACCTTTATTCGTCGTCCCAATCTGCGTACTAAATCCGTTATTGTGGTTGACGACCGTTGTTCTGTTCTTTGGACACGTAGAGACATAACTTGAGCGTTTTCTCCGTCATTGCACAAACATAATGTCCGACCATGTATTCCTCATAATAGAACACTATTTCCTAGTGATACTTCTATCAAGATTTCCAATGCTTGTTTGGACGACGAGATTATTTTTTAAAGTTTTTTGTGAGACCCAGTTTTTGTGCCATCAGTTAACACTGGGAGTACACAAAATTTGTATGTCTGTACAGCGTGAGCAAAGCATGGTGCATCTCCGATTTTTTTATCCTGTGTTTACTTTCAGGTCGCTATTTAACCCCACAAAGAGAGAAAAAGAAAGAAAGGGAACGGAACACTCAGGGCAAAAATCGAGAACAGTGTTCGATAGGATACTGCAACTTTCGAGGAAAAATATATCCCGAGCATTGCATTCGCAGCACTTGCGATGTTGTTATGCGGACGACATGTCAATGCGGGAGCGCCCGCTTCCTAGATCGCCAGAGGATCTCGTGTGACCGCTTGTGCACGTCGCACAAAAGACTCTGCAGCCGCTACAGTAGGCGGAAGGAGGAGGAAGAGTTGGAAATCACGGCTCGCAAAATCCGATACCGGTGGCGAAGAAAAGAAAGCACGGGGAAGCCAATTGCAAGGCTAAATGGGGTTACTGCTGTAAACCCGTTGTTTGTTGTGGGAACAGCGCACTGACAGGTATCTCTTCAGAGACGACTTTTTTGTCTCAGATCGCTGGAATACTAATTGTGATGAAGGAATGCCGCTTCTTTTTAATGCTGTCAAAATTCTCTCTTGCGTCACCACTTGCGATTTCCAGTAGTCACATTGTATCCACCCCAATAGCCAGTTTTCTTTGTGTCCTTCACAGCCGAGCCTCTAGTTTTGTTTGTTTTTCTTGCCCTATTGAACCACAGATTATCAATGTATTTGTACTGTTGTAACCTTTCGACACGTCCGTGAGAGTCACTGGCACTCTTTATTTCTGTCATGTTTCTCATTTTCCAGCGTGTTCCCCCGTGTTCACTTCGTGACAATTTGCTGTTTAACGTCTATTCCTCCAGGGCTGCTGCTAAATATGTGGGAATCTTATTCCGGTTTTCCTTACGCCTGTGCCGGCTTCGTTTCTCTTTCCTTCGAAAAGCGTATATATTTTAAAGTTTTACTTACAGAAAATTCTCTAATCCTTATGGAGTAAAACACGCGTTGTTCCATCTGAAAATGTGGAAAACAGGTCGGTTATGGATAGGATTAAAACCAGTAATTTGAACTGCGATGGCAAAACGGACCTCCTAACACAACCACAGCCGTTTTGCCTGGTCTTTATTTGAATAGTATTGGATGTTATTTAAGTAAATATTATACAAGGTACACCGCGAAGAAGGTAAAGCTAAATTGACAATGTATATTTTCCCCACACAAAAAACGGTCACGATTGTACCTGCTGGTAAGATGGAATTCTGCACTTGATCCTAACACAATACCAAAATGGCTTGTAGTTTCAGTATAGTTGCACTGAGCATTTCTACACAAAACGCTGACGACAGTAACTTCTAGTAAGGTGGTATCCTACACTTCATCTTAGCACAATTCCAAAGATGTGTGACCCGGTATTTGTAACAGAAAACCTATAATGGCTTGTAATTTCAATAGAGTTGCACTTTAACAGAACCTACCGTTATAGCGTGATTCTCAAAATTCACATTTTTTTGTAAACAATTATGGCCAGCTTAAAAGAAGGTCAAAAAGGATTATGGTCCTAAGATACACAGCATCAATCGGGGTTCGATGTCAAGTAAAGCCAGGCCTGAATCGGCTGTGGTTGAAATTTCCAAATCTCGAAGCAGGTGATATTAAGAGCAATCGATAAAAGAGAAACAGACCTTGCTTCGTACTAGACATAGAAACGACAATTACAAAAAGACAAAAAAATATTCAAACCCCGTGGACATGTGGTAAAGGGGGACGTTTTGGTCGATAGTGCATCGATATTTTGTACACGAACAAAAACACGTTTTTTCTTCGTTCGCCTAAAGACGTCATCGCCAGGTAGGACATTGAAAAGCAATCAGAAAATTGTGCGCAAACAACATTTACAAAGTCTGAAGGGTTTACTGCGTCGCTATAAACTGTTTAGAGGGAAAACATCAAAAATTAAGAAAGCTCACCATAACTTGTAAGACTTAAAGGTAGCGAAGTTTCACGCAACCCCTACGACCATCACGACTTTTTAAGTTCAAAGCATTAAACAATTAAAGCTCACTTTAACTTATTTAAGACGGCGGCTGTCGTTCTTCGTATTTCTTGAGCATGTGTACATGGAAGAGGGTGGTCTTCTTGCCCAAGTCGACTCGCCGCGCCTGCCAACTACCGTGAATGGAGCCTGCCAGTCCATCGTGAGTTTGTTGGACTCACATGGAAGGAGAACGAGGACGCGATCTCTAGGTTTAAGCTGTTGTGAAAAAGCCTTCCGGTCATAGTATTTCTTTCGCGTCATCTTCGCCTTTTTCAGCACTTCTTGGGTAGCTATGCACGTCTCTTCGAGTCTGTGTCGTAGCTCGACGAGGTATGTGTAGGTGGTCGGTACGTCTTTCTCCATGGCCGCGCAAGTCCATAGTTCTTTCAGGACTGTCACCGGTCCCCGGATATGTCGGTAATATATCAGTTCAAACGGCGAGAATCCGAGACTGGTTTTGGGTCCTTCTCGGTACGCAAAAAGCAACGGTGCGAAGTAACTGTCCCAGCATCTTGGTTTTTTTTGGCACATCCTTCTGAGCATCGTCTTCAGCGTGCCGTTGTACCTTTATACCAGTTCATTGCTCATGGCATGATGAGGTGTCATGTGGAAGGTCTTGATGTACAAGAGTCGGTTGACTTCTTGCTTGAGCCCTGAGGTGAATCTTGTCTCTCGGTCTGTGACGATTTCTTTTGGAATTCGCAGTGTGGAAAACATTTGCAAAAGAACTTCTGCGACGTGGATGCTGTCGATGCTTGGCAGCGCGACGGCGTCGGCGTAGCGCGTCGCGAAGTCAATCATGGTTATGATAAATTTGTTTCCTTTCTCGGAAACAGGTTTATTAGGACGGATTAAATCGACTGCCACTCTTTGAACAGAGTGTCGATAAGCAGTATGCTTCCTAACGGTGCAACGCCTACACTTCCCTTCGGTGCAGTCCTTTGGCAGATGTCACAGGACTTTACGAATCGCTTCACGTCGGCTTGCATGCTCGCCCAGTAAAAATTAGTCAAGGATCGTTTCCGTTGTTTTGCGGATGCCTTGGTGTCGGGCCATGATGCCTTTGTGTGCCATCTGTGGCACTGCGTTCCACAAAGGTTGGGTACCACTACCTGCTTGAATGACCGTCAAGCCGAAAGGTGATACTGCCGGTAGAGCAATACCCTATCTAGGACGTATTTGTGGTGGTTGCCACTCCTGGATGTGAATGTTGTCCCCCGCTTCTGAAAACAGTCTTTTAGGCTGTCATCTTGCTCCTGTTTTTCCTTGAACTGATCTCTCGTGACCTCCGCGATGGTAAAGTTACCTGTCGGCAGCGTGTTGGTTTCTGCGACCGCCACGAGCTTCTTAGAGTCCATCTCAGTATTAGCGCCGCTCGAGCTTTGAGCTGGTTGTTGACGGTTTTCTGGGGTTGTCCTGGCTTGAGGAACTTGTGCTTGCCATTTCCAGTAGGGTCGCTGAGCGGTCTGGCTCGTGGCACAATACCCAGCACTAAATCATACAAGGGATCCTGCATGCATTTCACCACAAGCATACCTGAAAAGTAGGGTGTGTGGATCTTGACGTACAATTCTTGACGTCGCTCCGCAGTTTTGCCCACGAACACCACACTGGAAGCTTGGCCCGTCAAACGAGATTCGGGCACAAGATCACGGCGCACGATAACGGTATTACTGGCGGAACCTCGTAACACCGATATCGGCTTCCCATACATTATCCCAGTCACGACAGGTAGGTTTTCAACCAAGAATTTAACCTTTGAATAGCTGTTTTCTAGCTGTTCGGGGATCCTCTCCTGTATATGTTAGCGATTTGCTACGGTGCAAGCCGAAACCTGTTTTCCGTCGCTCTCTTTAGCCCGACAGTTCTCGGTGGTATGGGCAGGATTTCCGCACTGGCCGCTGCTACCATGCCGTCCTGAGATTCGACAGTCACTAGCACGGTGGCCTATTTTTCCGAAGATAAAGCAACCTTGGGTCTTCCTTGATTCTGGAGCCTGATCTACACTCTGGTCTCCTCTCGGTTTCGTCTCGGGCGTTACCCATGTTTTCGATAGCCTGTGTTTCCAGGTAGTGTTCGCAAGCTTCTGCCATGTCCCTAGTTGTCTTGCTGTTCCTTTCCTTGATAAATACTGCTAGTTGCTTGAGGCAGCACATCATGAATTGTTCTGCGATCATCTTGTCCCGCAGTTCATGGGACATTTTGGCGACGCCAGACGTCTGTAGCCACCAGTCGATATAGCCAGCATGGAGGGAAACCAACTGTACACCGGTGTTCCCCTCTGGTTTTTGCGTGCCTGAACTTTTCGTGGTACCCCTGCGAATTGAAGCGGAATCGTAGAAGCAGGGCGAGCTTCACTTTTGTATAATGTATTTAGTCCTCTGGGGTCATTCTCCCTATCACTGTCAGCGCTTCACCCGCGAGGCACATGCCCAGAGATACTGCCCATTGACTTTCAGGCCGCTTCTGCGAAAGCGCAATTCTTTCGAACCTGACAAGGTAGGCGTCGAGGTTGTCTCTCCTGTCATCAAACGGCGGAATAAGCTTGTGAGGACTGATCGTCATTGCATTTCCAAAGACTGCGGCCTCAGGTACTGAGCGATCACCTTGAGCACTATCTCTTGTATTCTCTTTCAACCAGATCATCATCTCTAACGTCTTCTGCTCCCGCTCGGATGCTTCCTTCGCGCGTCCTGCAGCTCCTTTCGTGGCCTCACGCACTGCCTGCCGCTCTTCCTTTACTCGAGCCTCCTCAGACTTCACCCATTCCCGAAGCTCTGCGACCTTGAAACGCAGTTCCTTTCGTAGAGCGAAAGTCTTTTCGAGGTCCACGCTGCCACTTCACTCGTGAATTCCCCTCGGTTCTACATCACGCTCTTCAAGATGTTAAAAAGAGTCCTGTCGGGGACGCCACTTGTGATGTTATGGCAGGTTCAGGGCCGGAGTTGGAGCGGCTAACAAGTGACGAGGCAGCTGACCATATTGCAAACAATGAATGTATTTATCAAAAAATAAAAGGTAGAAATGGAAGAGGAAAAAATTAATAAAGATGTCGCGAAGTCTGGCGTAGCGCGCGAACACCCTCTCGCAGCAAGAAGAATCTGAGTACAAGCCCACGGGACATTACACAAGGGCCTCACAGTTTTGGCGGCGGCGGGAGCGGCGGCGAGTAGAAGCTCCCTTCGAAGGCGAGCTATCACTGGCGGTTGTTGTCGTTGACGCGTCTTGGTCCTGGCATCCGAGAACAGTCCCGGCGCCATGACGACTTGACGAAGAAGCTGGTCGGCGGGAAGGTGGGCCGTACTTGGGGTAGCGGTCCCACAGTCCGGGCGACTGCTGCTGGAGCGCAGGGCCTTCACAGGATCGGGGTACCCGCAGTCCGGTCGACTGCCGCGGGTCCGCCAGGCTACCTACGGGTAGACAATCCCCTGGTTGCCCTCGATCCCACCCTTCTGATCTTCGCTTCTTTCTCTTCACTCCGCCACTCGCGCGCTTGCTGCGTCTTTTCCCCGCAATTTCTTCTTGTGTTTCCCGCGCTCAGGGCCCTTCATGACACCTTGAAGCGCAATACCAACTTTCCCACATCAATGTTTTGCCACTTCATTAAACCATACCAGAAATTCGATGATTCATACTAGCTCCTAGTGCGGTCGGCGTGGAGAAAAAGTGTTTGAAATGAACAAACAGTTGGCGGACAACGCGAAACGGATAGGCAACCACAACTTCCGGGTAAACGCTAGATAAAGGCCGTCGAATTTATTTTATTGGAAAGCATAACATCCCGCCCTTTGTAGCGCCTTCTTTTTCGCATCACAGCACAAAGTGGAAGTTCACAATGAAAATTGACCTGGAGGGAAATTGACACAGGTACGAAGGATCATTAGCGCCTTCTGCTTGAAACCGTGCATTGGACTCATCTACTGCGCCCTAAGTGTTCACCAGGGTACTCTATTTACTGAAGTAACTACCCGGCAAATTTCAAAGTACATTCCCCTTTGCACATTATTTGTGCTTGTTGATTTGAAGCTCGGTTATACCAAGATGACATCAACAAAATGATCGCAACACGCAAAATCGGGAGGTGTAAACTTTCTTGAGCCACTAAAATAAAATAAAGGTTGGTAGCCTCTTAACTAATAAAGCCGCGAGCGACCGGTGTTTCTCAATCCCAGGCTTTGAGGTGTTCTTTTGTATCGAGCGGAGAGCTGCTCTGTCGGCCCTGTAATTTTTCTGAGGGGTTTGGGTCATTATATAGAGAAAAGATGGTATAAATCTGATGCTGAGCATCTGCTGTTTAAAACAATCCTATCGGAATCTTTACACCTCAAGAAGACTAGAAGAGGCCACAAAACCGTGCACTGCCTTATTTAAACTTACAGTTGGCATCTCCTTTACATAGGCTGTCATAAGAAAGTGTGCACTCCTCTATCTAACCACGATGATGGTTGACCACGAGTTCCCTCTTGAAGGGTTCCTTGTTTTTCGTCGGAGTTTTTTTTCGTCGGAATCCACCCTGGTATTTTGTTCGCAGTGGATTTTACTAAGACCCTCCACCGTTTGACTTCGCACGAAGAAAGCTTCGCGTTCAATCAACTTCGGCTTTAGATGTGCGGGAGCATGACTTTATGTCACATGACTTTATGTTACGCACCCATGCATCCATTTCCAAATCCCAACTGTTCGGAGGGTGTCGGGATGGAGTACTGAGTTAGAAGACGGCTTTATAACTGAAGTGGATGTATTAAAAATATAAATATAAGAACCGGAAGGAGTACAGACCTTTTGCGAATTTCATACCCTGCTACATAAAACGTGAATGTAAAGCAAACGTTTTAGGGGCGAAGCTGCTCTTGCTCGGGCCCTGTCCCGTCCCTCGTTGCTGCTGTATACGGCACGGCACATTATTGATGATTGTGGCAGGATCCCCCTAGGGATTGGCCAGGCCGAAGAGGTCAAAACGTTCAACGCGATCGTTGCTAACCAACAAGGAGAAGAGGAAGAAGAAGAGGTTGTCGTTCGTCGCATGCGAGCTCAAGATACGTAACGTGGGTACACGATACAAGACGCTCTGCAGAAGGCGACGGTCCAGGTGCCTAAAATGTCACACACCGAATACGCCAACTTACCCATGGAGGTTCTCATCATCCAAAACAACCCCAACATAACCACCAGAAACATGGACGTAAGCGACGGGCTTGTCAACCAAGCGGTGGAAAGCGTGACGTGTCCTGTCTTTATATGATGTGCGGGCGAATGTTTCATGGTTTTACCGATTAGCATTTTTGCTTCGCCCCTCTCATCATCATTCACTTCGTTGAGATGGCGTAATTTTTTTTCCTGGTATCGGGTGCAGATTTCGTCTTGTGCAATAAACCTAAATTTGTAAAACAAGTTTTGCCATATTTTTGGCATGTCGTATTTTTTAAGACGACTTGTAACGTACTCCTAAAAAGGACCTTCTTCTTATATCCTACAGTGTTTTTACACGTCTTTCGCGCCTCAAACTGAACCGAACGATGTGTTTTGCTTCTGGGCCTGCACTGTATCTGAGGCAGCGCAGGACTGTTAAAATGCTGATATAGATAACTCTTCACTGTCATCTTATTAGCCAAAGTCAGGTTTAAATCATGAAGAGTTTTCAGTAATCTAAGAAATTGCTGTAATGAACGTGCGCTAATAGCTGCAATGGAGAGCATAGCAATTGTGTTTGAGCCATTAACCACCCTTTTGTACCTCGCGCCGCTTTATTTGAATTGTGTGTTCTGCTGGCAACAAAGGAAAAGCGAGGAAACTGCCTTCCATGACCGCTTCGGGAAGCGTTTTTCTCCCCCTTCACCCAAGCGCACATATATAGTCAGACAAGCCGACTTTACTGCGGTGCATTTCCTCTTGCAGAAATCATCATTGCGAGGCCTAATTCTTCAGTTTATATTGTTGTTGTCAACTAGGCCTACTCGCTACGCTGGCACATGCAACAGCGCAGACCCGCCAGGTAATGTATGTCGCTTGTAATACTTGGGGTACTCGCTCCTCATACTGGTACGTTTCAAAATGTGATAACTGGCATCAGAGTAACAATACCACATGGGGTAAGATCCTAACGCAAACCCTGACTTGTGTTTTCTTGTCAGCGCCTGGCCGTGCCTAACTGCTATTCTACGTTCCAAGCGTAATGTGGGTCCTACGGCTTTCTTTCGTATAAAACACATCCATCTCATTTGATAGGTAAAGTGTTCGGGCATGTCGTCCTTTAATTATGATGCACCTTTTGTTGTCCATGTGTTCAAACGATTCCACGAAGTAGAGCACAGGACCATGAATGCTCGCTGGGCTAATGCTGCGCCATTGGATTCGCCGACACGGTTATGAGCACGTTATTCTGGTCACAGAATGCCCCCGATCATCTATACTTTGAGCACTTAGCAGAGCACAAATCCGCTCCAGAAAAGTATCAGCGCCACGACATGACGCTAACCCCCAGCAAAATGCAGCTGTAAGGATCGCCGGTGGTCACGTGACCGTACTACTACGCGCAACCTTGAGGTTCACCGTCTACTATTAAGATCATGTCACTGACACTAACCTTACGGTGTTTTTGTCAGGACCACCGTGTCCTCGTCGCAACAAGCATTTTGCACTTTAGGCAAAGAAAACCACAAGGTTTGGTCACTAATTCCACTGTCGAAAATCAGCACCGAAACAAGGGCACATCCCTACCATTCCCTGAAGACCTTTAGAAAGAAAGTGATGTGATTGCTATCAATAACTTTGAGCCCACAGTCGAAGATGCTTTTAAGCGTCCGCCTTTCTTAGGGGGTGCAATTTTAAGCATACGAAAAAATATTGGACCGCCCACACCGTAAGATCCAATATTTTTCGTGGAACCCAAAATTAGATTAGACAACCTTTCCAAAGATAATTCGAATTAGCAACCGAAAATTGAGCCCCATCTAGAAGATAGCCATCCTACCGAGGGTCCTCATACGAGCAGGGCAAAAATCGAAGACTTGCACCGCGATCACATTGTACAGCTATCAGAAGCCCATAAACTACCCCGTCGTACTAGAGGGGAAAAAGGCGGAACGTTTAAGATCTGCGTATTCTAGAAATGCCTCAAGAAGATCACGAAAAGACATGTACCCGCTCTGAAGAATCGACGACTCCACTCATCCTTGTTGGCAGGCAAAGTAGTTCTATCGATAGAACAAAACTGCGTACTGAGAAATTGAAGTTCACAGGGAGACCGTACGAAGACTTCAATTATAATGCAAGACGGACTGTACGAATTGAGGGTGATGCCGTTTGGAGTATGCACGTCAGATGTAACGCCTCCACGAGTGAAGGACACTCTTCCAGGTAGCCAGAAATTCTACACAAACCTCTTATACCTCAATGACCTGGTCGTCAAATCACGAAGCTTTGACTGGCACGTTGTAGGATTAATGAAACTACAACTGCAAACTACAGTGCCCGCTGTTTATACAAAACTCGATGGAGAGAGTGAAATCTGTCCCTTTATTAACAGTTCCACTTAGTGTCACGGCTACCGCAAAAAGCTGTCTAAGGTGGTTTACGTCACGTATGCACTGCTTCACCAAGTAAGTGCTCATCTTCCTTAGGCTGCCCAGATGCCCAAGCACATCTGTCTCTGGAAGAACTGCCAAAATACTTCCTCTCTTGCTTGTACTACTTGGGGTGTCGATGATGATGATGCTTGGATGTTTATGGCGCAAGGCCAACTGGGGCAAAGAGCGCCAAAACAATAGTCGATGATAGGGGTGAAACCTTCAACACTAAGTAAAATCAGCAAAAACAAGAGTAAAATCACAAAACGACAATGAGCATGGCTGGTGTATAGGGCCAGATTTCATGATGCGTGATAGGAAATGAGGTTTAAAAATTTGACGTCGGACAAATACTCAAACACACATTTCACGGAAACAATGGCATCATCACCTAGGAAAAACGATGGATGTAGGGGAATATGTTGTCTGTAGAGTTCTCTGAAGTGTTTGTGTCGTGTTGTGTGAAGTGCCTTGCATGTGATTAGTATGTGCACTACGGATAGGGCCTCTCTGCACCTGCCGCACTGGGGTCTAGAAGATCCCGTCAGCAGATACGAGTGAGTGCATGGGTGTGCCCTATCCGCAGCCTACCCAAGGCGACTTCTGTGTGTCTGTTGCGTGTGTCAGTGGTGTATGGTCCCAAGCGTGGTTTTATAGCGTGTAACTTATCTGTCTGTTCACTCCAGTGTGTTTGCCATGTTCTACGCAAGTGTTGTCTTATGTGTGGCTTGAGGTCTGTATATGGTACGGTTGTTATGTCTACAGTGTTCCTGTGTGCAGCAGCAGCTGCCCTCTCGTTGCCAACTCGTTTCCAGCGATCCCAGCGTGTCCTGGGACCCAGCAGAGGAGCAGCTGATGCTTCTGCGCATACACAGACATGATAGATTAAATACAAGATTAACTATGTGGTTTTTTGGGGGGTGTATGCGATGACAGTGCGCGAACAACACTCAAGGAATCTGTGTAGATGATAGAATTGGGAATTTGATTTTCAAGGATATGTCGCACAATCAGTAAAATTCCGTACGCTTCTGCTGGAAAAAAATGTTGTGGGCACGCTCATGGTTCTGGATGCATTGAAATTTGGACCATGAGCAGCGCACGACACCATAGTGGAGGTTTTAGAAGCGTCACTGTAGAATTCAGCACGTGGGTATTTGAACTGCAAAGAAAGAAAGTGCTGAAGTATTGCAGCTCGCGGTACTCGATTTTGTCAAGCTGTATAAAGAAAGGTCACAGGACACAGGGCGAACTTGCCAAGGCGGTAAATGTTTTAAAGAGGATGACCTGTACACGTCTAAAATCGAAGCGCTCAGATCCGAGGTTCGCTCTCTCACTCGAAGTGAAAAGGGCAGAGGAACGGATGGCGATTTACAAAAAGCACAGATGTGGATGTGTCGTTAAGACAGGATTTAAAGGATGGTTATTCAGCGATGAAATTTTAAAAGCATAAAGTAAGTCCATGTACGTCCGTTGGTTCTCAAGCTCCACTTATTACACTCGGCATACAGACTCTCAACAGGGCTAGTGCGAAAAGCACCCGAACGCAAGCCGTAGCCCCACGTGTAGCACTGGGTCAAGCATTCGCAACGCTGTTTTAGTCGCCGACCCATATACCACACTGCCATAGTATAAAGGAGACCCAACCAAAGCTAGTATAAAAGCCCGTAGTAGTAGTTCTTTGTTGGATCCATATGATTGATGGGAGAGAACCTTAAGTATATTCATTGTTTTCAGACATTTGTGTTTAAGTTCCTTGATGTGTGGAATGAACTGAGGTTCTGGTCAAACACAACACCTAAGAACTTGTGCTCCTTGTTCACAGGAAGCGACACGCCATTGAGAGTAATGTCTGGGTCCGGTTGGACCCCCGCGCTTCCTGGAGAACACAACGCAGGAGCTTTTTGCAGGATTCAATTTAAACCCATTTTTGTCGGCCCAGCCGGCAAGCTTCTTGACACCAAGCTGAACTTGACGCTCGTATATTGACTATTACATGATTTAAAAGATATTTGCACGTCATCTACATACATAGAATAAGAGATTGTTGGTGGCAGTGCCTTTCCAAGAGAGTTCATCTTTACTATGAAGAGAGTGCAACTCAACACGCCACCTTGCGGCACGCCGTTTTCTTGGACGTGTACCTTTGAGAATGCACAAACCAACTCTTACACTGAACGTTCTCTCCGACAAATAACTTACAAGGGTGTTCAACATATTACCCGAAAGACCTAATGACCTGAAGTCACTAAGGATCCCATAACGCCAAGCGGTGTCGTAGGCCTTCTTGAGATCGAAAAAGACAGTTACACAATACTCCTTATGCACGAAGGCATCCTTGATGTATGAATCAAGTGCAACCAGGTTGATCGTTTGTCGATCGCCCCACCCTAAAGCCTGCCTGGCAGCTTTCGAGAAGACCGTTGTACTCGAGAAGTACACGAGCCTGCGATTGATCATCTTCTCGAAGAGCTTGCACAGGCAGCTCGTCAGGGGCTATTGGACGGTAACTTGAGGGGGCGACGGGTTCCTTTCCCTCCTTCAAGAAAGCCACTACAAGGGCCTCCCTCCAAGAGTGTGGAATGTGCGCCGAAAGCCATATTTTATTATATAGATGTAGAAGTGCTTCAAGTGTGTCTGCGTGTAGGTGTTGTATCATTGTGTATGTAATGTTGTCTGGGCCTGGAGCTGAGGGTTTACACGTGCTCAGAGCAGCCCTCAGTTCATGTAGTGAAAACAGGGAGTTGTAAGAAGTCTGTGATTTGTTGTTGTCGTGTAGGAACTTCTTTTCACAACAGGCTTTATGTTTCAGGAAAGTGTTCGTGTAGTGTGCTGAACTGGACACGTGTTGGAAGTGTTGTGCGAGTGTGTCAGCCTGGTCTTCCAGAGTGTCCCCAGTTGTACTGACCAGGGGCAGGCTGTGTGTCTGTTGTCCTTTGAGTTTGCGTATACGTGTCCATACTTTCCGTGTGTCTGTGTAGGAGTTTATTGATGTTATGAATGTACGCCGACTCTCTTGTTTTGCCTCACGGCACACACGTTTTCCTAACGCCTTGGCCCGTTTGAACAAGAGGAGGTTTTCCGGCGTGGGGTACCGACGAAGGACACCCCACGCCTTGTTCTGGGCCTCTCGCGCCCGCCTGCAGTCCTCATTCCACCACGGCCTCCGCTGGTTGCGCAGGGAACCAGAGGCGTGGGGTATGGACTTTTCGGCGGCGTCGAGGATGTGCGCCGTGAGGAGTTGGGTAGCTTCTTCAACGTGTAGGTGTCCTATGAATATGTGGTGTAGTTTGGATGTCTCTGTAAATGTATTCCAGTTAGCTCTTGCTTCATTAAACCTTTTATGGGAAGATGGACTGCTCGGGCCTGCACCTATATACGTTAATGATGTGGGGAAATTGTCACTACCATATGGGTCAGTGCCCACACCCCACTCAAGACATGGAAAGTGAATTGCAGAGCCAATAGCCAGGTCAAGCTGTGAGTATGTGTTGTGACCTATGTTATGGTATGTAGGCTGTTTATTGTTGAAAAGGCATGCTCCAGAGGATGTAAGAAACCTCTCTATCAGGCGACCTCGGGCATCCGTACGAGAAGAGCCCCAAAGAGAATTGTGAGCATTAAGGTCGCCTGTTAGAATGTATGGTTCGGGCAGCTGGTCAACCAGCGCCTCGAAGTCAGACCTCAAAAGTGTGACATCAGAAGGAATGTATATGGAGCATACCGTTATCAACATATTAAATATTATTAGGCGTATTGCTGCAGCCTCAAGGATAGTGTTTAAAGTGACAGGGTGGCATGCTAAGGATTTCCGGACGATTATGGCCACACCGCCAGAAGAGTGTGTGCAGCCATCCCTGTCCTTCTGAAGACCATGTAACTATTCAAGAAATTTGTGTGTTTAGAATTCAAATGTGTTTCCTGAACACACATTACACTTGGCTGATTGCTATGCAGAATCTCATACACGTCGTCAAGATATTCAGAAGGCCTCTGCAAGTTCCATTGTACTATGTTCTCTCTTACCATTATGAAGTGTTCGGAGCTACTGGACTGTGTTGTTTATGTGTCGTCTTTCGGGGCTGTGACTCTCGTCTTTTTTTGCTTGTCGGGACGCTTTGGCGTCGGGACGCGTTCCTTGCGGTGCACCGCAGACAAGAACGGACCGACGTCCATTTCATCCTCGGATGTCCTCGGAGCGCCTGAGGGATCAGGCTCCTTGGACCGCGAACCCTTTGGGGCGCGCTTTTCCTTGCCCGCAACCACCGAGGGATTCAGGAACGCCTCGGATGGCGCAGGCGGTGCGGTGGGGGTGGGAGCTGCCGCTGGCTCCCCAAGTCCATCTCCTCTGCACCCTCGCCTGTGGCTTGGACGCTGGAGAGGAAGTGGAGGATGCAGCATCGCTTCCACCAGACGTGGTTGCCCCCACAGCCGCTGCTGTCTCAGCGAGTGGTGCGGAGGCGGGTTGGGCTGCCTGAGGCAACCCAGGGGGGGGGCGGGACCAAGTCCGACTCGCGGTACTGGGTCCCCGCAGAAACCAGATGCCGCTCCGCCCCCCGGCGAGCTGCGTCGGCGTACCTCCCCAGCGGAAAAGAGGCGAACCTCTTCCGGCGCCTCTGGGAAGGTGATGTTTTCAGTGACCTTGATGTAATGATTTTCTTTTCTAATTGAAACTTTTCACAGCTGCGGGACCATGCTGCGTGCAGCCCCTGACAGTTTGCACAGGTGAAGGCAGTAGAGTCACAGTTTTCGTAGGGTGGTCATGTGCGGCGCATTTCGCGCAGGTCGTTTGCCGCGACAAGAAGTAGTAGCGTGCCCGAATCGCTGGCACTTGTAGCAGCGGCGAGGGTTAGGTATGTACGGACGTACACCACACCTAATGAAGCCAGCATTGGTGTTCTCAGGAAGTTTTGATTTGTTGAATGTCAAGATTATATGCTTTGTGGGGATTTCCTTATTGTCTCGTCTGATGGTGATACGCCTCACTGCAGTTACACCCTGATCCTTTCAGGCTTCCACAGATCAGCTTCGGTCTCATTCAACAAATCGGTCTCCGAGATCACACCCTGAGAGCTGTTGAGGCTACGATGGGGAGTGACTCTGATGGCCAGATCTGCCGTGCAGGTTTGCGACAGAAGGTTAGTGGCTTGTTGCTGCGTCTTGACATTGACTAGGACTTCACCTGCACGGAGTTTCTTAGCATCGAACGATTTTCCGAAGATGCCTTCCAGGAACTTAGTGATCAGGAATACGGACATGGAAGAAACAGGGTTTGTTTTGTCAACTGCCTCGATAACCAAGAATCGAGGAATGTTGTCAGGTTTCGGACTGTGGATTGTTGGAAGGGTTGGAAAGGAAACTTCGGTGCGGCCCCTTTTCGGGGGCCGATCACGTCTGGGGGGGGTTTGATTTATCCATATCGCATAGGAAAAAAGCAGGGAGACGGGGGTACTTTCTTCTTTGACCTTACCCTGGTAGTCAAACAGGTCCCGGAGCTCCCTGCCTGGTGAACAGACAGGTAGCCCATCCGCCGGAGCTTGACCTAGGCTCCGACAGCCACCGTTCGTGGTTTCTAACCCTCCACCTATAAACACATCGCCACGGTTGGATCCAGCTTATGTTTGGGGGCTCGGGGTCCGCGGTATCACCAGTACCGTCACCAGGATTGCTCAAGGTGCCCCGTGCGGGGTACTTGGGGTGTTTCTATATTCGATGGTGGAGTGCTCTCGTGCTCTTCTTTGTCGATCTCCTCTTTACTCACCAGCGTAGCCTTCTTGAGAACAGCCTCGTAGCAAGAACGAAGATGAAATATAGTCCGGGTGATTGAAGGAATTGAACGTAAATTATAACGGCGAACTCGTGCTTCCAACACTCAGCGAAGCGCTCCCTTGCTGCCCACACCACGCACTAAACTGGCGTTTTTTCTCGCCCAGTTTGCTGCACGTGCTCTCGCGCACGACTGCAGAGGACACTCTCCTTGTCGTCGTCGTCGTCAGTTGGTCAGCACGCGCTGAAGAGAGGTGGCCGGAGGCGTTCCCTTCGCCATCGTCGTTTAAACCTTCTTGTATAAAGCGAAGGAATACATAACATTTGCCCCCGTCCTAAGTGAGCATCGTCCCCATGCTAGAGTCGTCGTATCGTATGCAGCGTGAATGGCGGGGTCACGTATCGGTGAGGTCACAAAGTTCGTCATAGGGAGAATACGGCTTCATGCCCCGTGAACTGCTTCAAGTTGTGGCCTGCGGCGTGCTGGAGAAGACGGGAAGGACGGAACAACTTCATAAGCCACGTTACTTAACTTCTTTTGCGCTGTACATTGCCCGAAAGAATCGTAAGAGGAGCTTTTCAGATAGGCCCCGTCGATATACACACTTTGTCGCCTTCTACAAACTCCACGTGCCAATGCCTGAGATTGAAACGTGCAGAGTCAAAGTGTTGTTTTCGTATCCTTTGGCGCGCAAGAAGCCATGCCTTTTCGCGCGCTGTGTGAAGTCGAGGCAGGTGCGGTGTCGTCCCTTGCATCGTGAGGTAGCATGATGTCCAGCACTGCAGAAACCTCTCGAACCGTAAAGAAGCCGGAATGGTGTCATCCGTGTCGTTTCCTGTTGTGCAATGTTGTAGGCTAACGTGACCTAACGGTAGAACGACGTCCCAGTTCTTGTGTTCGGCATCAACGTACGTGCTTAGCATGCCGGCAATTGTTTTATTCATGCGCTCCGTAAGCACGTTGTTTTGAGGGTGCTAGGTAGTCGTTCGTCGGTGGGATGTGCCACTCAGCGTCATGATGATGTTTAACGACTTGGCTGTAAAGGCGGACCCTCTGTCCGGAATAACGCAAGCAGGAGCACCATGTCGAAGCACGAGGTTTTAACAAAAAATTAGTCTACTTCTTCTGCGGTGCCCCGCCAGACAGCCTTTGCTTCCGCATGCTGGTTCAGATAATCTGTAGCCACGATAATCCATTCGTTACCTTGTGAAGATGTTGGAAAGGGGCCAAGCGGATCCATTTCAACTTGTTCGAATGGTCTCGCGGGTATTTGAATGGGCTGGAGAAAGCCGGCAGGTCGGTTCGGTGGGAATTTGCGTTGCTGGAAATCCCTGCAGGTGCGGACGTACTCCATGACAACGCTGGACAATCTAAGCCAGTAATCTTTCTGTTGGACGCTTGCTAATTTTCGATTGCAGTCCAAGTGACCGGCCGAGTGTTCGTCTTGGCAGGCCCACGAAGAGTCTTCTCGCAGGGGAGTTGGAACTACAAGCAAGTTGCTTCTGCCGTTCGGGGTAGAGTTTTTCTTTTGTAGTACGTTATGAATCAAGCGAAAGGAGGGAGTTCCTTTTGAGAAAAGAGTAGTTGTTGTTTCTGGTTATTAGGAAAGACGAAAGAACTGAGGGAAAAACCCTGTAACTGTCTCTCTAGAGAGGACACCTTAACTTGGTTTATTGGTTACGTGAGGGGGATATGAAGCAGTGGAGAGGGTGTGCGATCTTAAGGTGTTTTCGGAAGAAGGCAGTGGTAACGTAGGTTGGGTTGAGTTAGACGAGTTTAGAGAGATCGGAGGCTTGGACGAACTTTACGATGAGGGATGCTACTTTGATGCGGGTGGAGTCCGGTCCATTTGGGAAGAAGACGTGTTGAAGTGTGGAGTGTGGTAGTCTGAGTCTTCTCTGCACATTGATGGCAGAGGCGGGAGGGGCGTCAAGGTCAGGGCACTCGCAGATGATGTGGTCAATTGTCTCATTTGCGCCATGGTATATGTGGCACAAGCAAGAATCTGCCTTTTGCAGCCGATATTTGCGTTCGGCGGTTCAAGAGTAGCCTGTCCTGAGGCGAAGGATGAGAGAGCGGTCTTTTGGTGAGAGGCCATGTGCTGGCAGAGAGCGTGGAGGGTTTGTCTGGGAAATTCGGGAGTCGGGGTGGAATGCACTGAGGTGACGTTTGATAATGTTGCGGACCTCGTAGATAGGAAAGACTTCGAGGGACTGCTGGTAAGGGTTGTGCGGAAAATAGTCCAAGGCGTTCGATTAGAGTAGGTGCAGTCGAGGTGTGTCCCTTCAACAAATACAATTAGCGGCCGATTTTCTTTGTTACACCGCTCATGCTCTGAAGCGGTTGTCACCTGCATCTCACACACAAGTGAATCGTCGTCTTCTCCACCTGCAGGCTTAACGGGGGCTCGTGAGAAACAGTCAGCATCACTATGCTGCTTTCCAGATTTCTTTTGAATACCCAGGTCAAATATCTGCAGTCTCACACTCCACCATGCGAGACGTCCACAAGGGTTTTCCAAATTTAGTACCAACAGACCGAGTAGTGATCACCCACAACACGGAATGGGCGGCCGTACCCGTATGGACAGAATTTGCTTGTGGCCGAAACATAAGCTAGACATTCTTTCTCGGTTGTTGAATAGTTCATCTTCAGACCGGACAAAGACTTACTTGCGCTAGCAACCGCTCTCTCAACGCCATCCTGTAACTATATGGGAACAGCTCCAAGTTCGGTGGTGTGGATGATGGGCTAGGATGGGTGTTGTCTGTAGGTGGTGTCTAAGTTTGTCGAAAGGACTTGCGGTTTGTCGCTCCACTCGGAAAACATCTTCATCCCGGGTAAGGTGAGTAAGTGGGGCCGCTATTCGGGAAAAGCTTGCGATAAAGTGCCTGTAGTACGAGCAGAGCCCCCAAAACCATACAACAGCCCTTTTATCAGAAGGAGTGGCAAACTTGGAAACGGCTGCAATTTTTTCGGGACCTCGACAAAGTCTATCATGCTGACGGCGTGACCTAACAAGCGCGCTTCTTTGAATATGAAACCGCATTTTTCTCGCTTCAGTGTGAGTCCGGCGGACCATATAGCCCGTAGCGCTGCAGACCACTTGACATGCTCGTCGAACGTCGCCGAGAATACAACCACATCATCCAAATACACCACACATATTTTCCGCTTTAGCCGGAACAAAATAGTATCCATCATTCTTTGGAACGTTGCTGCGGCATGGCATAGCCCGAAAGGAAGGAAATGAATATCACAGACCGTTTGGTGTTATAAAGGCTGTTTTTTCGCGCTCGTGCTTGTTCACTTCTATTAGCCAATATCCACTTTTTAAATCCATTGATGAAAACTAGCGCGCATGGGCAGCTTGTCGAAGGAATCATCTATCAATGGCAAAGGGTATACGTTGTTCTTATATTCAGCTTGCGATAGTCCAAGCAAAAACAGAGGCTGCCATCTTTCTGCCTGACTAACACAACAGATGACACCCATGGGCTCATTGATGTTTGGAAAACGTCCTCCTTAAGCATTTGTTGGATTTGGTCCCGCGTTCCCTCACGTTTTCTGGGGGATACGCGGTATAGATTCTGGTGAATAGGTCTCTCAGTTTCGTCCGTTCTGATGCGGTGTTTCACTAGTGCGGTTTGAGGGACGCCTGATGTCGTGGAAAAGAAGTAGGCAAACTGGTTTAGCAGCTCGTGGAGGACGTGTGGCTTATGAGGCGCAAGTCTGGATGCACGTCAATAGAGGCTGGAGATGTACTATCACTAGAAGTATCGCTCTTTAATGCAAATCAGGATTGGGCGAGGCGAGTTCTTCAATGCAGGGCACTGCTTCAGTTTCCTGGGCGATGCGCGCATGTTCGTTAATGAGGATCACGAGCAAAACTTGCGCGCAGCTTTCGGTAAGGTGCACACAACCCCGAGTAATGGCAATTCCTTGTTAAGCAGAAGGGCGGTTATCTCCTCGGCTATGCCATCATTGGTGTGCGGATCACTGCTGTGCGACTGAAACAAACCCACACGGCCTAGTAGGTATTAGTACGTCGCTGCACCTATGAACAAGGGCACGTGAGTTCGCTCTCTTTCACTTATGTGGCCGCACCGTTTGGCGAAAAATAGACTGAAAGCTCACGATTGTTTATGATTATCCCTATGCTCCCGAAAGCAGTCCTTTTCGAAGATCATGTCTCTAAAGCACTGCGGGAGCACGAAAAATGTAGCTACGAAACCACAGCTACCGATGGCAATAGTCGCGGTGCACTTTCCAACTGGCGTCATTAGGTGACCCCTTGAGGAGCGGATGTAGGATGCAGTTCATGGAGTTTTTACTTTGCGCAGATGGTCTGCCAGTTGTTTGCTCAGGATTGAATATTCTGAATCGGTGTCCACTAAAGCAACTATGGGGCGGCCGTCGACACATACCGAGAATCTCGCACTCACCTCTTCGTGGGGATTCGTCGGTGGAATGCATCGCGGCGATGATGGAGCGCCATTTGTAATTCGGCCATCGGCAACCTTCCCTCCTGCGGTTGCTGCGTCTAGATTCCCCGAAGGTGGCTCACCAACCCTGCTCCACATGTCTCGCTGAGGCAATAGGGTAAACTGGAACGAGCAGGGCACGGAGAAGCGGCCCAATAACGGTTCGGCACCTTCGCTTGCCTATTAGCAAGGTAATCTTCGATTGCTGCCGGTAGCTCTCCGATGCGTGGGTGGCGACGGGTAGGAATCCCGGCCGCTCTATCTCGCGGTACGGGCATCGACGCATGACATGGTCTGGTTCGGTTCTCCACAATGGTAACACAAGGGACGGTAATATGCGGTGCGCCACACGTCGGTCTTGAGGACCTGAGGACGAAAGGTGGGCTGTGAGAAAGGCATGAAGTCAGCTAGCGGCTCCTGACGTGGCACTGCAGGGACTAATTGTATTGGCGACGTAGAGACCCCTGCATAGTTTACTTGGTGGCGCTTCTACTAGCTGTGTTCCGGGAAAACAAGTGTCTGTCGGCGTTCCTCGCGTACGATTGCGGCGATCGAAGAGGCGGAAGCGATTGCCGGCTCTGGGGAGCTCACTTGCAATTCCCCAGGTCTTCTTGGACGATGGCCCGAACGAGGTCCCGCAGGCCCCTTCCGTTGACAGTGGACAGCAATGCAACAGTGCCTTATGCCTTGTTCGTAAGCCTGCTGTATTGGCGACACCGGTCTTGAATTCAGGGCACGTTAAATGGCAGTAGCTTTCTTAATGAATGCCTGCACCGTCTGTGGAGGATTGCGCACCAGTCCGGCGAAAAGTTGCTCTTTTACCCCGTTCATCAGGTAGCTGAACTTTTTAGATTCGGCCATTGCAGGATCAGCCCGCTTGAACAGACGTGCCATATCTTCGAAGAACATGGGAACACTTTCACATGGTGTTTGGATGCGGAAGTCGAGCAAACGCATCGCCTGGTCACGCCGGTCTGTGCCTGAAAAGGTCTCATGAAAATGTTCATGGAATACTTCCCACGCCCGCAAACTCGCCCCGTTATTATAATACCACATCTGAGCACAGTCTTCAAAAGAGAAATAGACGTTACGCTGTTTCTGATCGCAGATTCAAGCAGGGGGTTGAATCTGGCGACACGTTCGAATTGGTCCAACCAGTCTTCCACATCTTTGTAGGCCTCCCGTGAAAGCACTTGGGAACAAGAGGCTGCTGAAACGTCAACTGCGCTGCATCGCTCACGCCATTGCTGGGGGCCACGCGCAAAGTGTGTTCCAGGTAGAGAGCTGAAGTCGGTGGCTATGCCTAATAGGCGCCGGCTAGAGCAATGAACTAGTGTGTACACAAAAGCAGCCCTCTTAAGGCTGGGCAGACGAGAGGCAGGACGATACTTGGCCATTAGGTGCTTACATGGCTCGTCCACCAGGGCTACGCAGCAGGAATGAAGATTAAATAGTCCCGGGTGAGTGAAGTGATTGAAATTGATTTAAAAGGCGAACTTGTGCCTCCTAGCAAGTCAGCGAAGCAGTCCCTTGCTCCCCACACCACGCGCTACACCGGCGTTGTTGGTCACCAAGCTCGCTGCACGTGCTCTCGCGCACGACTGCCCGAGATACTCTCCTCGTCGTCGTCATCGCCGTCAGTCCGTCAGCACGCGCTGAAGAGAGGTGGTTGGAGGCGTTCCCTTCGTCGCAGTCGTCTTCACACTTCTTGTATATAGAAGAGGAATACGCGACACTACATCTTCTAAACTAAAATGTCCTCACGGCAGGTACCAAGGTCGTCATACATGACTTCGCAGCCTTCTATTGTTACCACGCCAGTGCCGCATCTCTCAGCCACTAAGCCAAACCAGCTTGCGCCTTAGCACTATAGACATCCGACTCCTCTTTGTTTATGGCCGCGTCCTTAGAGACACCCGCATGGCTCAAGCACATTTGAATTGTTGCAGATGCACCTTCATCCCACTATTAGGGCAAACCTATTAGATGGCAAAAAGGAGATCTATGCTGTAGCCTTCGTCCTTGTCTCTAAACGGTATTATTCTTCTAAAGCTGTTGCTACGGTAAAACAAGTTCAAAGTTTGAATAATGCACTGATCCATCGGATGGAGCACGGCTGTTACATTGGCAGGAGTAGAATTAAGGTCTCACACCTACTCGTGCGCAGGGCAGTTATGCAGAAAAACCAGGACACTTCTGCCTTTTTTGGTTAATTCAACGGTATTTTCAGAAATTGCCTGTGTCATCCAGGCCTTCGTATTGGCGTCGTACAACACGGGAAGTCGTTTTAAACTTTTCCAAAAAATAGGAGCTTCAGTTTTTCGCACCCTTCCATGTTGACTCCAGCCGGAACAGTAATGTGGTCATTGTTGTATTTTTCTACTCTGCATTTCTCAACTTTTAAGCTGAGGGTCTTTGTCGGAATAAGCTTCCAAAATGCCATTTTTTCCAAGATAACGTTGTCGCACGGCTCAAATTTTAAGTCGATATTCGCTAGCTTTTGCCGCTTCCAGTGGGTGCAAAAATTTCAATCCGCAATTAGCACTTTCAACTGCTATTGTGCGGAAGAGCGGCTATTCTTGAAACACCTTATTAGCCATCGCGGAATTTAGAATGTTCAATTCCCATCTGGAGTTCGATGTCTATCGCCTTCTCCACGAAAATAGTCCCGGTCACTGGGAGGTTGGAGCTCCGGCCCACTTGAACCAGCAGAAAAGTACCTTCTCGGGGCCCTCATGGTTTGGTAGATGCAACATTTTCCTATCGGGGCGGAAGCGCGTATTGTTTAGTGCCTCCCCAATATTGTGACGGTTCTTTATGATCCGCGCAAGTGTGAACTTGGGGATACAACAGCTTTTTGCGATAGCAGTCCTCGACTCCTGGCCGCACTTCCCGTCTTCGCAAACTGTCATTTGCGGTCTTTGCGATAGGTCACATATTCCATAGGAAATATTTCAGTGCTGGAAATCGATTGATCCAGCCCAGATTCAGAGCCGATAATATTGTGAGGGCCAAACAAATGATACGCGTCCTGTTAACTCTTTGGGTTTGTTCTTCACGCTTCGGAAATTGATGAGCATAACGTTCAAAAATGAAAGACGGCACTGAAGATACTGAACGGGGCGGCATCGCGGACATTTTGACGGAACCGTTAGCTTCAGTAACAGGGATTGCTCGACGCCCTTTCATGTTCACTTCTCTTAAGGCACGATATTATCAGTATCAACATCGTAAATGGGGTCTCGTCCGTTCATAAAAAGCTTAACGTGCCTTAGTTTGTACGAGGAGAACCGAGCCTTTGCAAATTCGGTAACTATCCTGCGGGCTGAGCGCACTGAACGATAGAAGTCTTCCCTGGTGGAGATTTTATTTGTATTCATCTTCGGGCCCACCCCAGCAGGGCCTCTTTATCGGTGAATCTAACAGAGCGAACAATTATGGTGTGGCTTTTTCACGGACGTTGAGGGTCAGGCCATCAAAAAGTGACGAAGGAACGGCGCACGAACCAGTGTAGGAAAGGGCGTCCACAAGCAAAAGTGCGCGGCGGTCGTGCGAGATAGCGTGGCACGGCCACCGGATTGGATTGGAGTGTGGATAGCGACCATAACAAATTCAAGATGGCGCGAAGTTTCGATTTCGTTTATTCGCGTTGCCCGCAAAACGGTGATTTCGATTGTCCACCAAAATCTAGCACTGCTTTTATGCGAACCAAATAATTTTTGAAGTGTTTCGGTTTGGAGACGTTTTCGTTTGTACGAGCATCGCTTAGCTCGTGTCCAGTGTTGATTTTTTCTACCCTTTATATCTCTAACGACAGTTTAGCTTCCATTTTTCTCTCCATTTATTTGTTTCTATCTGCCGTCTCAATGCACCAGAATATATAAGGAAAATATGCCGAAATCCATTCTTCAGCATGTGTAACAAAACGCTTTACGAAATGGAAGGTTATAACGATTTCAGACAGGCTGTCAGTGCTGATGTTATCCACGAGAGATAAATGCGGCGCAGAATATGTGGTCTGGGGGCAGTCGACAAACGCTCCTAAATATTGAAAAGTAAGCTACCTGTATCAGAAGAGAGATAAATATACAACCAATGCATGCTGTCCCTTGATAGCATCTGGAGCGGAATCTTGGTGCCTTAGTAAGTAACTGGAATTCAAACTTAGGTCGTTTCAATGGGTCGAGGAAAGGAATTGACCAGGAAACGGGATTCTTGGGTCAGGTAGCATGAATACACATTGTAGTTAAATTCAAGAAAAAAAATTGGGCTGCCCTTGAAGTCATCATCATCATCAGGCTATCTACGCCAACTGCAAGGCAAAGGCCTCTCCCACATATCTCCAATGATCCCGGTCCTGTACTCACTGCGACCAATTTATTCCCGCAACTTCTTCATCTCATCGGCCTATTCATCGCCGCACCCTGCTACGCTTACCTTCTCTAGGGAACCGTGAAGTGAACTGCAACCCAAATTTCTCACCCCCACTTTGTATAAACTCACCGCAAGACTAATTGAACAATAGAACTGATCACTATCTTGAATACCTACAGCTTTACTTCCATTCGTCTCATACTGGCTTTCGTCCACATCTTAGCACCCAAGGTTGGCTGTGGCCATTTCCGCAAATTCATCACCGTGCATTACGTGCACATTGTAGGACAATGTCCTGGCCATATTCATGCGAAACGCGTTTGGATAATGTCGGGCAGGCAGCCATTCTTACGGAACTTGATGCTGCATATCTAAGCCAACTTGCTCAAAATTGGATTAAATCTCTTCTTGAAAATCCCCAATTCAGCATTTTGGCATGAATGCGAGATGGTGCCGCAGAATTGTATTTTTTTCTGGGGTATGCCCCAGGCACCCATCCTCCGGCCCATATCTTTTAGTGTACCAGTGCCTCCAATCGCCCGTCAGCTAGAAACCGAGACTATAGGACGATTTGCAATTTGCGCTGAAGATATTCATTTGTAGACTGAGACAGCTGACTATCAACAGGTCGAAGATATGATTAGTTATGTTTAAGCAACAACTGCTAGCCTTGCCCTAAGCCTTCCTTTATTAGGTTAGAGTTTGGTCCTGATAAGGCGGAGTTTTTACTCGTTTAGAGGCTATATAACCCAGCCACCTCACTTCCATCATGAAATTGACCTCGCCCGAATCTTATTACAAACCAGGTGTGAGCAGGTTCTATGATAGGAATCCCATTGCGAAGCCACAGCAACAGCTTATGTTGGGTTACTCAACTGAGAAACAACTGGAAACATATGCTCTAGAACCTCTAATAAGTAAGGTGCTGCTGTGACTGCCTAATGGGATTCCCAACATGGACCTGGTCACGTTGGAGGTAAAGTGCTTCCCTACGGTCACTGGAGTAGTCGCCCCAGGTAATATCATCTATGGCGCACATAGATATGACCTCCGTACAGCTCATACGAAGCCACTAGAAATTGTACAATGTGCGTTCCTGCGGTCAACCAGGCCTCCCACGGCATAATAAAATCTGCTCCACTGGCTCTCTTTTCGGGCCCATCCCCAACAGTGCCTCTTTATCTGTGAATCAAACAAAGCGAACATATATGGTGCGGTTTTTATCTTCATTCTAACTGCCCAGTCTATTCTCTCAATAAATATTAGGTGGGTCAAGCGATAAAGCTAGCTTAACCGCAGAACGCAACAACACTTTCTTCGCCTTGCTTCCGGGTTTCTGGCGTATTATCCCCAAAACCAAAAAGAAGAAAGTTGTTCCTTCGTAGCCTATTTTCGGAACCATTTGTGGAAGTTTTTCAAAGCAGCTATTTCTGCAGACGGAACTATGGAGGGGGCCAAATAGCTATAGAACTGCGATCGAAATTGCTCTAGAAGGCCGACACGTGCAGTCAAGTTCTTCACTTTTTTCGTCAGTGCCGCATTGTGTAGTACCTATGTCCGCTAAATTGGCTGAGCGTTACCGCCACAGTACTTCGCCCTCGCTCAAGTACTGAAGGGAATTCACTCAGTTTCTTATGTACTGACACCGCACACTCCTCACGGTGTGCCAATCCTCTAAACCTTCGTGGACTGAATTGTCATCGCGGAGTACATTCTCCGCTAAGCCGCTAAATTTGCAAAACAAGCGCGTCACCAGAGCCACCTCGATCAGAGACGAGCATAGGCGTCAGTATTCAAAATATTGTCACGAAGCCAAAGACGACGCAGTTTTCTTCAAGGAAAACACGTTTATTGGTGAGAACTTGTGCTCTCTAAAAAATCAAAGAATACACAGGCTGCGAAGCAGCAGTGAACAAAGTGACGGCCGCAGGCGAGCGTTGGCGAGTCGACTAACGCCGCGTCAGCTCTACAGGCTTTTATCTTTCTGCGAGAGTGTTTCTCAACCGTCGATTTACATCCAGAACATTGAAGGTCAAAGAAGATTATTCTAGGATAGTGACATTTGGACGAAATGCTGTCTGTATCAGAATGAGATAACCCGTGGGACACCAAAATAAAGAATGGAGCCCGCGCTTCGCTTTGGACACAAATAACACAACCGGGCACGGCCGTGCAGTAAAAAGAAACCATGAAAAAACAAGCCCAATGCATGGTTCACGGGATTACTGTCCATCTAAGAGTGCACCGACCCACTGCTAAAATAAAACTACAGTGCGAACAAACAACTACAACAAAAGTCCATCATCTTGCCCAGTAAGATTTGATGCGAACCAAGTGGACCACATCGGGTGGACCACATCGTCGTCGTGATGGGCCGGAATCACCATCCCGGATAACTTCGTACGTAAGTTGGTTTTGCTTGCCTTGTCCGATACCCTCCTAAGACGATGGCCGAATTCTCGTCTGATGCTGCCGCGATGGAGAAGACGCTGCAAGTTCGAACGAGGTAATACGATCGTCTGGTCAATAGCGCGGGTTTCTGAGACGGATCGGTGCCGGGAATATTAGCTCCGACACACTGCGCGGTACCACCCGAGAAGTGGTCAGTGAGGAGCTTCGGAAGCTTTTTCCAACGACGCCGAACCTCAAGTGGATTCCCTGCACTGACGCCATCCGGGAAGAGGTTCAACAGGACACTGGGGAATTCTACGCCATCTGAAGCTCCCCGCGAGCCACAAGCGATGACCTACTTCGCAGCTTATCCTCGACCCCGCCCTGTTCCAACCCGTCGTGAAGAGGCCTCGCCATACCGCCGTCCACTGTAGCCCGTCCTACCCCCTTCAGTCTAATACCAGACGACGAGGAATACCGAGGTGTGGCGTACGCCCGATAAACGCCCGCTGTGCTACCACTACGGAGAGGCCGACCACATCTAGCGTCGTTGCCCGTACAAGAGGCTCGGTTTATAAGTGCTCTACGTCGACGCACCAGGCCCCTTACACAGCACCCCATCATATATCATGTAGCCAAAGACGACGCAGTTGTCTTTATGGAAAACAAATTTATTGGAGTGAACTTGTGCTCCCCTAACAACTCAAAGAATGCACAGGCGGCGAAGCAGTCAACAAAGTTACGTGCACAGGCGAGCGTTGGTGAGTCGAATACCGTGGCGTCAGCGCTGCAGGCTTTCATCTTTCGGCGCGAGTGTTTCACTAACCACCGATTTACATTCAGAGCATTGAAAATCAAAGAATAATATTCTAGGCTAGTGACATTAGGGCGAAACGCGCTCTTTATAAGAATGAGACAACCCATGTGGCAGAAAAATAAAGAATGCTACCTGCGCTCGCCTGGGACACATAACACAGCCGGGCACACCCAGCAGTAAAAACAAACCATAAACAAACAACCCAGTGTATGGTACGTGGTAATATAACGGGGGTAACACAGATTATACAATGTACAATGTAACAATGTAACACAGATTATACCTTATAGTGTCTCCTCCAAAGCGCCGAGCGGCTCCTCCGTTTTAGTTTACCCTTGAGTGGAACTTGCGTTATTAAGCTAAAACCAGCTTTCGAAGGTTGGTTCCACTGCATGATCGAGTGGGCGAGGTATTCGGAATACGGGGGTAAGGACCGTCGAAAAGCAATATGCTGACGTCTTAGCTTATGGCATGGGCTAGGCTTCAGCAAATATAAACTAATACACGATTGTTTTCCCCCTGCTCTCAGACATCGTCTGGCACCTGCGAATCATTGGGAGCGTTCACTACCTCCTGTCTCTTCACGTGAGCGACGAGTCTCAAGACAAGGCCAACTTTCCGAAGACAAACCTGGTAAGAGCACTATAATGGCTGTTGCAGCCAAAAATGTTCGCTATTTTCTGCCACTGCCTGTCAATATTTGGCGCGATAGTTCATTGCAACTACAGTATCTCGTGGATGAAAGAACTCGTTGGATTTCGGCCCAGTTTGACGCTGGGATTTTTTTTAACGCACTGATCAATGCGGTGCGAATAATGACGGAAGACGAAGTTGTTTCATCCAATCTCGGAAACAGTTTTTCTCGGCCGTTGCCTCTGTAAGTAAAAAGTAGAAAACTCCTGAGGCCGTTAGAATTCCTTCTGCTGGTTTCTATGCATTTTAGCATAATACTGCTTCCACGTTGCGACTTGATCACTTGTTTATCATTCACAGTTCTTTGTTTTTGACTAGGCAATGGGCTAGCATTGCCACGTTTAAAAGCGTTTTCCAAGAAACACTTGCACAGAACAGATTTTCCACCTCAGAACAATTGAGCGTGAGGAGTGGAAAAACATCCGAAGTAATACAATCGTTGGTGTTTGAAACTTTATCTCTCTCCGTGAAGATAATAGGGACAAGGCTCTGTGTTGGTAGGCAGAGACACCCGGCTGCTCCAGACGTTCAACGCCACTAATGTCACCTTGATTATTGCATCCATGAAGCCATTCAGGTGTAATAAAGGGTCTAGGGATCCGGTGCCTATACAGATGTTTCTTCCAGGGCTTCTAAGGGTAATCTCAAGCCACACCCCCTAACCCAAATTAACAAAACGCCTGGTAGTTTGCAAGCACCCTTAAGGGCAACAAAGACAATATACATGTTTGGTTCATTAAATGTTGCATCTGCCCCCTAAGAACAATATCAATTTTCTAACAAACTTCAAAAGGAATAAGCAAGATAATAAATAAAGCTGGGGCAGCACTGTGGACTGCTGGCCAATTTCCAGCGTTTTCTCTATGACATCACAGGATGTTGTTATTACTACTGGCTGCAAACGACCTAAGCTATTGCCAAGAAACGTGATTGCGTGATTGTAGGGGATCTTCTAGGTCCATTTGATCTTATCTTTCAGTTATAAGATGAGGATAACAGACTGATAACTATGTTTCAGTGCTGACCTATACTCATCACTCCTGCCCGTATAAAATGTCCCTGCAGCGCACAATTCTAAAATTCTTATCATTTGGTGCATTGCTTCATTTGAGTAACGTCGTCCTGCGCTGGACTGGAGCTGAGTAGGTTACCAAATTCTAGTTTTTTCAAACTGAACAAACCTGTATTTTGTTCTCATATGGGCCCTTTTAAGTATCTCTCGTGATATTAATGTGCAATATGATGGTATGTATCGTTGGTGAAGTTGTAAACAGAGCGAAAATCCACATACCGCATGGTAGCAATCTCCAACCAGTGATACGGGATGAATACTGCACGTGCGGGCCCCTTGCGCAGGTGTTACATTCAATGGCGACTGTTTCATGTGATTGTGTACTTTATTTCAACGTTTGTAGCTTGATGAGTTTGACATGCACAATAAAATAACCTAGGCCGCAAGTGATAGGATTCTTTAATTTAACGGCTATTGTTAAAAACGAAGCATCAATAAATTTTTGCATATAGGCCTTTTTCGCCCGTAGAATATATTCTACTGCAAGGCCAATCGAGCTCATTCTATACACTCTTCAGTATATCTACGCACTTAAGTTATGTCTGTGAACGGTGTTATCTTAAAAATCGCGAGTCTCCGAATTATGTACTCAAAAAGAGCTATATCACTAGCAATAACTTCAGAAAACACCAACCCTAAACACACGGACCACGCGCACAAGAACAGGGCTGTTAAAACCAAAAAGTACACGAACATGTAGGATAATTCCCCTTCGTCCCCCCGCAGAGCGGAGTAATTCATTCGCCATAGCAGTTGAACTTTCCGCTTCTATTTTCTATCTCTAATACATCCCGTCTTGTAGCTTTTATCTGGGCTACGGGATGACATGACTAGCTCGTGCTTTGTGACATCGTCAGTTTGGTGGACATATCGGTACAGCCCAAATGCCGACCCTGCTGTAATCAGTTCTCTCTCGGTGTTCTGAAATAGTTATATTATACTCTGTCAAGATTCTAAAGCTTGGTGCATAAATGTCCTAACTCTGCGTGCAGCAGAGTAGTATACCAGTAACTTTCCCGGGGGGGGGTGGGGGGGGTGGTTCGCTTATAGGTGTAGGTACCATTCGTGGACAAGGTAGAGCAAATCACTGCAAAGTTTACTATTGAGTGCCATGTCGATCTTTAGGTTAGCAAGAAAAAACTAACGACGTAGAGACTGCGGTGTCTTGCCATACTCTGCAGAGTAGGCATGGTCTGGCCAAGTTGAGCAGACTCTTGCTGCGTAGGGGATTTTGTCGTGAGATTTGAGTAACCTACAATGAGTTTCCACGGTTTTAGGTATCAAACATTAGGAAAAGAAATCCTTTTAGGAAAGGACATACAAAACAATTGCGGGTGCGCTGCCATTGTTCAGCGGGGTACACACTGCCGGTGTTAAAGCGAAATGATAAGACAGCACTTTGGGTGTATGAGGATGGGTGGCAATGAAACCTACATGATGTATAAAAATTTCGAAGTTTTCGTTAGTCACGGAGGAAATCCAAATTGTGTTGAGAAGCTCCGTGGTCACGAAGAAAACGAGGAGCATGAGAAGCAATTGTACAGAGCCATCAAGAACTTTGAGAGTGGGCGATGCTGGGAACAACTAAACATTTTCTTGTCTGCAGTGCACCAATAAAACATGCATAATAGCATGGAGGTTATACAAAAATGCTACATTCCACCCTGTTTCAGCATGTAATGGAGAGTAATGGCGAAGTTGAGTTAGTTGAGTCATTCAATTGGTTGACAGCGACCGGGATTTTCAAACTGAAGCGTGGTTTCGGGCTACGACATCTTAGATTGGCTAAAAATTGAAAAGATTGCGATCAGAACTCCTCTGTCGTTTTGGCTAGATTATGTAGTGCTGACAAGGGTTTAAAAATTCCTCCTTCCGACATAGAAAACAGTTTATAATGTATACTTAACCGTCTGAATCCAGGCCGAATCCCATCAGCGCGAGCCAAGGTAGGCGGGGAAGGGGGAGGCCGTAAGTGTGATGGTGCTCCTTAGTGGGCGTGTGCTCTGTAGCCTGTTTTTTAGTGCGAAGCAGTGTATGGGCACGCTCCAGGGCTCCTAACCACCGCCGACCCCTCTATCACAACGGTTATCACAATGGTTAATTTCTACTGTTTCTTTCACCGCACCAATGCCTCCTTCATAAGTTGCGCAGTCGTCTGAGAGCGGCCGTAGCGGCGTTATTAGATAATTCCGGAAAATGAACCGCAGCGATGAATGGGTGAAAACAACCGAACGCTGCCGCCACCGCTGCCGCCAGGAATGTAGCCGCGGCCTTTGCCGTTTCAAATTCCACTTTGCCCGTCGGCTGGTGGCACTGCCGGCTGCAAGCAACTCGCCCCTTGGGACACCGGCGTGAGCAAATAATTTCTCTTTGGCGTGAAAGCCATTCCGAGCAAAATTGCGGCTCCTCTGACCGAAGAATAATAACATATCCTAGTCTGGCCGCATATAAAGTCTTTCACTTTCCGTTTGTTCGTGTATTTCGCGCCTAATTAGGCGCCAATCGCCGGTGGCCGGTTTGCGCTTGTACGGGTTCGGAGTGGGAGGAAGGTGCATCCACGAACAACAGGGCTTAATGCCCGTATCGATGACATACCCGCTGTGGTGGTGTAATATATCAATGTGGGAGCCCCATGGCTCAATGCGCCCTCTCAGCTGTCCTTCCCAATCGAGTGGTTCGGGTCTGGGAGGGTCTGTTGCACAGACAATGAGACGCCTACGATTCGGCAGCGAAAGGGACACCCTAGTGTGTGTCCCCTAGAATAAACTTCAGGCCTTCCACGTGGTAACTCGCTATTGTACGGATGCCTGTGGTTCGCTTGTTTGAAGAGCAGAATCTAAAGAAGCGACAGCACGAACAGAACCGTGAATGAGCGCGTAAACAAGGGAAAACGACTGCAGCCGCCTTGCCGCGGCAAATGCCAGATGGTCGAGTTACTGCGAATTTCACTCGGATGAACAGCAACTGGCCCGCTCGGAACGCCGAAGTGCGCCAAAATCACAAAGCACTTCAGCTTAAAAGGCTTGCTGGGCGACATCTTCGACACTGGATTTCACTAATGAGCACACGCTCATGACCGGTTGCCGATTTACGCGTGCACGAGTTGGAAGTGGAGGGGTGGTCACACCCAGCGAATGGCTTCACGCTTTTACTGATGACATGCACGTTGCCTACGCATGACGTTTAAACCTGATTGTGAAACAGTCCGGTGCTACCGGTCCAGTGTACTGAGTGGTAGAGTATATTGGGTTGGCGTGTTACCCAAAGAGTAAGATTCCTATGAGGCGGGAGAAAAATAGACAGCTCTAAAGTGCGTTCACGGAGAGGAAGCTCCAATCTTTCCTAATTTCACTCTCGTAATTGTGAAGGAAATGTACTCATTCCTAAAGTACAGAAAACGTGTTTTGTATCGTGCACACCGTGGAAATCCTGCGCCTTCGCAGGTCATCCGTTTTCACAGAGTGAAAGCGCACTAATTTTTTTAAATACGACATTCGTTATTCATGCCAGACTGGTTCAGCATTGAACAAAAGACACTCGTGCGACCACAAAACTCAAAAGAAAGTCAGATAATTTTCAAGGCGAATTCTAGAAGAACTGCCGCTCGTTTCGTGCCCACCAGTACTCGGGTTCGTCACTTGACAACGCTCCTAGGACAATTTTCGGCCGTGGAATCCTATATTTACAACATGAACCAGAACACGTCCAGTAATTTGCGAACAAAACCAGAAGAGCTAGTTTTCTGGGATGTAGTTCATCAAGGATGCCTCTGTAGGGCGCTATGTCGTCGGCGAGAGGAAGGAGCTCAGGCAGGAAAACCGTACCGCAAGGCAAAACCAGATTCTATTTTGTCAGCACCAGTGCGACCCCCGTGTCCTCGTGCCGCTCGCGCGGCCACGCAGCCTGTGTCCATGCCCATCGGGCTGCTGCGCGAGGAGGGCGCTCGATCCAGCGATGTCGCTGGAGCTGCCGCTACACCTCCATCGATACATACCCTTTTTTCACTTTTTCGCAAATTTTTAGTGCCGAAAGAGGAGAGAATTGCCGTGAATGCTAAAATAATAAATAGAGATCGCTGCAGTAGCCGAGACGTCGAGGATAATACCGAACGAGAAAGTAGTTTACAGGCGATAGACATCCCACCAGTAAGGACAGAAGAAGTAAGGAGGGGTTTGAAAGAAAAGCAAGGGGCAAAGCACCCTGGTGAGGATCAGATAACAGCACACCTCTTGAAGGATGGCCGGCAATTTGTACTAGAGAGTGTGGCAAACCTGTATATAAACGTAATGGCTAATGACCGCGAGTGTACCGGCATCTTGGAAGAACGGGATCGTCATTATAATCCATAAGAAAAGTGACATGAAGGACTTGAAAAATTACAGGCCGATCAGCTCACTGTCTGTCGTCTACAAGGTGCTTACCAAGATAACAGCTAAGAGAATTTCCGCCGAATCACGTTTCAGTCAGCATAATGAACAAGCACGGTTTAGTAAAGGGGAATATTCAACAATGGACGATCAATCAGGTCATAGAGAAACGCGCGAAGGATGCTCAACCCCTATATATAGGTTTCATTGATTAGAAGAAAGCATTTGACTCTGTGGAAACTTCAACAGTCATTTAGGCATTGCGGAATCAGGGTGTAGACGAGCATTACGTAAAAATATTAGACGATATCAACAATGGGTCCACAGCTACCATCGTCCTCCTTAAGGAGAACAGCAAAATACCAATAAGGAATATCGTGAGACGCGGAGACACAATCTCCAATGTTATTCACAGCATTTTTACAAGAGGTATTCAGAACATTCAATTTGGCACAGCTGGGCGTAAAACTTATGGAGAATACCTCAGTAACCTCGAACTTGCCTATGATGGCGCCTTCCTAAGTAAATCGGGGGACAAATTACAAAACATGCTTAATCCACAGGAGAAAACAAAGTACAACCGTGGGCCTGAAAATTATATGCATAAAACTTAAGTTATGCTCAAACACCTCGTAATCGGAGTCGATTGATTGGATTGGGAAACTTTTATTTCTGCAGGCAGTAAGCGCTGGCATGCTCACTGCTACGTACGTCGTCTTCAGAACGCCTGCCACGCGGACTGGGTCCTCGCTCACCGTTGCTAGCTCGCGAGTTCTTTGCACTGCTAGCGCCGCGATGACCAGCAGGAAGGCTCAGTGCTGATCTACCTGGTTTTCGCTCCCTGCGGCTGATTCCAGTCGCGGTGGGATCCTTCCTGACTTGGCTTCTTTCGGGTGTTCGGTGCAATCCCACAGTCTGTGCCTGAAGCTTGCCGTATCTCCTCGCAGACTTTGCACTTGTCGGTCGGGTGCGTCTAAGGGTACATGCGATGCATCAGTGACGGGCTAGGTAGCGAGCCGGTCTGGGGCTGTCTAAATAAAACGGCTTGTTATCAACTCAACCCTGGGCACGGTGGCGGGACAGTTCTGAGAGCCGAGGTGAAAGCCTTCGTTATTTCGATGTACTTAGTCATACGATCTTTCGTGCTCAGACCACATTGGATGGTCTGCCGAGGTGCGGCCCGACAGTTGTCGTGCGTCGGCATATCCGTCTCGATGTGGTGGTCGTTGCGGTCCAACGCGTTGCCTGCGTGCGTCGGGAACCACTTTATTTTCCCTTTTCCGCCGTTTTCATTAGCCGTCTGCAGTATGACCTTTGGTACCATGCCCTTGGCGCAATTTCTTACTGCCTGTCTTCAGTCCCACAACACCGTGCGGACAGTCATGGTCCGAGATGGCCAAGGAGTTGCCCCCTCTTCTGCTTGTTCAGTCTTGGTACCTCTCACGCTGACCTGGCGGCAATACGCTAGACGCCGGTCGTGTCAAGGACGACTGCTGTGAAGCTGTTCTTCAGATTGCTGTACTCGGTCGCGTCCACGTAGTGCACGTGCCTGTCGTTGGCGTGCAGGTCGATCATGGCCATGGCCCTCGCTGTCCTTTTTTCTTTGTGCTCACGGTTCCCGTTCTTGGGTATTCGGTTCACCCGGATGTAGCGCCGGGTCTCGTCGGGAACGGAGGAGTTTCATTTCCGTCCTGTCTGGGTATCCTTCCGAAGTCCTCCTGGTATCTTTCTCCCAGTCGTGGTTGTAGATAGCCGCTCGAGCTGGGCGGCGCGTTGTGCCTCCGCTATTTCCTCGAGCATGCTGTGTATTCCCAGTTGCAGGAGACGAGTGGTGCTCGTGGTTTCGTACAGCCCCAGTGCTGTCTTGTACATTCTGCGGATGGGAATGTTTATCTTGTCGCTCTAGTACTGCAACCACTTGTGTTAGGCGGCTACTTACGCGACGTGGATTATAACGAACGAGTGGGCGAGTTTGATTAGGCTCTCCTCCCTCATGCCACCTCTCTTGGATGTTACTAGTTTGAGTAGTCACGTTGCGTTCGCTGTTTCGCCATAAGCCGGGCGATGGTGTCGCCGCTTCTTCCATGCTGTTTCTTTTACAATCCCTAGTATTGTGATCTTGCTGACTTTGGGATTACGTTGCCTGATTTATTGTGATATTGATCTCGCATTCTCGTGGGTTGATCTTCGGTTTGCGTTTCCTGACGGGAGGATATACCAACAGTTCCTATTTGCTCGAGCGAGCACCTCAGTCCGGTGCCTTCAAGTTGATCCTCAATTGCGTCGACCGCCTCTTGTACTGTGGACTCGAAATGGGCGTCGCTGCCACCTACCTCCCACACCTTTATGTCATCCGCGTAGATAGTATGTCTCGCGTCGTTAGATGCTCGCGATCCTCCCGCCCACTCCGATGATTACTAAGTTGAAACGCATTTGTGGTAATGGCAGACCCGTGTTGGGGTGCCAGTGCTGCCAAGCTTCCTCTCTGGCGTTTGAAGGTCGCCTGCTCATAACACAGCGGTCCTGCCCGTGAGAAAATCTTTGATGTAATTGTAGGATCTTACTGCCATGTTGAGTTTCGAGAGCTGGTACAGGATCACCTAGTGCTTCCCCTTTTCAAAGGCACTCTGCAGGTCGAGACCCAGTATTGCTCGGTTGTCATTGGTGTTGCTGTCGATGATTAGGTGCTTAGGCTGTATCATTGCACCTTGCGTGCCTACTGCGATGCCTGAAGCCGATGAATATAGCCGGGTAGAGGTCCTCCCGTGCCAGGTAGTCTTGCCACCTGTTGAACAGGACGCGCTTTAGTACCTTGCCCACGCAAGACGCTGAGCGAATCGGGCCGGAGGTTCTCCGTGTCGGGTTGCTTTCGCGGCTTGGGAATCAGTATGGTTCTGGGTTTCTTCCACTGCTTCGGCAGCGTGCCCATTCTCCCAGAATTTGTTGAAATAATACGCCAGGTTTGCGATCGACTTGTCGTCGAGGTTCTTCTTAAACGCCCGATCCGGACAAGGTCCGGGCCGGCCGCCGACCTGCTGTTGAGGTGTTGCAGAGCCGTGCGGACCTCCTCCGCGTCTATGTCTCTGTCGAGTCTTTCATTGGATATTCAGCCGTACGGTTCGTGTGGTTCTGTGGGTGTAGGTGGCAGGTATTTGTCGCTGATGCGTTTGATTACATTGTCGGTTCCGCGCGTATGGACTTCCTGGTGGATGAGCTTGGCCAGTCTGTCTCGCTGGTTTGACTTTCTCGTGGTTTTGTCAAGCAGCTGTCGTAGCAGGTTGCATGTTTTCCCGCGATGCATCTGACGGTCGCTACGTTGGAGATCTCGTTCCACTGCTGCACAGATAGCGTGGGGCAGCGTTCCTCGATTGCACGATTGATCTCCGCAACTTTCTTTCTTAGCTTGCGATTCAGACGCTGTTTTTTCCACCGGAGCAGCATCAACTGCTAAGCTTCGATAAGGTGAGCTAAACGGCTGTTCAGTCTGTTCGTTTTGGACGTCCGCGTCTATTTCCTTCGCTGGGCTCACTTCCTCATTTTCCGTACTTTTCATATCTCTGAATGCTTTCCAGTTGATCCATTTGTGTTTTCTGGTGGCCGTTCCGCTGCGTTCCCGTATCACAATCTGCAATATTCTGTTGTCACTGCCTAGGTCCACACCCGTATTGTAACCGCGTTGTTATTGGTCACGAACGTGAGAATGGGGGGTGGTGCCATGGGACACAGAGTTCCCAATTTTTGCCGGGTGTGCCGGGTCCGTTATTAGGGTTAAATAGAGTTCTGTTGAGACTTGAGCTAGGTTGCGGCCTTTCACTGTGCTTTTGTCGTAGCCCCAGCCGGGTTCCATCGCGTTGAAATCGGCGCACGTGGTCAGCGTGTTGAGGCCCGCCGCGGTGCTGACTTTGTGGACGAGAGCTTTGAATTTCTGATTTCTCTGCGATGGATTCATACAGACGTTTAGTAGGAAGACGCTGTTTCCTTTCCTTGGTTGCAATACGTACGATGAGTGCGCGCTCAATCTTGATGTTGTGCAACGTGTGTTTGATGAAGGTGAGACCCTTCCTAACAAGGGTGCAGAGGCACCTGCCGTTCGGCGGGCCGCCATGCACTCTGTAGCCGGGAAGGGACGGGGCATCTGTCAGTCTCTTCCAGTAGAAGCACATCCGGCTTATGCGTGGCCTGCTCAATGTGCTGTTGAAAGACAGCATTTTTCTTGCTGAGGCCGTGCCAGTTCCACTGCCACACTGTTACGCCTGTTGCGTTTGAGGCCATGATTGTCCTAGCGAGAAGGAGGGTCGCTTGTGTTCCTTGGTTTAGTTCCGCGATTAGGGGTGCGAACGTGGAGCGACTTGCGATTGATTGTAGGGTTCTCTCCAGGCAGTGGGTCTGCTTATGTTCTCCGCTTGGAGAGTTTCGATGGCTCGTGTCATTGATGTGAACAGGTGTTCGAGCTTGGCGAATATGACTACGAGTTTGTGGTGACTGTGGATGCTCTTGCTACCCTTGTGCTCACGTGGCTCAACCGCTCGTTTCTTCGATGCCGGCTCCTTGTCGGCCAACTCCTGGTTAACCATGACTTCTTCTTTCTTGTTACGGCTGCTGCTTAAATTGGACCTTTAATGCGCGATCCTGCGGAGTGCGTCTCGGATCTCCGCGATCTCCTCGGTGAGGTGGTGTGTAGGGCACGCAAAGCCGCATTTTCTTCCCTCATTGTTTCAATTATTTCTGGCTGCTTGTTCGAGGGCTTGTCATCCTCCTTATTATTGAAGTTGTTGTCACTTAAGTTTTTTGCGTCATTCCTCGCGCTTCATCGACCCAGCTTTCACGGTAGCGCGAAAGTAATGTTAAGCTTGTTCTAATGCGCTTGTTTTTGCTTTGACTCCGTTTGCAACTCTTATCCCAGGACTCTGGCAGATTTCGCAAGGGCGTCCTTGATTTGCGCGCAGCTGGCATTTTTAGCGGCGGGAAGTCGCTCTCCGAGGGCAGTTGGTGTTCGGACTTTTGGCGCTCCCGTTGGCGCTTGCGCACAACATAGCGAATTCTATATCGATCCTAACACGTTCTGTGTGCACTCGGGTGCACTCCGCCACATCGCTTGCATTTCGGTGTACAGGGATAGTTGTTTTGGGGTTTGCCAGTCCGCAGCTTCTGCAAATTTTGCTCTAGGGCGTCGGGCCGACGTCTTTGTGGCGTCCACCTCGATCGCACTGGTGACATAAATCGATCTGTTTCGGGTACAGATGACACGGCATGAGTGTGACTCCGTAGCGAACGAAGTTTGGTACCTTTGGTTCCTTGTAGGCCATGATGATGGTTATGGTGCTGCCGATTCACTTCGCACCGACTACAAGCGGGTTCCTCTCGTTGACAATGTTATGTCGAGTTCTGCGCGTGCGGCAACAGGGATACCTCTGACAATGCCCTTTACGGTGTCGTACGGTGCCGTGCGGTACGCGCTGACCGCAAAGAGTTTGTCTTTTCTTACTAACTCTTGAATTCTCCCGTACCGGTTGGTTTTGCTGTCCTTGGTCCTACTGACGACCATTATATTTTCCTGTGCTTTGGGACAAATACTATCCATCGCGCTTTCCTCGCTCGTGATTTTGGTTGCGGCGGGAATGACAGCGGCGACAGTGGTAGTACCGATCTTCATTATATCGAGACCTCCTCTAGGTCTAATTACTACCTTGATCTCCACCCGCGGCATAGCTGGCATGCAAGCAGCCTTGATGCCCGAGGCTCCAATACTCTTATTCAATTTCGATGTCTTGCGTGCTTGATTTTCGGCTCCGGCGAGCTTGTCAAGGAGGTCTCCCTGGCGGAGTCTCGACGTGCGCTCTCCCGCGAGCATCCATCTGTTTCGTTGTGGAACTCTTCGGGTTTACTTTCTTCGCCCTGTACTTAAACGCACATTGGGGTGTCGAAGGTAGTGGTTCGAGAGAACTCCTCCATCTCGGAGCTTAGCGGCGATCACTGAGGCAGCGAGCCGCACCGATGCTACGGCAACGAGGCCTGGCGCTTGCAAGGCGCGCCTAGGCTTAGTGGCCCCTTGCACGCCGATGTAGAAAAAGTCAAGACATTCATTGAGAAAGGCGTACCTATGGGGTTTCATGAGATCATTAGGTGCTCTTTTAGCTCACGGACACATTAATACAAAGAAAACTTCAATTCCAGCGTAGTAGCACTGTGAAATAAGTCATAAAAAAAGTAGAAGTGCAACGCCGGACCGTGCGGGAGGAAAAGCCACACCTCGGGAGAGCGCAGCGGGTTGAGGTTGGTGGCGAGGGAGTGGAATTGGTAAGCGAATATATCTCCTCAAGCCAAGTAGTTTTCCTGGATACCATTCATGAGGCAGAGATAATTAGAATGATAAGAATTAGTTGGGGTGCATTTGATAGGAATTCTCAGATAATGAATGGCAGCCTACCATTGTGCCAGAAGAAGAATGTGTATGACAGCTGCATGTTACCAGTACACCCCTACGGGGCAGAAACTTGGAGGCTCACTTGAAGGGTTCAACAAAAATTGAGGATGACTCAACCAGCGATGGAACGAAGATGGTAGGTGTAACATTAAGAGACAAGAAGAGATCTGAGTGGGCCAGGGAACAAACGCGTGTTAAGACCATATTAGTACACGTTAAGAAGAAACAGCCGTAGACAGGGAATGTAATTACAAGGCAAGATAACCGTTGGTCATTAAGGGTGACAGAGTGGATCCCTGGAGAACGCAAGTGTGGCAGGGGGCGGGATAACTGGAAATCATTGGGAGAGGCCTTGGCCCCGCAGTAGGCGTTGGTAGGGTGATCCTTTTCACTGTCCATGTCTTTCGCTGCGCTGAATCTTATTTATGTAGTATGAACCAACTCACTCATCAACACGTCTTAATGGTGACTTAGGTTTGTCAGATTCTCTAGAAATATTTGCCAGCCATCCTTCAAAATTTCGGCTGTAATCTCATCATCAACAGGTGCGATGCCCTCTTGCATTTTGGAAGCCTTTTTACTGCTGTGGTTACTGGTCTGTGTCTGTCTCCCCTGAACTGCTTCCTTGTTCGTCATTATCTGGCAGTCGCGGCTTCTGCACAGATCTGTATGGAACTCCAAGGGTACTATATCTATTTTATGCCTATTTGTGATTACATTGCTTTGCCTGTTTTCAGGTGCATACATCTGATTTTTTCCCTTCACTGCTTTCAGAAGGCTGCCTCCGTTCTTTACAGGATGCTCGATTCTCTCGATCTGATACTTCCGTATGTCAGCTGCATCATGCTTACTGACTAACTTAGAACGTTCCCCTAGCTCTATTCTGACATTTGGGTGGAGATTGTGATGCTTTGCGATTTCCTAATTGGATGTTTTGTCTCCTGGGAAAGTTTACCAGTATCCTGACCCGCCATCGTGCCTCCGACTTCTACTGCACACTCTGCGTTAATGCTTGTGAAGTTGTTGATGGCTTCCTTCGTCGTAATCTCTCCTTCCTCTGTTCGAGCTGAATATCTGTTCTGCAGCGCAATTCTGAATTCTTCCACTTTCCGTCTTACTGTTAGCTCATTGATCGGCTGCTTTCGTACCAGCTTAGTACGGTTCCTCCTCAAATATAGCCTAAATGGAGGTGTTATCATGCGGTGGTCACAACGCCTCACCACTCCCAGGACATCCACATTCTGCACGACGCCAGGGTTATTGCATATAATGAGGTCTATTTCATTTTTATGCTCACCATTTGGGCTCCTCCACGTTTACTACCAGCTCTCCCGTTTGCAGAAGGATGTATTAATGATGTGCAGATTATTCTGTTCTAGGAGCTCGACTAATACGTTGCCTCTGTTATTTCTACAGCACAGATGATAGTAACAACTGCCTTATCTCCAACCATCTTTTTCCATACTTTAGATTGGAGGTCTCACATAACTGCGGTGAACTGTGTTTTTAGTTTAGCCATTGCCGATTCCACATTTTCATTGAGGTAATCCAATAGCTTGTCGTCGTCGCTTTATGTAGGCGCGAAGCCCTGTGCCACCTTCCATTTGTATTTCTTGTTAAGCCTAATTACATGACCGGCTACCCTTTCGTAAATGCTACAGTGATCGTCTACGGTGGCAGCCGTGCTTTTATTGGCCAAAGGTCCCTCTCCCAGTTCTTTTCTCTCCATTAGACCATGGTATGATAAGAATTATCCATTATCCATCCCTGTCGAGGCTTTACCTGAACTTATAGCCTCTCAAGGCCTACGAGATCCGAGTTGGTGTGCTCTAATTCCTGCAAGAACAAGTCTGAAGTCGCCTTTTTAGATAACGTTTTCGTGTAAACGTTGCCATGTTCAGGTTTGAATGGCCGCTTGCCGTACCAAGGGATTCCTAGCACCTACTCCTGCACCACAGTTCTGTCCGCTGCCATGGCCATGGTTTGTTGCTTCACAGCCACTAAAGACCGGGGTCCGAGGGTTAATTGGCGCATTCATGGGAGGTTGCAGCAATTGCTACACCACAGTGGCCGATCTGCTCTCCTGAGCGAGTATGTTGCCGGCAATGGTCGCTGGTAGCAGGCGCACCCGAAGCGTCCTTCTGCAATTTCATCAACACACGTATATTGTTCAATCAGGTGGCAATTGTCCGGCACAGGTTTCGAACCAAGGTTCTTTTGTACGTGAGGCGGACGTTCTACCTCTACTCCGCCGCTGCCCCGGAACAAATATATTGGACCTCTTCATGTACTGATACTACCCCTGTCCTCATACACTCATATAAATCCTTTGCCTTTGTAACTTGTCCATAATAAACTGTTTGGCCATTCAGAGTAGTTGAATTTAGGTTTTCCTTGGCTCAGTTGCTAAGGCGTTACACTGCTGAGGACGCGGTCGCGTGTTCGGTTCGGGGCCGCGGCGGCCGCTTTTCTGGTGGAGGTGAAAAGCAAAAATTCCCTTGTGCAGGCGATTTCGGCACACGTACAGGTCCCCAGGTGGTTAAAATTATTCCAGGGCCCTCCACACCGACGCGCCTCATGGCCTGCGTAACGTCGGCGCGTTGAACCCCACAATCAATCAATCATGGTATATCCTCGCTTCTATCAACAATCAATTCAAACGTAAATAAAACATTAAAAATGAAACAAGATATCAATTTTGTGACTCGCAGGTACGGAGGTGCTGTGACATCGTGTAAATATTACATAGCAAAATATTTATATCTCGAAGAATTCATAAATAATCTAGAATACTCAGCTTAAATCACAATGTAATTGCCAGCGGCACAAGACATCAGTGATCCTGAGGGATAATTAAGTTGAATAAAATCGATTCGATCATGGCCTGTATTGTGTGTTGGCACTTCGAGAATAAGCTTCCCAAAGCCAGGAACGCTTCTGCTCTTGAGGCACATTGTCGTTGTTGTGACTCAGTCACCTGAATATAAGATGCTCTCGTTCGCCGTCTCAAAAGTAAAAATCGGCCATGGGCGCAAAGTAGCGGCTTTAGTTGTGACCGAGGTCGAAGATGGCCATAGAGTTTTCGTTACTGTGGAGGTCCCAATCTTCTTGTCACAGGGCTGATGACAGTGGTGCCTTCACGTTTAGGATCAGGTCTGTAGATGGCTCGAGTAGCCACAGCATGCCGCTTTTGTCGACCCACTGTTCCCCAGTATCCTAGGTTAGGGCTAAATACCACCGAAGAAATGTGTTTAATCGCGGAGGTGGCAATGATTGTTGGGAACACCACTTTTAGATGGAGAGGCACAGTTAGCGTAGGTTGAGACCATACAATTATCCTACACAAGCTCGCTGTCGGGCTGTGCACGAACATGAAAAAGAAACATTGAAGGAGTGACGCGTGGAAGTTAGGTACACTTTGCATTGCGCCTCACTCACAACGGCCAGCCGTCGTTGTGGCTCAGTGGCTGCGGCGTCATGCTGCAGAGCACAAGGACACGGGTACAATTCCCGGCAAAAGAGGCCGTTTTTTTACGGAGGCGAAAAGCGATAACAACGGTGGGTTCAAGATTTGCCAGGTAGGGAAAATAATCCGGAGCCCTCCTCTACGGCACCCCTCATCGCCTGCGTAGCGTCAGCGAGTAAATCCCGAAATAAATCAATGAATCAATCAATCCAACAATCAATCCACAATCAATCAAAACGGCCCTCTGCTCACACATGTCATTCATCTAGCTAAACCACACATTTCACGCCATATGCTGACCCATCGCCTTCTTCGGTTATCTCAAAGAAGCCTTGAATGTCTGCCATCATTGCAAGCACGTGATTCTGGGCTTGGCTATCTCCCAGGCCTCGTAGATATCGCGTGCGCGGGTATCACGGAACCTCTTCGGCACCTTAGTGTCTTCCAAACGCGGGGAGCACTTACAGCCCTTGCAGTGCGTTGCCAAGTTGCTTTCTGTGCCGGTTTTTTAGGGAGTATGCATGCTCCCTTAGGCACTCGTTCAGGCAATGCCCAGTCTGCCCCACAAACACACGACCATATGCGAGGGGCTCTTCGTACACGACCCAGTCGCAGCAAGCCACGAAGCGCTTGGCGTTCCTTGTCATGCATCGCACCTTTGAGCGCCTAGGCGAGTTCACATTCGCACACAAACTTCCAAGTTTGTTCGGGGCCGAAAGCACGGTCCGCACACCTGCTTTTTTCAGCTACCTTTTTGATCCGGTGGGATACCTTGTGTATGTAAGGTATGCCGCTTAGGGGATTTTTGCGCTTGTCTTCATGAGCCTCATTGGTCGAGCGGACTTTCTTCAGGAGAGTTTCATCAATTCCAAGGAAAAGGCCAGTGGGTATACTGCCGATCGCAACCGCTCTACTTGCGTGTCCAGGCTGCATTCCATTCCGTCAGGACACGAACGATCCACAGCGTTCAGCAGTGCGGAGTGGGCGAATCCACGCTTCGTATGCTTGGAATGGGCGGAGGAATATGGCAGCATCCCTTTTTTGCTTCTATGGGTGTTTCTGTATTTGCTTCTAGGGGCGCTTCTGTTCTGTTGCATCTGTATGCGTTTTCTTGACCTACATGGCACGGCAGCAGTAAGCCAAGAAAACGCATACAGCCTTCCTCGGGAACCTCCTTGGTGAGCTTCAGGGGCTTTCAGTTGGGCACAAACACACTAAAGAGTTCATCCACGCGTTCAGAAGTAGTACCCGGTGTAGCCTCAAAAAAGACAACAAAATCGTCCACGTACCCCAAGATTTGCACCGCTCCCAAGTCACGTAGAGATGCCATAAGTATCCTGTCAAACGCGGCGACAAGCAGATCACTGAGGACCGGTGCCAAGCAGGAGCCAATGCTGACGCCGGTCTTTTGCAGGTACAGCTGATGATTGTAGGCCACGAACGTGGAGTCGAGGTAGAACACCAAGGTGTCCAGGAACTTGTCCACGCTGATGACACACTCAGTCTGGAACTTCACACTGCCGAAACTGTCTACGGCGTCAGTGAAAGCATCGAGCAGTAGATCACGAGTCGTGCTGTAGAAGAGGTCCTTGATGTCTACCGAAAAAGCACTCAGGTAATCTGAACGCTGCGCCTCCACGAACGTAGATACAACTTCCGAGCTCTCACGAGAAAAGGGTCATGGATGGTGAGCTTGGAAAGGGGCACCTGCAGGAACCGACCCACGTCACACTGCCATGTGTCTTTCTCGTGAATGATTGCCCGAAAAGGGCGCCCCTCTTTATGGTTTTTGGCGGAGAAGAAGACCTGAAGGCTAAAAAAAGCTGAACTCCGTCCATGTCCGGCCGGATGAGGCCAACGCTGTAAACCCTAAGTCATCAAACGTTTCCGCAGCCTCATTCCTTCTCTTCCGTGGGTTGCGCCTTTCTACAGGGCGGAAATTGCCAGCTATCACTGCTTCAACTCTTCTTTCGTAGTCCTTGGCAGCTGCTACCACAAAGCCGCCTTCTTTGTCGGACAGCAATAGCCTGGCATTGAAGTCCTGTGGGACCGGTACTGCGGCAACGGTGTGCCTGTCTCACCCAGTAGTCGTTGGGGGTAGAACGCTAGTTCTGTCCAGAAAACAGCGTTCCTGGTCCTCTGCGTTCACCCTTGCGGCTCTCTTTCGCACCAAAACGAGCAATTCTGCTTTTTCAAGCAGTGGTTGCATCGCATACTTGGGCCTCCGCCTTAGTGTCTTCTCGACGTGCTCTGGTAGACTTGCTGTACCCAGCTGGTGAACCTTCTAGTTGGGGGTGCCAGTTCCTGTCTCCTTTGGAAGACCGGAGAGTATGGCCCGCCCGACCAACCCGCTCATCTGGGGAGCCACGCGGATGTCACTGTTCAAGAGTCTGGATGCCTGCTTTTTCGGAACAGCTAGCGAGTGCGCTACCTCCAGGCAGCTGCAAAGAAATCGGACTTCCTTCCAGGCTTCCAAGCGAAGCACGAGGCAGATCCTTGCATTGTGGCCAGGTGATGGTGGTAGTACATAGGCGAGAGCTGCTACTTGTGGCGGAACATAGGAATTCCGAATAGCGAAGGCGTACAGGCGGTCTCTGCAGTTCCCTTGCACTAGATGAGTGAAACACTAAGAAGGATCTCGAAGGTCGCACAGTAGAAAAGAGCCCGATATACAAGAAATAAATGTAACTTACGTTCGGGTTTGGGCTTGTTGGTTCATAAACTGTGACACGGCGCTTTAAACGAAGACAGTGAGAGAAGAAGACACAGACATGAGCGCTGACCAATAACTTAGCAATATTTTCTCTCACTGTCTTCTCTCACTGTCTTCATTTTAAGCGCTGTTTCACAGTTTAATTGTGAACCAACTAGCCCAAACCCAAACGTTAGTTAGAGCTGCAAATGTTCAGTGCCCTACAACTCTGTGCAAAAGGGTGACCAAATAAGAGGCTGGAGTTCAATACATGCACGAACCAATACGCCATTGTTTGTAATTTGTGGTTGTGCATATTTCCCAGCCAATTAACTGAACGGCGCGTGAAAGGAATGTACCCACATTTCGGCAAACAAACATGGCACTGTATGCTACCCTCCCGATTCACAGACACGTTACTGCCTGTATAAAACCCAACCACAACCGCTCGACCAATGAGGGCAGGAGGCAGGTCGCATTTAGTCGAGAGGCCTCCAAGTTTATTCCTCCTAACAGAACTAGGGACATTTTATTAGCGAGAGCAGGAGGCCTAACAGCGCATTCCCGGTTAACCCTTTCATTCACACACAAGCATCCTCGCATAAAGGGGCGACGGGTGATGTTTACGTGCTTAGGCGTGAAAGATACTGTTGAAATGTGACTCATGATACATTTTTAGATTACATCAGTGCTCCATGATGGCAAGCTGTTTATCTGGGAGGAATTCCCAGCTATTTGAGAAAGATAAATGGCGGCGATAGCAGATTTTTCTTTTTTTACATTCGGGCGCTGACGACATCCGTTCAATTCGGCTCTTGTACCTCCAATAGGTAGCAAATATTGTAACTGCTGAGAACCATACTAGTGCCGTCATGATTGAATAGCGGAAATCGTGATGCGGGAATCGGTGCTGGGTCAGGTTGCAGACCAGGGTCGCCGACCATGGACGTAACCATTTAATGATATTTGTTGGACCTTACTATTTTGACCGCTATTTTCACTCACCAGCTATACTCTCAGCAGGAGGTTCTCGCGGCTGGTCCTGACCGGCTAGGGACTACCGATCTTAAGTGTAGATTGGGTAAGCTACTCTGAAAGCAACGGATCTTTCGCGGCCTCTCTCGAGGCCCAGGACAGCGACGGAGTATCTGCAAGCTTCCCCTCCGCCTTTGCGCGAGGTGCAACACGCCATTGAACCGCCGGTTCTAAAAGAAGCTGAACTTTACGAGATAGACAGCAGAATCATAGAAATACTGGAACGCGACGAATTGAACGTTCTCACTGGAACGGCGTCACCTGCCCAGGATGTCGTGCACTAAAGCAGCTGAGCTCTTTTTTGAACTCTTCCAAGGCTTTTGGCTTAAGGCAAGTCCAACGATGCTTCAGCTCATGCAGACTACCCTTCTTTCTGCGGCTCACGTACATACACCTTGGCAGTTGTCGTGTCGAAGCGCCAGGTTTCAACTTTTCATTGTAAGACTCTTGTGTGCGAAGTATTTCGACACCCAATTGCGCTCGATATCCTATACGTATATATACAATGTCCTTCGTTCGGAGTGGTCACGGCTGCTAGCCCCTAATCCGCCAATGCAGCAGACATAGTGTGACTTTTAACCTTTAACACGCGTGGAAGCACAAGCGGAAACGCACTACACTGCTTTTCTTACATCACGACGTCGGCAATCTGGACTCGGGATAACGTAAGGCGAGGGTACCGGTTGTAGTACATGTGCTCCAAGAGGCGGCCTTACGTTCTCTACAGCACCCACTTGCTACACGAGGGAGCTATTCATGTTCCTACCCAAACCCGTGACCGTGAGCAATTGTGCCGCTAATGTCTCCTATGTCTCCTTTGAGAAACAAGCCGTCGTAAAGCGCAGGCTTCTGTAATAAAAAGTTAGGATGCTGAAGAAATTAACATTAGTTGAAGCCTGCTACGAGCTATTTTAGAAGGTCCGTACAAGATACAAGGGTAAGAACACCAGGGCGCGCCTATCGTAGTACAGGACGATTGGGTATCACCCATCCGAGTATACAAAGTAAAACATGAAACGCAGGCGTGAAAACAAGCGTGACACACTGCTTTGAGTACATCTTCGCTTCAGAGTTTATCAGGCTGAAATGTTGCCGGAAACTATTGAATCCAGACTGTCGGCAAAAGTTAGAGCAACGCGGTAGGTTCCACTTGTGAACATATATGTGTCTCTGCGTTCCCCGGAAGGTGTAAAAAAGCGCAACTACCTTCGCTTCTACTTCTCCATATCAGGACACAGCTACAGGTGATTGAAAGCAACCGAGGCATATTGTGTGAGTTGAAGCCCATGAACGAAGTTTACTTTCTAGAAACGAAAACGGCCGAAAACAAGATGTAAGGCCACTACAACAGTGATCTTAACTCGTGGTGGTGGGGCGGTACAATCAAAAGAATGTTGGCCAACCTCCAGTGGAACGGTGCGCGACGAAACGAAGATAATGCAAGTTGAGCGTCATCATCATGATGACGAAGACGGAGAAGATGCGGAAGAAAGTTGTAATAGGGCGGCCCAGCGCACTCCCACTTTTCTCGTGAGTCCACTGGTTCTGCGGCCTGTCAGCCGGGCGGCCAGAACTACGGTGTCCTGCGGATGTACAACGGATCAAAGTATGACTACCGTGCCAACGGTCTTTACTGCGCTGCTTGAGCTGACTACGCTGATGCCTCCATCGTGCCTTCAATGGGATACCGCCGTCTGCTTCTTCGACCAGAGCCAGACTTTTAACTCTGAAGAATGAAGCAGCTTGCACTCGTATTATTGGATTTAACTTGGAATCTTCTATATGTAGGAGTTGTCCACAACACTGCCGCGACCCGAATGTTTCAGCTCTCTTGTATGTCCGTTTTCCTTGTGCCTGTTTCAATTTTCGTCTTCTCGCATAAACGTTCTCACATGTATAACTACTAAACCCCGTGTTGCGGTCTCTGATCAGTACCTCCGAGAACCTCGTCTTTAATCTCCGAAACCTCATAACATCACCCTCGGATACCGCTAAAAAAAACCGGCATCGCTCAGTCAAAGGCGATTTTACCAGCCAATGGTGTCCTATCAACGTGATGTTGTGGCCAACCGCCTTGCGGCTTCAGGCAGCGCTCGTAACCAAGCTTTCCTGATTATGCCCATGCCGAAAAGTAGTTCTTAAGGACACCTTCATTTCAAGCAGAGATTAAAACCCTTAGCCAAACTTCTGTATTTGCCCGTTATAATGCAACGCGTGAAAGAACTTATAGTCAACAGCAGTAGCGTGTTTCAATTGCAAACCTGGTGGTGAATTTCTACTCTTCCCAGTTTTTCCTCAACTGCTTGCTTCTGGTTTTATGCATTGCCGGCCCGATTTCCCGCCATGGATCCCGAAGAAGTCGCATCTGAATGTGCTTTACCGCTCTTGACAGAGGATTGTGGTGCTTTGAAATCTACGTCATGCCGATGGTAGAAGAAAAACAAAGGTGGCCGTGTCATCTGCAGCTGCGGACGAGAGATGGTCCGGAACGCCTATGTTCTCTTGGGGCATCTTCACCCAGAGCGCCGCATTGAAGAAAGGGCCGTGACATTGAGCGATATTCTTGGAGTCAGCGTGAGCATGGTGATGAACGCAGAGAAGGAGATAAAAAATAATCATGGAAATGTTGCGACGCCCTCCCGAAAGCGCCCGCGAAGCTCCGGAAAGAGACGACTCACAGAAGTGTACGATGACTTCACGAACTGCGCATTGTGAGTTTCCGTGCACCGCTATTTTCGCAGCAATAAAAACTACACAGTGAAGGCAATTGCTGCGGATATGAACGCTAGCGGGGATGTTACTCCTCTCAAGCCATGGACGATGCGGCGCCTGCTGAATGACATCAGGTTCAGGTATGGGAAGAGGGCCCGGAACTGGCTGCTGATCCAGTGCCACTACATTGTCACGTGTCAGCAGAAGTAGCTCTCCGACATCGCCAGGAACAGGATGGAAGATCGAAACATATTCTGCCTTGATGAAACCTGGGTGAACGCGGGACACGCGCTATCGACTGTTTGGAGGGACAAGACGGTTGCTTCCCACCCTGACGCCTTCATGCGTGGTCTAAGGACAGGTTTGATACAGCCGTCAGGGAATGGACAGCGCCTGATTGTGACCCACATCGGCAGCGAGGACGGCTTCATGAGTGGTTGCCCGGATATCTTTCGGGGTACGAAGACCGGCGACTACCACGAGGAGATGGACGGCACCCGCTTTGAAACGTGCTTTGGGGCCCTTTTCCCACAACTGCCACAAGGTAGTGTAATTGTCATGGACAATGCCTCGTACCACTCGTGTCTGGAAGAAGCAGTGCCTGTGACGTCTTCGCGCAAACACGTTGTTCAAGACTGGCTCACGTCCAAAGGACTTGCTTGGGATGAAAGGGCGCGTTACACGGAACTCCTCATCCTTGTAGCCTCTGTAAAGACACGGTACATCAAGTATCGTATTGACCGTGAAGCTGGAAGTGCAAGATGTATTGTGCTTAGGCTCCCACCCTAGCATTGTGAGCTCAATCCCATTCAGCTCATATGGGCACAGCGGAAACGAGGTGTCACAGACAGAAATCCCACATTTATCTGGGATAAGTAGAGGTGCTCCTGAGGGAAGGATCTGCCAAGGTAACAGCTCAACCCTGGGCAAATGCTGTTCAGCATGTGATCAACAATGAAACAAAGTTCAGGGGAGACGGTGGAGCAAGTACGCATGTTCAACCTATTATAATCCATTTGGATGAAGATGACATTGACTACGACAGTGACCTATCTGGTATCGAGTCCTTCGAAGATGTGTAATGCGATGAGCTTTTCGCCAGTGCCGCCTTTGCCCGTTTCGGTTAGTTTCGAGTGCGCCATTTAGCTTAAGTAGGTGTGTCCCCATAGCTGCTGGAGCAAGCAACTCCTTCAGAAGGCAGAGAAGACCAGACATGCGGTTTGTGTGTTGTATTAAGACTTATTTCTGGAGTTAAGTGAGCAGCCTCTGGGTGGTGCGCAACTTGCTCATGGTTGATTGCTTTGGTATGTTGCTATAAGAATCAGAAGATGCCATTGCAGTGTTTGGTTTGTTATTTCATAAGCCATAACTCAATGTTGTGTGTGTGTCATAGAGTCAACCGGGATATTCCAGTATAACAGTGAGGGGGGCAGAAGTTATTTTAACCATCGATGTATGATCTCATTTGCTGTAGTCAACCGAGCGGTGTATTGTGAGGTGCTGGCTCAGGTTAGTTGCCTTGATATGTAGCTATAAGAATCAGAAAAGGCTGTTTCAGAGCTTGGTTTCTGACCTAAATTGTTGCAAGTGTGGCGCAGGAATTCGGCAGAATGAATGCAGTCCTGATCCGACACTGTGTGGCAGATGTATCCATAAAAGGGAATTGTACATCTAGAGCCAGAAACAACCCACACTGTTCCAAACTATTGTCTGGAAACAAGGCCACGCTCTCTCTGTGGGATAGTTTTCGCTGCACAGGGAAGATGGCTATTTGCATGTATAGCATGAAGTGTCTGCAAACAGATTCAAGTGGGTTCACAAATTTCCTTCAAGCAGAACCACTTCTGCATTGTGAGGCTCTAGGGCCCCTTGCGCGAGACTATGAAAATGGCGATAACGGCAAGTTTCACCTACAGGCAAAAGACGCTAGTTCGAGTTTTCCCCCACGTTTTTAACATTGTTTGGAAATTTATGCACGTATGGGATGTAGAAACAAAGATACAAACTAAATACCTATGTGAAAGCAAGTAACTGAACATTGTGTGCCCGTGTCGCTGGCTGAGCCAAGTTGTCTTCGTATAGAGTGTTAACAACTAATAAATCTTCTTCTGTGTGTTATTGCTCCTTTTGTTTGCTCTGAATGATTCACCAGTGCGTCTCTTTATCTTTCTGAGCCAAATCTGACATAGAATACGTATCATCTGACATAGAATAGAATATCATCGGGCTCCATAATTCACCCGGATCACGCCAATATCCCATTTGGCCGTAAGTTTAATTTTGACTAGTTTACGGTCTTTTCAACCTTTGAGGCGGTGGACACCGCCTGGGCTGAGCCTCGCCTAAGGATGTTACGTCGACGCACGTCGTGGGAGGCCCTGAGGCTTCGTCGTCTGTGGTCCCTGGCCAAACACCCTTGCCTGACGGCGCAGACGACAACATGGACCAGCCACCTTCGCAGGCATTTTCCTGCTCCGCAGATGACGACGAAGATGCCATGAATAGAAGTCACTAGGCGCCATGAATAGAAGTCACTAGGCGAGCTCAACGCAAGAATAAGCACCCGACCACGACTGCGGCAGGCCGAAGCCCACTCAAACCGGCAACCACGGCAACCAGCAACTCGAAGCTGCCTTCAAACAGGCCGAAACTCCCCCGACTTCCGGAGAATGATCACAAGATGGCTATTCGCCCACGCAACGGCCTGGCACTGCGAAAAATCAGCCCGTACGCGCTTGCCAGCTGCATTTGCATGAAGCAAATCTAACGTAGAAAGAAGCGGACCTAAGGATCAGAATTAATGAAGCTCAAAACATGCTCGTCGTGAGAACTCCGTTTTTAGCAGCGGCGAAAGCACTTAGTAAAATTCACCAACTGAACATAGAAGGCAGCATTTTCCCGGTCAACGCCTACGGAATATCACCGACAACGTCCTGAAAAGGAGTTATTTACAACATCTCCATCGGCGTCACAACGGACCAAAAATTGCCGGTCCTTTCTGCTCCTGACTATGAGCCTCTCACGTGCAGAAGACTAGGCGAGTCAGGAACCGTGGAAATAACATTCGCCGGAAAGAAAGTCCCGTTCTTCGTGTACATCAGAGGAGATGAAACAAGGTGCTACCTTTACAAGCGGACCCACGCCTTTTGCCACTTGTCCCATGCTACAGGTCACAGAGCCGACGTCTGCCCCCAGCCTACCACGCTTACAGACGCCCACTGGAAGCGTTGCGGCCAGCATACAAAACAGGGCGCTGAACATTACTGCAAGCCTAAGTGTGCACTCTGCTGCGCGGACCACGTCACGGATAGCAAGGAATGCCCGCAACGATTTCTTCCACCAGTGAACCAGAGGAAAAAACAGCGCGGATCCAGCCAGGGTCACCGGGAGTCAAGATCCCGCTCCAGATCCAGGGGGCCTTTCAGAGACGAGAGGAAGGTACGATCAACTTCCAAGCCCCGTAGAAGGACACCCAGCGCCAAGCGAAGAACCGCAGAAGATGCGACGGGAGTACAGGTGAGCTGGGCTCACATGCTCTCTCAACGTGCTCAGACCCCTCCTCCTCCTAACCCCAATTACCCTAAGCGTGACGAGCTGGCAGATCTTAAAAGACTACACGCGCAGCTTCTTGCCGAGATTAAACAACAACGCCAAGAAAACAGACAACTCTATAGTGGACTTCTCGCCCTCAAGGCAGAAATTAGGCAAGGGGAAAACACTACGCCTGAGAAACGCAAAAAACCCGAACGCCCGTAACCAACCGCCCCGCAAACACCAAATTTAAAACCAACTTACCAACCTGCCACCACGATAGAATTCCCGCTGGATCACGAGAATACCGAAAATGCCGAAACTGTAAAGCAAATGATGGTCATGCTAAAACAAATCACGCAACGATTAGATAAATTAGAAGTACAGGGGCAGACGACTGTTGCTCGTCACTCTCGCCGAGACCTCAATCCCTGACCATCACACCTGGCAGAAGATGCCACTTCTCAAGATGGCAACTCCCACGAATAGGCGGATTCCTACGCAAGCGTCAAAACACCATATGGCAGTGGAACTGTAGGAGCTAGAAGAACAAGGCGAGCTCATTGGCTCAGTACATTGCCACGGCTCAGGAGTCACCCGATGTTATTACCCTTCTGAAAACAAACTCCCCAGCAAAACTGCCTGGCTTTATCTCATATGAATACGGACCGTCCAGTTCTCTCGCCACGCTAATAAGCAAACGAACCACAGCTAAACAGCATCCGCTCGAGCAGTCGGAAAAAGTTGGAATACTGATGGAAATTGTCCCGAGGAAACTTAAAGTGGCGCAGAGCCTTTACTTACTAAACATATATTGGCGTCCAAGGGGCCAAGACGCAAACCTCTCTTTCTCATCAAGCAGCAAACGCATTGCATTGTCTATCCCTCATCATCGTGGAGATTTTAAGCCGCACATCCTTTATGGGGATACAGCTACACCAACAAGAGAGGAACCGCGTTGCATTCCATCCTTGAGGAGGAAAACTTCATACTGCTGTCAGACCCGCATACTCCCACGCGCATTGGTAGCAGCGTCTCCAAAGACACGTCCCCTGATCTCTCCATCACTACAGGGAACGTCACGGCTATGTGGTCTCACACCGGGGAAAACCTGGGAAGTGACCATTCGATCCTAGCAACGACAATACTTGGAGAGGAATACGTTATCTCCCTGGGAAGGGCGAGCCTCACGAACTGGCCTAAATTTCGTGAGCGAAGGGAACAAGCCCGACTTGACAGTGATACCACCCAATTACTCACTCTAGAGGAATGGACCATGCAACTCCGCAAGGATTGAATTGTTTAACAAGAAAAATTCAGGCAACCACTACAACCCCCTGTTTAGACCCTCACCTCCACCATTTATGGGAAGCAAGAAGCCTGATCAAACGCTGGAAATGCAGCGCCTAAACCGTCGTTTTAAAAGGAGGATAGCCCTCCTAACAGAAGAAGCAGCCCGCTATGCGGCTCACCTGTGCAAAGAAAGCTGGCTGTCCCTATGCGACAGTCTCCGAGGCCAACTCAGTACATCAAAGACATGGATACTGCTCAGATATGTTATGGACCCTTCAAAAAGCAAGACCGAGTCAGACCAAACCATGAAACCAATAATTCACTCTTACCCAGGAGATTCCGCTGCCCTCATGAAGTCCCTACTGGACAAGTACATCCCCGTCCATCCGAAAACGCCCCTACCGCCGTACTCTGGACAACCAAATATCAAACTGGATGAAGACATCTACATCTATGAAGTAAAAGCGGCACTGCAAACCATCAGACGCGACACAGCACCAGGGGTGGACGGCATAACCAATAAGCTTCTAGCGAACTTGGATTATGATTCCATCATTGAAATCACCACCCACCTGAACACAGTATGGATGTCGGGCCAACTTCCGGAAGGATGGAAGACGGCAGAGGTGCACCTTATTCCGAAGCCTGGAAAAGCACAGAGCACCGATAACCTGCGCCCTATATCACTAACCTCGTGTTTGGGAAAGCTTCTGAATCATGTCATCCACAGAAGGCTACAGCAGTACCTCGAACAAAATAACATGTTCCCACATACCATGTGTGGGTTCCGTAATCACCTCTCCACGCAGGACATCCTTCTCCAACTGAAGGAAGAGGTTATGCTGAAATGCTCGAAGGACAACCCCAAACCCATCTTAGCATTATATTTAAAAGGAGCATTTGACAATGTCATTCATACGGCCATACTTAAACAACTGAATGGCCTTAACTGCGGAGGACGCACGCACATTCGGGACTTCCTCGACGACCGAAACGCCATTCTGAAGGTGGGAAATTTAAACTCCAATACAGTTTCTCTCGGCAACAAGCGCACGCTCAAGGGTGCGGTCCTTTCCCCATTGCTGTTTAATATAGCTCTCATAGGCCTCCCTCCGCTCCTGGATGCCATACCAGGCATACACCAGGGATTATCTGCGGATGACATCACCATATGGGCCACTCATGGGTAAATGTGGGAAATGGAGAGCAACCTACAGCAGGCGGCTGACATTGTTAGTGAATACGCACGACATTGTGGTCTAGCGTGTGCTCCGCAAAAATCTGAGCTGCTTATCGTCTCACCACGTCAAAAACTCCCTCCCGGGTCGCCAACCATCTCCGTAGAAGTGAATGGCTACCCTATTATTCCAAGTCAGCAGCTGACAATATTAGGCATGCTTCTACAAGCAGATCGCTCCAACACCAAACTGCTAGACCGACTTAGGCACACGACGGAGCAAGTCTCCCACATGATCCGCAGGGTCAGCACAAAAACGAGAGGTATGAGAGAGGCGGATGTGCTAAGACTTGTCGAAGCCTTTGTAATCTCTAGGATTACTTATGCCCTCCCCTACGCTGTGCTGTCGAAGGCTGAAAAAGACCGGGTAGAAACTATCATACGCAAGGCGTACAAACTGGCGTTGGGACTACCTGTCATCACCTCGACACAGAAACTTTTACACTTGGGAGTTTATAATACCTTGGGTAAACTCCTCGAAGCTCATTATATGAATCAATTATTAAGTCTGAGCTCCACCTTCACCGGAAGGACAATTCTGAACCAGCTGTGCCTGCGCTCACCGCTTCAACACACCCAGGCCTATGCGACGCAGCTTCCGCATGAGATCCGCCAATTCATTAATGTAGCTCCACTGCCCCGGAACATGCATCCAACGCACCATCAGGATCGCAGAGACGCCACAGCTAAAGCTATCTTCAAACGGTACGGCGAAACCCCACCACAGTATACACAGACGCAGCCTCCTATCCCGGGAGGAGAGCTAGGACTGCTGTCGTAACTACAGCTCAACCCGTCCTCACAAGTCTATCAAGTCTTACCACCCATGCACAACAGGTAGAAGAAGTGGCCATAGCCCAGGCAATTGCTCAAACTCCTGCAGAGATCTTTATTATGGGCAGCCAACAAGCATGCAGAACTTTCTCCAGCGGCTTCCTCTCACCCCCCGCCACACCAACTCTGCTGCAGAATCCTTCACAACACCGTGTAAGGATTATTTGGTCTCCCGCCCATGCCGACGTGCCTGGCAACGAAGCTGCCCATCAGCATGCCCGCGATCTGACACACCGGGCTAATCAGGAGTTCGGCGAGCAGCGGCGTCACTGTCCCCTCTTGTCCTACAAGAAATCACGCAGCACTACCGCCTGCAGCGCACCATGTACCCTCCTCCAGACAAAAACCTAACAAATGAATAAGAACGCCCCCTTAGAGGTATCTAAACCAATACCTTTCCCCACCCAACTAGAGCCCACATTCTGGCTCCCACCCTGTACTCCTCGCAATGCTGCTTCTGTGAGGCTCCGGGCACGCTTCACCACATTGTGTGGGGCTGTGATAAAAACTCTGACCTAACCCCTCTGCCCTTCCCCTCCCCTGAGCACTGGGAGAGAGCACTCTCCAGCTCAGACCCTGATGACCAGCTTTGGCTGGTGAAGAGAGCCCAAGAAGCTGGACGGTCTCAAGGGGTCCTGGAATAAGGCCTCTTCCCCAACGCGAACTTCTTCATAGGGACGTTTATTCCTCCTCCTCCTTTACAGCAGTGAGGACTAGAAAAGTTCATTCGGTCTTTTATTCCTTATTTGATTCTATTTAGCTTCAATGTGGCTACCTGCTGTCTTACGCAGGAATTAGGATAAATAGGTTTTATCTGTTGTCTACTCAATTGGAAAAATTGCAGAACTACAAGATTAGAAACCATCCCCAAAGCTTTGGGAAGGGCAAATAAGGTTGTTTGCAATCGATTCACTGATGTAGTGGAATAATTTCATGAAGTACAGATTTGGCAAGATAATAAAGTTCCTCCTGAACATATCATCCTATTTTGGCTCTTGCGTAACAAGAAAACTACGATATACATTGACCAGTTTCAGTGCAGCGATGTGTACCATATGTGTATTCATATGCATCCAGTCAACCGACATACATCAATCAATGCAGATAACTGTTTATGGTACTGGTCACCAAGTGACTCTTCAAACATACTTCATTGCCTGTGTTATGATTTGGGCATCAATTTTTGCGCTTTTATTGTGATTTACACTCATAATATATGTGTAGACATTGCTCGAGTTGAGTTGTGAACAGTGCTGTGGCAAGCAGCAGCTTATTATTTGACTTGGCATCCATAATGTTGAGCACTGTTTGAGCAGCGAGCTTCTCGCTCCACCAGACACTTGTGACACAACAGTGAAAATGGTTTAAATGTTCACGTGTTTTCCACCCTTAATGATGTATTTCGAATTTAAACGACGTGCATGCTGATGAGCATTACACAAGCAGCTTCTGACTTAAGTGACCTAAACAAAAGGCGAGCAGTGCCTATATAGCTCCAATTACGCATATCTCTCATGCAAGAATTTCATTTTGTAAACAATATGCATGCGCATGTGTCAAGAATCCTGAAAGGTGGTTTATTTGAATTCAGTGCTGCGTTTCTCGGCTTCACGTGCATTGTTGAAGCTGGTCTTAGCGGTGAAATGTAGCCACTGCAATGTCACTCTCACGAAGCACAGCTCATTCACGAAGCATAAACGGGATCACGAAATTGAACTTACAACGGTAATACTTATGTAGAATATATAATTTCATAGACAATGTAAACACAAGGCTGATCGCTATTCGCATTTAATTCGCATAGGTTTTTGTCTCAAAAAAAACACTTAAAGCACTCCAACAAAAAACAGGCGACGAAAACATACTAGTTGCAAGTAACACATTTAACAACGTAATCTCAGCGCAACCAAGAAACAAAATGGAAAAGGTAGCATAATAAATCACATCATGCAGCTAAGCTACAGCTCGTACGCATTCACGGTGGAAAGTGCGAAAATTGATCTCCTTGTATTAGGCGACCTGATCGCAAAGTGGGCGAATACACTTGCTCCCGACATAGAAGTTGGGGCACGGCTCGACATATATGCTTTAACGACATGCAGCGCGTGACGTTGCGCTGCTTGCTTTCACCCCGTGCATTACTCTCCATGGCGTTAACGTGGTGCGCTATGCACAACAGCAATATTTAGAACTGACTGGCGTAATCTCTGAGAAATAAACCAGGAGTTGCCCCCCGTCTCACAGAAACTGGTGAGATAACGTGGGTAGAAGAGACACAGGAGGGACTAAACGTTAAAACGAGAAGCACTTCACGCCCAACACCAAACGCCCGCACAGGATGATGACGACCGCATTGTATGATACAGCGTACACAGAATGCAGTAACTGCAGCGGCGGCTGTTAACCGGCGACGCCGAGTGTTCACAAAGCAGAAGAAAAAAGACCATTGCGATTGTCGTTACTGAGTATGTTAAGAACACTGCCCAAAACACGCAAACAAGTATAACGAACGAACCGCACTAAAAATCGCCCTCAGAGAGCACGACGACGCGAATGGTTTGGCGCGAACAGTGGAGGCGGCGATTTTGGTAGAAGCCCGTAAGCGCGGAAGAACATGCTGTGTGATTTCTTCCGGGAGCGCGGCCTGGGGGCGGTCTACCCCGACGTCACGTTGATAAGGCGACACCATTGGCTGGATGGGGATCCTTTGATGAGGGAAATGCCGCATTTTTCTTGAGTTGTATTCGAGTGTAGCAACACTGCTCCACATACTGCTTGAAAGCCACCGCAATGCCACGACATTGAAAGTTTTCCTCCATCATTTTGAGGGAAACATTTTAATACTGGAGGATCTGACACATTTATGAGGGTGGTCGCACAGTTTGGCAGTCTAATTCACCTTGACGACGCCAGGCTGTGTTGAAAGGTGGAAGACGGTGGATGCATCGCTGGGGGCGGAGGTGAAAAGCTTTTGCCTAAAACTTTCCAAGAAGTGACGTTCTGTACCACGACGCAACTTTTTGTAATTTTAGAGAAATCGTTTACCCACAATCGCCGGTCTCGCTGGTAAGAGCAAAAGTCATGACACCGTAGGTCGCACCATTGCGACTCAGGGAATTCTGGGACGAGGAATGTCACTATCGGAGTCACGCATGCGTTCGCATTGCAACTAGAAGCACCCGCTTCTTTTATGTACCAGGCTACCAGACAAAAATGCCTTACGTGATGCCAAGCATCAGCACGTGTTCCTTAAAGCCCATATTTTCCAAAAACGGTGTCTTCAGGATCTCCACATTCATCTGTGCCGCCTCACAACAGTGACCGAGACGCGACATAATTGACGCATTAGACCGCATCGCTAAAAAAAGACTGAACTACCGTTCAATATTTACGGATAGACTGTGCTACTCACACACGAGCATTGCCCTCAAAGGAATGTAAAAGAGTAACGGCACGAGACCCTGCATCGCCAGAAGGTGTTCGAGGTGCACCGTCACCTGGGGAAGCTGCTGAACAACCAGCAAGTTCGACGTGCGGTGAAGTGCTCGCGTCTTAATCGGCGTATACGCTTCACAGCAAGAGCTGTGTCCAAGGCACAATAAGCCTTTGCCACAGCTTTCAATGAGAAGGCAGCTTTGAACTAGGGTATTTCAAGCAGAGTTTTATTTCGTCCCTTTTAGCTTAAAGAAACACCCCTTTTTACTGTTACAGATATGTGGCATGCGAACAGACGCTCGTGTGGTGGTTTGACCAAGGTACACACTGGAGGGTAGAGATGGCATGGTTTCTCGAACCGATTGGTACCACCCCTGACAATGATTAACCTCTGGCTGTCCGTATCTGATCTTTGCGTTCAGCTCCTCAGCGGGATACTCGGCTGCGGGGTCAAGATGGGGTGGAGCCATGGGGTAGAAATGAACGTCTTTATCGTGCATGCCTGATGCGGTGTAATTTCGGGGACGGCAGTATTAGGAATTCGGCACACATTTAAATCAGTTTTAAATTTTACATAGTTGGCTGGTTAAGTGCCTCGATAAGCGGAGCGTTGAAGCGGCCTTAGACCATACGTTAGCTTAATCTTTTTCTAAGGATTATATAAAGCAGGTAATACTCACGCTAACCTAGGAGCCAATTTTCAGGGTGTTTTATTTTATCTCTCCTAATTCTGTAAGAAATATTGAATCAGAAATCGATAAGGACTTTGCTGCGGTAGGTTTAGATGTCTGACCCCAACACAAAAACTTCCTAAATTTAGCTATGGACCAAAGCCTAACCTTGGTGCAACGTCTACTTCAGGAATCTTAAGTATAAAACCTTGAAAGTTAAAAATTTTGGTTTGTTTTAAGTGTCAACCAAGTTTTTTCACACTGGTAACCTAAGAATGGGCTGAAAAGTTTTTTGTAACCCTTATTTAGCGTTTTGACAGATGTTGAACACGTTATTTTTTTCGAGTTACAAAGGCCTATATACTCTCCGGAAATCCTTAAGATTCTCACCTGGGTGTAAAATTAATATTGTGCTATTGTTACAAACAATGATTATGCTCAATTGTAGATGCGCAGTGTATTTACAGTGTATTTATATTAGGGGTAGCGACAACCCTTGCAGAGAGAGGGAGAGTACGGGGTTGTCTTGGTTGGGCGTTCGTCATACTCTTCACATTTTGCGGCTGTCAATCGTGCACTTTCACACCGCGCTTTCTCGCCTGCCGTCGTTTCGGATGCGGGGCCCTGTAACTGTGAAATTGTCGTGTGACGGTATTTTATTGTAACAAAGTAAAACCAATATCTGGTGAAAACGCGTAAAACAAAATGGGATGTGAAACGAAAGTAACGTCAAAGCACTTCTTAGCCCGTTACCTTGCACGAACTTCGTGAGGAAATTTATGACACACCATGCGACTTTTGTTCACCTATTCGAATAAAAGAAGTATGAGTGCAGCTGAGCTGTACAGCCTCACCTCAGCACTAAAATCAATGTGTTTGTTTATTTCAGGGCCAGGAATACTTCATGCACCCGCCTATTCTTGGTATGGGATCCTGCTGTATCCTATTTTGCATAGTGAAAGATATGGACAAACCGTAAGCATTCTGTTTTATCCGTAAATGCTATCATTCATGAAACCTAACGCTCGCTCCTTCGCCCACTTGAACGATTGTTGGACGGTCAGCTTGCTTGGGAGAGATCCAAACTGGCTCGACCATGTCGGAATAGGGCAATCGGATGTACGTCGCCGGCATAATGGTTGGGGCCAAGGTGTAGTTCCCACCTCGCAAAGCGCATTTTTCTTGAGGCGCTTGACCTGCCTTCGCTTGTCATCACCTATATTTTGCTAAAGCCTCTGTGAAAAGTGTGCTTTCCTCTACTGAGGTTTCGTGACGGGGACGGTCACCGTTAGTGGGGCATTAAAAGCTTGACGTTAAAACCTCACCATGAAATCAATCTCTCGGTAGAGCGCCGAAATACCTTTATTGTTTAGTAAGGACGCGGTAGATTCAATATTTCCGTATTCATTTGCCACAGCGCCCCATATCCTGTAAAAATCCTCCCCCAATCCCCTAATCAGTACTTCTCTCCAAACTGGTTCGTCATGCATGCGCTGGGGCTTGCTCTGGAGGACTTTTCTGCGTACACGGAGACACCTAGAAATATATAGTTACCCCTAGCAATATAAAATTCTATTTAAAAGAATGTTAACCTTGTGTCAACTGTTACTTTGGTACTCGCTTGATATTCTTGGTAGCAAAAGGCAAAAACAATAGCTTAGGACGCTTCTATAGCAGGGGATGTTCTTGTTATGGGATGTCGATTGCAGTAAGGAAAGTGTTTGAAATAAATGGCTTTATGCAAAGAAGTTGTGAAGTCATTCAGGGTATTTTCGTCTTCTCTATTTTTTATTGACAAGGATAGGGCAGTTTTGATCTTGCAGCAAATGAGTTTTAAAGTTATAGTTTCACCACAAGTGACATCGCTTGCCCGAGCAATTCAGCGGTGCAGGGTGGATCAAGTAATTATATTCCTACAATTGCGTGCAACACTGAAGTTATATCCCTATAGATATATTTGCGAATTGGGTGCGCCATAAGCTTGTTAATGCAATCCGCATAATTACAAGCCACGTTCTCCTTTTATAACATGTAATTGCTGGAATAACCGCGTCCCACTTGGAACGAAGCGCCCTGTGGACTGTTCCACTTGGAACAAACCACCCGTCGTTGCTTTCTACGAATATTTCTGGTATAAATTGTGCGCTTCTTCGGATAATCGTCTACTAACGTATATTCATTCTTATATATCTTGTTTTCCTTCTGAGCATTCTATAGGCAGGCATGGTGGAGTCGGCAAATCCATAGGGTTGGGCTATTTCCTATGGTTCCCCTTTCGTTAGTGTCAATATAGTGATTAGGTGCAGTACGATTGCTAACAACGCATTGGCTCGTGCAGTGCAAGGCTGGTGTTTTTCCATAATTTCGCAGGCGAAATTCTTAGCTGCCACATTCTGGGGAAAAGCAAAGTGCTTATGGCTGCTGTGGTTGCTGTCCTGTCAATAAAACAGCCGATACGGGTGAGGGTTATAAAACACGTGGAATTATTTTGGATTTGAAGCTAGGTGGCAACACAGGAGCCCCGTGCTCTGCAACTCTGCTATGTTACTTTCTTCTTCTCCAATAGTATCTACTTACATATAGTGATGCAGGAACTACGTTCAAGTAATGGGGCTTAGTATACAAGGCCAAATGGGTAATGTTGCATTAGGTGTACAAAACAATGGCATCAGTTACAGCCAGTAAAATGGATATACTATACATCTGTGCAATACAGGGTACCAAACAGGTTTAATCTTGTTGTGGTCATGGTGCCTTAAAGACCTATCTTTTGACTACCATTCAACTTAGAAGATAGTACGAGCTCAACGCGTCTGTTTCACATGTGCGTTCTCCATGAAGTTCGTAGAGCCATAACAAATCAGTCCATAAGGCACAACGTCGCAAGGAGTTATGAAATATCGCATACTGTAGGGTGTTCAATGAACTTTTGGAGTGACCATTGCAGAACATCCGGGAATAATATGAAATGTCTGCGCGTTCCCAACACGGAATAAAAGTGGTTTCATCTTCGTGGCGCATGCACACTTTGGTAATTGACAGAAATCGAGAGCTCCGAAATGCAACGTGCCCCATTCTTGAAATTCCAAAAATTTGAATCGGAAGCGAAAACAGCTGTTTACTAGTGAGTGCCCAGCAACTCCTGAATGCGATCGTACGTGACTCAAACAAGTGCGCAACTTCCCCCCAGAATCCCGATTCTTCGGAACTTGCACCGTGTGCCTTACTGGATGCTGACGTATTTTGCGCCAAAACTCAAAAAACAAAATCGAAGAAAAAGCCGCATCACACGGTGTACCCCAGAAGAAGCCCGTCAAAGTGATGCGCGCTAGAATAATAAGAACAGCAATGAAACAAACATTAAAATCTGCATTAACACCACAGAATTTATGTTTTGCCATGCTTGTACAGCCTTATGTGCCAAAATAAATTATTTAAGGAGAAAGCCTCAAGTTCCGGTTTCCGGAAAAAGTCGCATTTGGAGGGGGGAAATGGAAGACGCTTTTAATTATACAAAAAGCACGTATGAGTCAACAGCAGATGTGATTTGCACCCTGGTCTGATGCGTCGAGCAAAAGTTGTCACAGTATATTACACTTTTCTGGATATGGCACGAATACGAACCTTTCTTAAGAAATGTGCCCATTTCAAAACATACACAAAAACACGATTTGTAATCGTAGCGTAAAGTTTGCAGAATTCTCAGTGCCATGTTCAACCTAAACGTGACAGCACGTGTGTGAAGGAGGTGCACAGCAAGCACGTAGACTCATGATTCCAAGAAAGCTGCCGCGTGTGCCTGTCTGCTTGATGCGGATATTTGAGATGTAAGACATAAAAACTAAAGCCAACAAATACGCTTGTACGCGGTGCAGCCGAAAAGAAACCAGTAGGATTCGACCAAATAAATAAAAAAAGTCTAATGCATAGTTCTACCACAGGACGATGGCAGCTCCTGCAGAACTCCACTCCATCTGCTCCTGTCCTGCACTGCTCGAGTCCACCTTCTGCATCCGAGCTCCCCTATTTCATCTTTCCATCGACTAATTTGTATTGCCCTATTTTAGACAAGACTCTGGGTATCCACTCTGTTACGATGGTGGTCCACGTCCACCGGTTGTCGTGTCATTGATGTGTGCAGCGCAAGTCCATTTCTTTTCCTCAATCCATGCATGACATTCTATATTAGAGTTGGTTCTCGTCTCAAAAAGGTCGTTTCCTCTCCCTTAACTTTTTTCTATCCATGTACCTTCCATAGTCCATTGAGGTGACTTAGGTTTTCTTGCAAGTTGTTTATACAGCTGACAAGTTTACACCACCTATGTCACAACGGGCAGGGCGAAATGTTTGTATAATATTTGCATTGATAGAGGAAGCTTACTGTTTCTAATTGGCCGAATTCTTCCCAGGTCATATCTTTCCTACACTAGATTTATTTCTCGTGGTTGGGATCGCCATTGACCACCAGTACGAACTAGCTATAGTCTTATACTTGTTGTAGGATTTCGTTGCATATAACAAACACGGCTCTTGTGGGAGGTTCATTCATCACTACTTTCTATTCATTCATATTTATTTTTACCTTGGTGGCGACGCTTTCTGATTGTAGTTCGTCAACCATTTTTGCAGGTGCTCTGCAGACTGCCTCAGAAAGAATATCTCACCCTTTTCTTAGTTTATCAAAGGGATTCAAAGGGGCGTATTATACTCTGAGTATTTAGGCGATTGGTTTTTCGAAATGAGCCGGATGCAGAAACTGATATAAGGTCAGAGGAAACTGCAGTGGCAGGAAAAACACTGCCATTTCTCTTAAGAAAGTGGGCGCAAGATAATAGTTCAGATATCGCCCTAAAACGCGTACACAGGTAGTAGTTGGTATCGCAAATGAGCCAGATCCTGCCGTTTCACGTAACGAAATGACACAAAATCATTTGCCCGATGGGCATTTGGCTGTTTAAATGGGCTTGACTGTTCAGGCACTTTCAGGGGTATTTTCAGAAGTTCTTTGGGCTTTTCTGAGCTGGCTTAATATAAAGTCAGAGAGAAATTTGGAGATCAGCGACACATCTGTTCCCAGACCATAACGACGAAGTGAACGAAATGAGACTGAGAGATGTGAAACCACGATTCGAAAACCACGAAATAACTCTGGTTATATTTATTTTCCTAAAAAACAAAAAGATATATAAATAAATATTAAAACCACAGTTATTTTATTTTCCTAAAAAATATAACCAGCACTTGTATGCCACCGCTTACTAGTCCTAGCAAATTCTTCCTCTCTGGGAGTACGAACCTATTCATAAAGGTGACGAGGAAGATCTCAGCCGCCTTCTTGTGGAGAATATTCTGAAATTCATGGCAAAGCAATGAAGAGCTCGCTTATTTCGTGAGTGCTTCTAGGCGTGCCCAAAAAAATTGTCTAAGGAAAGAGTTCGAAAGGAGCTGCGAATGGTGCCAAGAGGACTCATATGTTTGGCATGTATTGTTCTCCTGTTCTTAAAGCCCTTTCACAAATAATAATGCTGTTTCACCAAACTTCAATCTCACCACGCTTGAATATCAATTTAAATAACGTTTTCATAAGAATACCGCTTGAACTTGAGTGTTTCAATTCATCATCATCATCATCATCATCACCAGCCTGTCTACGCCCACTGCAGGGCAAATGCCTCTCCCTTTATTCTCCAATTACCTCGGTCCTGTGCCAACTGTGACCAATTTATCCCCGCAAACTTCTTGATCTCATCTGCCCATCTAACTTTCTGCCGCCCCCTGCAGCGCTTGCCTTCTCTAGGGATCCACTCTGTTACCCTTAATGACCAGCGGTTATCTTGCCTTCGCATTACATGCCCTGCCCAAGTCCATTTCTTCTTTTTAAATTTCTACTAATATGTCTTTAACACCAGTTTGCTCCCTGACCCCTCCGCTCTCTTCTTGTCCCTTAATGTTACACCTATCATTTTCCGCTCCATTGCCCGCTGAGTCGTTCTCAATTTAAGTTGAACCCTCTTAGTGAGCCTCCAAGTTTCTGCTCCGTAGGTGAGTACCGGTAAGATGCAGCTGTCATACACTTTCTTCTTCAACGACAATGGTAGGCTGCTATTCATTATCTGAGAATGTCTGCATATGCACCCCACCCCATTCTGATCCTTCAAAATTATCTTGCCTCATGGTTGGGATTTGGGGTCACAACTTGCCTAAGTAGATATATTCGTTTAAACCACTTCCACTGCCTCCCCATCTATCTCAAACTGCTGTGCTGTCCCGAGGTTATTGATCATTACTTTAGTTTTCTGCATATTAATTTTCAGGCCCACGGTTCTACTCTGTTCGCCCAGTGCGGAAAGCATGCTTTGCAATTCGTCCCCCGAGTTACTTAGCAAGGCAACGTCATCAGCAAATGTGAGGTTACTGAGGTATTCTCCGTTAACCCTTACTCCCACCTGTTCCCAATTCAACGTTCTGAATACTTCTTGTAAGCATGCTGTGAATAACATGGAGAGATTGTGTCTCCTTGTCTGACAATATGACCCAAATACAAGCTTATCACCCTGATACTGCTCATATTCACAGCACAATTTTTAATTACTTGTTGCCATAAACTTCCCCCGCTGACATGTATAATAGATCATAAAGTACTTTTCACAGCGTTTCATTTACGTTCAGTCAAAACGTCCGCTTGTTTCTCAAATTCCCGTTAGGTGGATCTGGCTTATTACGAAAAAACGCCTCAATTGTCTATTTCTTGACTGATGACATGAATGTGATCCATTGTTGAGTATCCTTTCCTAAATGCAGCCTCCAATTTTGGTTGTTCGAAATGTAGGGTGTCACTTACGGAGCTTTGTATGAATGATTGATGCGCATGATTACGCGGAGAGTTATGAGCCTGAAGTTATGATTAACACACACATGCACACGATATATATTCAAAACGAGATGAACCTTAGTCACGGCACGATAAATAACTGCAGGTCTAAAGAAGACTGTGCATAAGGCATATGGACTAATTGAGTTATGACAGGACGTAGGGTGCGGTCATACATTAGTCCGAAGCGGTCATGAAACGGTCCCGAACAGCAGAGGTGGGCTTTCGGCTCGCGGAGGTGCATGGGTGGCGGTGCTGTGTCGAAGATGCTGGTCACTTCTGCTCGCCGAGAAGCTCTCACTGCGATGGTTGCCCAACGGCGAGGAATGTGGCGGCAGCCGATGGCTTACGGCGGGAGGAGAGAGCCTAGGCCTACTTTAGGACGAGGCCTCGCTACTCGCGCTCTGCGCCACCGACACACCGCTCACTCGTTGGCGGGCACTGACTTCCCCCTGCGACGTCGGAGCCGGTCGTCAGGCCTACACCACAACGGTGGCCGTCCTCTTTTTGCAAGCTAAATGGGAGCTCGGATATCAGCACTTGCAATGGTATACGGCACCGTGTACGGTGCCGTGTCAGCACCGTATACGGAATGCATTCTACGAACTGCTCCTTACATTTCGTCCATGTTGCAGGCCATCGCAAGCAGGTGGTGCGCCATTCTTTCGGTGGATTCGTCAATTCCTGTACCTACACCCCACTACAGAGCTAGGTTTCAATTTGTTATACAGTTTTCGTACAACTCAGAGGAAGCTGACGGGTCTGTAGCTAGTAAGGTCGTTGGTGTCTCCCTTCTTGTGGATCAGAATAATGTTAGTGCTTCTTCATGCTGTGGTACTTCTTATGTCCGAAAGAATTTCAAAACAGATCACCAATCTTTTCGTGTACAATATCTTCTACCTTCTCTAAACGATCCACGGTTGTGCTGCAGTGACCTACTTCACTTTTTGTTACTAGTGGCACATCCCGGGATACCATTGTAAGCTTAATAGTTTCTTCCTATCTGACGTCGCTGCCCTATAGCGTGGTGTAAAGTCGTTTTCCGACATTTATTAGCTGGTCCAGGGCGTGTGTGAAGTTACCCTGCATGTCTATGACTGCATACGTGCTGCATTTGCCGATAGCTGACTTCTTTTTAGTTTCTCCTAAGCTTCCTCCTGTTTCCAGCATTCCCTCAATCACTGACATGTTGTACGCACGAATATCGTGCGTTTCACTTCTGGTAATCAAGTTGCACAGCTTGGCTACTTCCATTTTACCAGCCGTACTCGAAACGTTCTGTTCCCTTACGCCTGACAATGAGTGGCTTTTTTCGGACTTGGCATTCCAGCTTCTTTTGTACAGCCTGTTTCTCTGGCAGCTGCTGCTGGTTCTGTGATTTCCGTTGCTAGGTTGTAAATTTAGCACGTCTACACTATTTTTTATCACCCCTTTTAAAGCACAATTTTTTTCGAAAGTTCATTTTACAGTTCTGCACGCTGGCTCTGATCGATCTGTCATGTAGCCAGCCCGGCGACACGTAAAAGTAAACACAGTACACCACTGTACGATCCATGACAATAACCCCGTTTAATCAGCGAGTATCGTTTATATACACACGAGCGCAGTGGCGCCATCCATTGTGTGTCCAATGACTCAGAAGGCCATCTGGTGTAACACGAACAACACTACATCTACCCCCTCCCTTAACAATAGAACACAGATTATGTGCATAGAACAGAAACAGTCACTACCCGTGACGGTAAAATTATAGTAAAGTCTGCACTGCAACAAAGTCACCGCACATAGTCTCTGAGTCTCTCTGGTGGTCTTCGCTCCCGTGTAGAGCGACGGAGGGGCATCGGCTGCTCCTGTGGCTGATGGAAGGCCTCTGGTTCGTCGACACGATCAGCACCCAGTCCTGAGGTCGTGGTCCCCGTTGGTGGATGCCGTGGTGGGCTTGGCGTATGAGGAGGCAGTGCTGACCCCCCCGGAGACTGTGCAGCTTCCTGTATTGGGATATTTTGGGACGTGTTGCTCTTTGCGTTTGAGGACGGTGTCCGTGCTGTGGTGTTTCCTGCTGACCCGTCTGTCTCCCTCCCGCAGCGGTCCTTGTCTTGCCCCTGTTTCTTCGTGAACAGCTTCATGGGGTACAGCAGACAGTTGGGAGGCATTCCAGGTACGGCCGTCCTCCAGGTGGAATGACCATCGTCCTACCCGCTTCAGTATTTTGAGTGGAGCACCAAAACAAGGGGTGCCTTTCATTCCAGGTACCGGGCATTTCACCCGCACGTAGGCCCCAACTTTAAATTTGGGCTCCCTGGCTGCTCTTCGCTTGTCTGCATACGCCTTATTTCTCTGTTGGTATTCGCAGACACGCCGCCGAAGTCTACGCAGTTCACGGGCGGGATGGGTGCCGAAATCCGCTGATGGCTGGCCAACAACATCTAATGATGTCCTCATGTGGCGGCCATGAAGCAACACTGCTGGGGAGATGCCAGTGGCGCTGTGGGGTGTGGCTCGGTAAATACCCAGGTACTCTATAACAGTTGTCTTGATTGGTCGCTCCTGTAGGAGAGCTAGTTGTATATGCGATATCAAGACCCTGTTGAATCTTTCCATTAAGCCATTGGCTTGAGGGTGGTAAATTGCCGAGAAGAAATGCTTGATGCCCCTGTCCGCAAGGAAGCACTCGAATTCACTCGACGTAAACTGTCGGCCGTGATCTGAGACTAGTTCAGTAGGGTAACCCTCTCGCGCAAAGACAGCAAGCAGGAAGTTGATCACCGTGCGAGAAGTGATGTCACTGCAGAATGCAATCTCTGGCGATCAGGAGTACTAGTTCACTACCACGATGACAAATCGACAGTCAGCCGGTGCACGTTCAAAGGGGCCCATTATGTCTATTGATATTTTGCCCCAGGGCCTGTCAGGAAGTGGGACAGGCTGGAGTGGTGCTTGCCAGTTCTTGACACTCTTGTCCGAGGCTTGGCAGACGCTGCAGCTCCGGACGGCGGCCTCCAATTGCTTGTCAAGGCAAGGCCACCAGTACGTTTCCCTGATGCGCTGCTTAGTCTTCACAATTCCCGGGTGTGACTCATGAGCTAACTGGATGAATGTATCCCTTAGCTTGGCAGGCACTACAACGCGTTCTGTGCGCAGAACCAACCCATCTACTACCGAGAGCTCGTCCCGTATTTCGTAGTACGGCGTCAGTTCTGCGGCAAGTCTTTTCCTTGTTGGCCATGATGACTGGACAAAGTGCACGACCTGCCGTAGTATGTCATCCTATGCGGTAGCAACCTGAAGATTGCCCCAATGTACAGACGATGTAACCAAGGACACAACCTATTCATTAACCTGGAAGCCACCTTCTGTGTCTGGCACGGGCAGTCTGGACGAGGCATCTGCTACCTGGTTGTGGGCCCCGCTGCGGTACTGTATTTTGAAGTTGTAGCGCAGCAGTCGTGCGGTCCACCTTGCGATACGAAGTGGCCGCTGTCCCGTGCTACGGGATGAGAGCAAGGCCACCAAAGCCTGGTGATCCGTCGGTAGAGTAAATGATCGGCCCCAGAGGTAAACGTGCCACTTCTCGCAGGCCCACAGCACTCAAGGGCCTCACGCTCTCCGGCCGAGTATTTTCGTTCTGTCTCTGTTAATGTCCGCGATGCAAATTCCACAGTCCACACATGGGACCCCTCCACTTGCTGCAGTACGGGACCGAGACCGTACGCAGAGGCATCTGTTGCGACAATGACAGGTAGTGCCGGGTCAAACATTCGTAGGACCTTGTGGGATGCTAGAGGTCTTTTTACTCCCGCGAAGCTCTCTTTCGCGGCGTCATCCCAGTCGAAGTGCACGTCTTTGCGAAGTAGACGGCGCATTGGCTCTACTTCCTCTGCCAGTCGCGGCACGAATTTAGAATAGTATTCAACTAGCCCGAAAAAGGAGCGTAGCGTGGCTGCATCTTTAGGCGCAGGAGCATTAATGATTGCATCAACCTTGGCCTGGAGCGGTGCTATACCCTCTGCGCTGACGCGATGTCCTAAGAACGACAGCTCCGACGTGTTGAAGACGCATTTTTTGTTGAGCTTGAGCCCAGCTCCTGCTATTCGTTCCAGCACTTGCTCCAGGTTTTGCCTGTGTTCGCTCTCCGGGCTTGCCAAAAATGATTATGTCATCCAAGTAGCACAAGACCCCTTTGCAACCTCCAAGAATTTTCGTCATGATCTGCTAAAACGCAGCTGGTGCCGATGCCAACCCGAAGCAGACCCTCTTGAATCTAAAGAGGCCATCGTGCGTTATAAATGAAGTTAGGTCTCTGCTGTCTGGGTGCAGTACAACCTGGTAGTAGGCTGATGCCAGGTCCACCTTGGAAAAGCAGCGTGCTCCATTGAGGGCATGAAGCAGCTTCTCCATATGAGGCAAAGGGAAGTTATCTGCTACTATAGCTTTGCTGGGTTCCCGGAGATCGACACACAGTCGAATGCAACCATCTGCTTTGCGGGCTGCTACAATAGGAGGTACCCACTCGGAAGCATTGACTCTCTCAATGACATCAGCAGCAAGTAGCTTCTCAATCTCGTCAGAGACACGCTGGCGGACTGAAAAGGGTAGAGGCCTCAGCTTCTGTGCGACTGGTGCGATGGAGGTTTTCATATTAACTTTGTGTTGCACACCTCTTACAAGCTCCAGGCCAGGCAAAAGCAAGTGGCCAAATTTGGTCCACAGTGTTGGCGGCATACCAAACTTGGAGGGCCAAGGGGTTTTTAATGCATGGTGCTATGGGGAAGGCCTGAATTCATAGCTGGAAGCTCTCTGCATTCCTGCGTGGACATTTGCAGGCAGCGCAATTCGTCTCCCATGATGCGAAGGCCAAGGGCTTGAACGGCATCCAGGCCACGGAGAGATGTGCCACATGGCGTAACATGAAAAGTTACAATGCCTTATTTCCCCTTGTAGGTGACGAGGGCGTGAAACGACCCGAGAACGAGAATCTTCCTGCGCGAAAAATTCAGCAGTGTAAAATGGGAACTTGTGATTGATTGATTGATTGATTGTGGGGTTTAACGCACCGACGCAACGCAGGCGATGAGGCGCGCCGAAGTGGAGGGCTCCGATTAATTTGACCACCTGGGATCTTAACGTGCGCCATAATCTCGTACACACGAGCGTTTTGCTTTCGCCTCCATCAGAAAAACGGCAGCGGCAGCCGGGAATCGAACCCGCGACCTCGTGCTCTCCAGCGCAACGCCTTAGCCACTGAGCCACCGCGGCGGGTTGGGAACTTGTCAGTTTTATTGCGTTTGCGAACAAGCCTTGGCATTGGTGCTCACCCATAATGGACACGGCCGAGCCTGTGTCAACCAAGAAGTTCATGGTATGCACCCGTGTCGTCGCAGTAACTGGCGCAACCTTGACATCCACGTACACGCCTGTACTCTTATCAGTACGGACCGCCAAGATGCTAATGACACTGGCAGCATCATCTTCCGGAACGATTTCATAGACCTCTGCAGAATACCCTTCTCGGCCGCGACGGTAGTTGTGACATGCTCTCTTAAAGTTGCCGCGGCGTCCGCAGGCAAAACATGTGCGACCACGCGCGGGGCATTCCGAAGGCGAACAACCTGTTGCGCCGCAGTTTCCGCAGGCATTTGCATTTCTAGGCCCGGCGAGAACAGCGGCGGCGGCATTCACATCAAGTGTAGGTGCGCTGTACGCGCGTGAGCTGAAGTGGCAACGGCCCGGGAGGCGTGTGCCATTATCGTCGTTATCTCGTCGACCCTGCCCGGATGAGCTGTCTTGCAACTACTGCTGAATGCGCTGCACCGAATTGGCGAAGGCTTCGAATTCACGCTGGGTTTGCTCACGAAGCCGTGCTACCTCGACAGCTTGATCGAACGTAAGGTTATCGCCTTCCAGCAGCAATCGCTCTCGTAGCAGCGGGCACGTGACGCCTGCTACGAACTGTTCACACAGGTTTTCGTCCGCTTGGGTGGCGAAATTGCAAAGAGCTGCTAGCTCCCGAAGCGCTAAGGCGAAATCAGTTAGGGGCTCACCCTGCAGTTGACGACGCTCTCGAAATCGATGGCGTTGAAGGCGGACGTTCCAAGGGGCGGCGAAATGCTTCGAAAGCATCTCAACGGCTACGTCGTACTCGTCGGGTGGGCGCGGGGCTCCAGTGGTCCCGTCTTGCGTTCCAGTAGCTGCAGTGGTTCCGATGATTCCAGCGGCGGCATCTGGCGTGGGCGTGACACCGGGTGCAGCACTCATTAGCTCTGTCTGGGTTTGCGTCATACTAGGTGGAAGTGCGTCGAAAATGCGCTGTCCTTCCGTACCAAGACAATGAAGCAGGAGGGCTTGGCGACGGGGTTCGGGTAGCTCGGCCGCTCCGGACGCCAGCAGAAACCTCTCGAAGAGGCGTAACCATAGGGCCCATGGAACATCGGGCGTGCCGGGGGTGGCAAGAAACGGAGGCGGTGGCAGAATTCCCGTGGAAGACATCCTCGTAGCCAGAATGTCGTGTAGCCGGCACGGCGACACGTAAAAGTAAACACACTACACCACTGTACGATCCATGACAATAACCCCGTTTAATCAGCGAGTATCGTTTATATACACGCGAGCGCAGTGGCGCCATCCATTGTGTGTCCAATGACTCAGAAGGCCATCTGGTGTACACGAACAACACTACAGACTCCATGGTTGGTTTCTTACTTTTTACAAGTTCCCGGCTATCTTATTTGAAATTCTGTCTTCGCCCCCAAGCTTCCTATGATGGCAGCCCGGAAAGTTTCCTCTTGAAGATCTACGTGCTGCAAGATACTCGAAAACATAAATCACTTTTGTATTCAGTTTTATCATTGAGACCGTTGCATATCAATTTACTTTTGTTTTGTTTCCAAAAAATGTATTCATTTACCTGAGGTAATTTCTCTCCGCAAATCCCAGCAACGTTGCGACTGTTGCGTTTGGCGATTTCTCGATGTTGCGACGGCCTACTCAAAGGTTTTCTACGGACCTTTCACCTATTTACTTCTGACCTATATTTGCGGTAAAGTATCTTATGTCAGGGAACGGCGTTGTTCTCTTTCTAATTTTGATTAACAATTTTCGTAGAAAATGTCTACACTCTCATCATTGCACCTAGCTGCTGGCGCAAACACTTGTGCTAGCTTAACTCTGTATAGCTTGTTTACCCTGATCAAAACCACTGCGATTTGTTCAATTTCCTGCGTGTTAAAAGTTTTGTTTTTTTGCGAGGTCATATATAACCCGTAAGGAGCATCTTCTTCACGAGAAGAATCGGTGCCCAGTTGTCTCAACTGCCACGCGTCACGCTAACAGAGCTTGCCATTAGCACAGATGTGGCTCTGCTCTGTGCATTTTTCATACGGAGCATCTTATAGCGGTGGCCTGTCCCGCGTCAGCGTCAGCGTCGTCGGTGTCCGCACTCAGACTGCGCATGCGCAGCTCTCCTCCTTCTCTCTCTCCAACAGCTGCGCGTTACTCTCTCCACTCTCTCTCTCTCTCTCTATCTCTCTCTCTCTCTACCAGCTGCGGGCGCATCGCGTGCGTTCGCTTCTACTCACACCGCGCATTCTCGGCGCTTGAGCATCTCTCCTCTACTCACCTCTCCTTCAATTGTGAATATAAGCAGCGGTAGCGCGCTGCGCGCGTCAGTGCAGCGCTTGCTTCGGATGACGTCAGTTGACTCCGATTTACTCCGTTGACTTCAGATGCAGTGTGATGGAAGCAACAGCCCCGTCTGCGAGTGGGCTGACGCAACCTCTTGTAGCATCAGCACAAACGCACACAGCAACGTTACTTCCAATCAAGACAAAGCTGTGAAGCGAAGGGCATGAATCGCTAAACGTAAACGTTTGAAGCGAGCGGCAGACCCCGAACTACGGCAAGAAGAAGCCGCTTCGAAACGACAACGTCGAGGAGCAGTACCTGAGCGAGCAGCTGTACTCGCTCCGCTTCACCCCATGGTTCCTCTCGGGAAGATGGTAAAATTTTTTTCTGCATTCGAGGTGCACGATTTCCTACTAGTGGCTGCCGGAGCCTTTGCATGTAAATGGAGAGACAGGGAATTAAACTACTCAACCGCGGGGTCAGATGCCTGCAGTAAACGGCGTCTTCGCAAGACGCATCGGCCCTTACGCGGTGCAATGGTTCCGCGCTGCAGAAGTTCAGCGTCGCATTGCGACCGGTAAATGTGTTCATCTGAGGCATGATACTCTCGTTTATATCTATCCTGCACTGCCAAAGTTAAGTAATGCCATCGCTTGCGACACCACCTTATTGTCGTCACCCATTTCTTCTAACGAAGCGCTAGAACCTACAGCTAGGAAGATAAACGGCCTATTTCTATCAAGAATGTGTGTTAAACTCAAGGAATGTTGTCTGCTCTGGAAGTTACCACCGTCACGTACAACAAGGGGCTAAATTTTATAAGTGCAACCACGCTAGAAAAGATCTTCACCCGCTGAACTGAAAAGAATATGGACAACCGAGTGCAGTAGTGCCGCATCACCTCCAATTAGTGACCAATGAAACGCTAAGCCCTAAGTTCCCAGCAGCACTAGGGTGCCGGGGTACAGCGGTGGTCATAACCGCGACAAAGCAGATCGCGCTAACAGTGTTTGGGTACAGACAGGCCGCCTTTGGAACTTGTACGGGGCAACGTTCTCAGCACAAACCATGACTAGCGTGGGAAGTCTAGCTGAACTATTAGAAGAGGGCTGTGGCGATAACTGGGATATTGTAGAGGTCAAAGAAGTTTGAGAAACGGGAGAAAGCTTTATAGAACTGACTAGTGAACATACCCTAAGTTATGGAGGAAATCACACAGAAAGACAGCCCGATGTATATTATACTATTTATATATATATATATATTATATATATATATAATTATATTTTATATATATATATATATAATAATAGATAGATAGATAGATAGATAGATAAATGGGTGCGCGTGATTTTGTGTTCGTGCCGGGCAGTCACGAAAGCACAGAACAGCCAAGGAGTAACCAGGCTGGTAATCTTTATTTTTTTCTAAACAGATACAGTTTATAGAAGAAAGGAAGAAAGACACAAAGAAAGTGGAGAAAAACATGCCCGCCAGGATGGATCTGGAACCACGGCCTCCAGAATACGCGTCTGGTGCGATGACCACTGGGCTACCGGTGGCGCAGTGCTCCCTCAATTTCTCTCTGTATTTTTGCTGCGGTATTTGTTTTCTCTGCTTGGGGCTGGCAGCCACCAATCCTGGGTTCGGATTCCACCCGCGGGCATGATTTTCTCAACGTTGCGTAAATAAAATCGATAAAGTGAAGCTTTTAAAAAAATAAACATGACCTGCCACATTTTCCCCTTCGCTTTACTCTGCTTTCTTTACTGCCTACCCTAATTTTGGTCTTCATTCAACGAGCTTCTCATTACCTATCATGATCCACTGCAATTATAGGTACTTTCTAATAGGATATATTTCTCAACGCAGGGTACGTGATTAGAAGCTTTTAGTGACCGCGATACAAGGTGCAGCAGGGTCAGAGACGCCCACCTGTAGTTTTCGTAGCCGGTGGTTTTGTTTCGGCTGTCACTGTCGGTGCTGCCTTCGTGGCTGCTGAGTCTGGCGCACTGTTGTTCTCCTTTGACTGGTGCCTGCACGATTCGCCTCCTTTATATTACCCTGGGATGAATAGGAGCCATCCTGGCGACTTAGGGGTAGAGACCAATGCAGTTTGAAGTATCTCTTCTGGCGTGCTACGTGAACAGTCTCTCGGCCGCGGCAGCGATTGTCAGAGGAAGGATTCAGAGGCTCGACGACATATTTGACAAGCGACGTCCTTTCGATGACGCGATACAGTCAGTGGTACTTTGAAAGGAAATTGGTCGACAGCCCAGAAGTAGTGGAGCCAAACTAGATTATTGGGAGAAAATTTTGGAGTATGCGTTGAAGCATCGTAGCGGAATTTTTGGCGCCCTTGCTCACCTGGCGTGAAATACCAAGCCAGTTGGTGACAGTCCTCCGGACGTCGGGTGACTTCGGAGATTCACGAGGCTTCAGTCATGTCGGGACTGTAGGGGAGGATTGTATCAAGCAGGTACGTCGGCTCGCGTCCATACACGAGGAAGAAGTGAGAGAAACCTGTGCTGGCTTGCGCGGAAGTGGTGTAGGTGTATGGCACGAATGGAAGAACCATATTGCAGTCGGAATCGTCGGATGATACATACATAGCCAGCGTTTCCCCCAAGGTGCGGTTAAAACATTCGGTTAAGCGGGTGATTTTCACAAGTCGTGCGGTGGACAATGCGGAAGCCCTTTAGGAGCGCTTCGATGACGTCAGAAAGAAAGACACGCCCCCTACCACTAAAACGTTCCCGAGGGGTGCCATGATGTAGGATGAAGTGGTCGACTAGAAATGTTGCAACAGCGTCGGCAATACCAGCACGCAGCGCAGCGGTTTTGTTATACTGTGTCAGATGGTCGACGACTACGAAGACCCCCTTACTGCCAGCCGCAACACAGGGCAAGGGTTCGTAGAGATAGTTTCCTACCCGATTAAAAGGTTGAATCGGTCACGTCATAGGCTGCATCACCCCAGACGCACAAGGCGTTGGTTGCTTGCGCCATTGCCAACCGTGCTAGAGCGAACATAATGGTCAAGGAAGCCAGATATACCATGCCGCTAATTCGCAGTCTAAGGCGTTCGTAGGTCTTTATCATGCCGGCGTGAGCACAGTGCGGCTCACTGGGAAAATGGTTACATGCTTCAGCGCACAGATGGCGGGGTACGACGAGCAGCCATTTGTGCCTATTCGGGTGGTAATTTCGCCTATCGAGCAAGCCATCACGAATGGCGACGTGGGGCACTTCGCGCCGAAGTGCTCGAGGTGCTTCGGATCTTTCCGCAGTTCAGATGGCATGAAACCGATTTCAAGGGGCGATACACAGCACTCAGACTGGGAATTAGGTATCTCGTCAGGCCACATCGAGTAAAAGGAGAGGCCGTCAGCGTAACGGTGCTTGCAGCCAGAGCGATACAGAACGCGGAGGTCAAAGTCCTGAAGGCGGAGAGCCCAACGCGCCATTCGGCCAGACGGGTCTATCAGGGACGACAACGAACAAAGCGAATGATGCTCGGTGACTACGTCGAAAGGTCGACCGTACAGATATGAACGGAACGTCGAGAGGCCCACGTGGTGTCCAAGCCTTCCCGCTCAATAAGAGAGTCATTCCATTCCGCAGTTACGAGTGTGCTTCTCGCGTAGGAGACCACGTATTCGTTGAACCCGGCCTTTCTTTGGGCCAGAACAGTACCCAGAACAATCCCACTAGCACCGGTGTGGATTTCGGTAGGGGCCGATGGATAGACATTGCGCAGAATCGGTGGGAACGTGAAGAGGTGACGCAGGGTTTTTAAGGCCTTGTCCCAAGGCGAGGACCATGCCGAAATACCCATCTTGTTGCCAAGAAGTTGTGTGAATGGCGCGATGATTGAGGCCAAGTTATGCAATAGGCGGCGGAAGTATGATAATAGCCCGATGAAGCTACGAAGCTCTTTGATTGTGGTGCGCATCGGGATTTCAGCCACGGCACGAAGCTTGTCCGGATCTGGAAGAACGCAATCTCTGGAAACGACGCGGCCCAGGATCGTCAGCTACGAGCAGCAAGTCGGCACTTGTTAAGGTTTAGTTGAAGCCCCGCGTTCTTCATACAAGCCAAAACTTGCTCGAGCCACCGTAGATGCGTAGAACGGTCGGGTGAGAACACTCCGACGTCGTCCAGTAACAAAGGCATATATTCCATTTGACGCCTCGAAGATTGTTGTCCATCTTTTCTTCTAACGTGGCTGGCGCGTTCCACAGGCTGAACGCATGACATTATATTATTATACACCGTGCAGAGCAATAAATGCTGTTATCTTGTTATCCACTTCTGCCATCGGGATTTCCCAGTATCCAGACCGTAGTTCAAAGGAAGAAAAACATTCTGCTCCTTGAAGGCAATCTAGGGCGTCGTCGATTCGTGGTAGCGGGTAAACATCCTTGCGAGTTATTTTGCTTAGGTGACCGTAGTCGACACAAAATCGGATGGAGCCGTCCTTTTTCCGCACGAGTACTACCGGCGATGCCCAGGGGCTGTTTGATTGTCGAATGATTCCGCGCTGAAGCATGTCACCCACTTGTTCATCAATTACACTCCTTTCGGAAGGAACAGCGCGGTGAGGCCGCTCACGTAAACACGCGTGGGAGCCAGTGTTGACAGGGTGCCTGCCCCTCGCGGCATCACCAACCGACGTCTGCGGACACCAGCACGATCAATGGAATTGACAAAGCAGTTGAATCAGTGTGTCTCGTTCCATCGGCGTAACGTCGGCGTCAATGGCACGATCGAAAACTTCCGGGGATAGCTGAGAGGCAGTTGCAGGATGTGGGTAGACTACGGTCACCTCAACGTGCGGCAGGGCGTCTAAAACGTCGAGGAAACTCGTGAACTCCACGGAGTCAGCACGGCCAAGGCACTCGCCACGGAGCAAAGAGCGAGGACTTGCTCCAGCATTCGAAACGAACAGGGCGTTTTGGCCATCGTGGATACTGAGCAAGGCGAAAGGCAGCAATAGACATTGGCGTTGGCAGAACAAATTCGATGGCCTGAAAAGTTCATCGCCGTCAGAACGAAGATGGCAAATTCAAGGCACAAGAATGGTGGAGCATGTAGGAATAGTCGTGTCGTCGGAGACAGAAGCTTTTGCGGAAAGTGCTGTTGGAGAAGTTTCAGATAGCATATCGAGCGGCGAAATCAACTCAACTTCGGCTCGGCCGCAGACAATGATAGCGTTGTGCCGGGATGGGGAATCTCATCTCAGGATGATGTCATGGGAACATGAAGGAAGGCCAGTAGGCCAGTCTATTAGGGGCACAATCGTAGGACACAACTAGGGGTTTCTGGTAGTATAGACACCACTGAGGGCGTCATTGAATAAGTGTATTTGAACTAATTGTGTAGAACTTTATTGCGGAGTGTTTTGGGTTTTGGTTTGAATTTTATGTTGGGATATTTAGTTAGGAATTTTATTGTTTATCGGTTAGGTGCAATTGATTCTTGAGTGCCTTATGTTAGAGTTTTTTGAGTGTGCATCACATGTGGGTTTTGTTAAGCCCGTCAACGACTTTCCTGTGTCGATCTCTGTGAGCTAGTCGAGACAACCTAGTCATCCGTTCCCGTTACAAAAACGACCTACCACATGGCCTCCCACAGCTACTGCGTGGTGAAGCTATAAAACGTCCACAGGCATTGGAGACAGTTGTATCCTTTGAAGAAACCGGTGGATATCTGGCGGCCTAGGATTCGGTCTTGGCACCTCCCGCTTTCGGGGCGAGTGTTTTATTAGTCTACCATCGCTTTCGGGGTAAAGGAGGCTGCCCTTTTGCAGCATTCCCATTACATTAGGGCGATTTCCCGTGCATGCCGGCCCAACCTCCCACGCGTTGTAGTGCCGCACAACGGCAGAGCAAAAGGCTGGGAGTTGCTTGTACATATTTAACCGGCACTTGCCCGGCTTCACAAGGCACACCAATGCACATAGTGGCTTCACAGCCACAGTGAACGTTTCAACTAGCAACCGCTTGTAGCAGAACACGCCGCGAGACTCTTTCACCACCCGCCCCACCCCCCACCCCCCGACACAGCATTGTTGAAACGCGACCCAAAAAGTTTTTTGCCGCGTTGATTTCCTTCCTTGCTTCTTTTTTATTGCATTGGAAAAAGAAAGGGCATGTCGCCAAATATTTTGTTCATTGATACCCGCAAACATCAACCTAAACCTAGCGCTATTGGATAACCTAAAACGAAAACTTCATGCTGATCCCCGGCGCCACCGTTAGCTGCAGCGTCGATGCTTTCGATGCGTCGTCAATGCGTGGATGTTGGCGGCCTTGTGTAGTTGCTCGGGGTAACCGCAGGGCGAGGTGTTGGCAGATCGAGCACAGGCTTCTATGTCTCTCTGTGTTAGGCACAGCGCGTATAGTACCATCGCAACCAGCGTGCGACAAACGCGGAGTCACGAGCATCTGAATCGTGAGCAGTTTTATAAGATCATGGACGGCATAAAATCCCCAAAGTAATATATATTCCAAAACACGCACCTTAAGGCGATAAAAGCCGACATTTGTACGATTCCAAAATAGGCACATATATGCGCAATGAAGTATTGCTCAAAAGTTTCATTTCCCTTATTTGTTCTTATATGTCAAATAGGCTTCACAAGGACTCAAGGGAAAATACGCATTTTGCCCTAAATACCGGTTTCTACTGATGACATCTCCGTTGTGCGGGCGGAAGGTTTAAAAGCTGATGCCAAACGGCCGAATCCGAACTATCTCGTGTCGTCAGTGTTCGAGCAGATTGGGTTGTGATCACAAGTAGTAAGATGCCTACTACGAGGGAAATTAACCGACAGCTCCATGTTTTTTTTTTTGTCGCTAGAATGAACCGGCTGGTCCGTCCACGTTTTATTAAGCTAATTGGCTAGGAAGTAGGCGCAATCGACCATTACAGGCAAAGGTTTTGTTTTGTGCACTTCATGAACTGCATCAAGCTTCCCAGGTCATCTCCCTTCACAGTATGGAAGGGCACAATTTTTTTAATCTGTGGCAATGAGGTAGCTTTCGAAATATTTGGGCGTTCCAATCCTTTGGGCGTTTGTTCCTGGAGACCATGTCGAAGGCAAGATAACCGCTGGTTAAGGGTAACAGAGTGGATCCCTAGAGAAGGCAAGCGTTGAGGGGTCGGCAGAAAGTTAGATGGCCGATGAGATCAAGAAGTTTGCGGGGATAATTGTCACAGTTGGCACAGTTGTTTGGATAATGGAGAGGCCTTTGCCGAAGTGGGCGTAGATCGTTGTGATTTTGATGATCCTTTTTCACTTTTATGACTCGCACCTTTGAACTGTCATGGTGCGCCCTCAAAAAAATGCCATATGAAATAGAATTTTTTCATCGAAGCTTTTTCTAGAATGCTGTTAAAGCGCCTAGACAGATTTAGCTGTCTTCCGTAAAGTTTACAAATGCCTTTACAGAAACCTAATGTTGGTGGCAAGAGAAGGTTCGAAAAATTCAGCTCCGTCGTTTAATAAATCTTTGTCGAATGGCAACTATAGCTGATCTGGTAATATTTTGCGCCTAAACGCCTTTCGAAAATATAGACAGTAACGCCCATACCACCTGTTTATGAAAATACTCGTTCATAATTTTAGCATCCAACCAACTATGCATGCCGCATCTCGTAACCATACAATATTTTCTGGGTAAATATCAAGTAGAAAATAAATGTAATTTTTTCTATTATTATTCCCATTACAGACTCCAAGTACACATGCGTATGGATTTTTGGGGCAAGCAATGGGCAATGGTCGAGTTCCCTCTCACAAATGCACAAGATTACGAGTTCACGCTATACATTCGAAGTTCAGTAGGTTGTTGGCTTGTGTCAACCGATTTTCACGACCAAACGAAGCGAATAGACAAACCTAAAGGTCCAGAGGACTGGTGTTTGCCTCGAATTTCAGACAACTGCGAGATCGCTAGCATAAACTGCGTGAGTATTCCGCAAATGACTTTGTTACCCTCTCTCATGATGAGGGCGAGATGCTATTGGCATCGATGCACCCCCAGGTTAGCTAATGAAGGGAATGTAGTTTGGGAATTTGCCATTAGGGTTCAATCTCTCCTCGTGCTCATCGTGTGGTTGGAGCAGGCTAGACTGACGTGAGCGCGCCACTCTAAAGGAGGCAGAATTGTCATGCACTCCCCTTATAAATGTCAAAAAATCTTGGAATGGCCCGTTGACCAGAAAGGCTAGCGAATGGGTCGGTTGATTCAGAAAGACTAGTAAACCCGCAGGACTGAGAAGTGTTTCCTTCCTTTTTCTTTGCTTTTGCAATGCGTAGGTTCGAACGCAGCCGAAGCAATCGCGGTTTAGCGAAGTATCATCATTAACGCGCCACGCTGGCCTCACCTATTGACACTAAAATAAGGAAGCTGTTGGGGCACCGGAATTCTCAGCAATGAAATCCAAATTTTTCCAGTCCACAGTCATCGTGCTTGTAGCGAAAATCATCTACAAGATCCTCAGCCAACTCACTTAAAACCCCACAGAGCGTCGTCTGTAGAAAAACTGCAACCACTGATTACGGCGAAAACCTCGAAGCAGCCACGACTGCTTTGAAACAGACAATCGTTTTTCTGTATTCGCAACTTAGAATAGCCAAAATCCGATTAATACGTCTGTTTGCAATGATCAAGCTTCCGGCGCCCTGTTTTTAGTGCAAGTGGCTGAACTACAACAGCACAGCTTCACTCTCTTCTCCCTCGAACAAATGAAATGGCAACTTGGTTCTTTTCACTTACTGATTAGTCAATAGTTTGGTACCTTTCACAGGCAAATATTATCGTTCCCTTTTGAAGTTTGCGAAGCTGAGTTAACTATCGAATTGGCAAAAATAGAACTATGAAAAGGGCGCGGGTAAGCCTGACGTCTATCCGTGTATTTAGCAATCACAGGAGAGTATTTCCTTCTGTGATGCAACAGGTTTTTGCGTACTGATCAGTGTCACGCCGTTCGGTGAATAGGTAGAATAGGTGCGCTGAAGTCACTGAATAAACTTCCTAAATGCAATCGCGGGTCACCTCGTCGAGGAGCCTAGCTGCCATTTGGGTCTCGGTTTCTCCTTATCGCCATAGTTGCGTCCACTTTTACAGAATTCCGGCTCCCTTTTGCTATGGAATTCCGCAGCAAAAAAATTGGCTCGAAGAAACAAGCCATTAGATCTTAAAGCCATTAAGAGAGAAGGCCTGCTCTTTGCTCGCCATTCCGATTCCGAAGAGAGAATACCTAAAAGACGGTCAATGAGATTTTATAATCGTCGATAGCGAACGTGTAAATTCCCACACTGCTTTTGCTTGTTACTCTCATAAAACTAAAAAAATAGTCCAGAATTAACCGAAACAAATCGTATAAGTAAAGGCAAGAATTCATGCACTCTAATAACCGGTTACTTCATTCACAAAACACCGATAGGGTAAACCTTCTGGCTCCCACCCCGTAACCAAAAATGGCGTAGTCGAAACGCCGACAGCGAATTGAAAGTTAGTTTTACAAATACCTAAATGCTTCCAAGACTGAGTGCAAGCAGAATTTAAGCCTATTTTTGTGTTCTTTCTCTTCTCTCTGCTGTTTTTTTCAGACTCAAGGAGCAGAGCAATACAACGAGTGGGGGTATTAAACGTAACCAAATTTTTAAACGTGCTTTTTTTACTTTAAACGCTTCGACAACATTTCTTCTCCTCGGTGAGCATTTTGTTGGCAAAGGAGACGCTCACCATTGAGAAAACCTTAGAGAAATTGGCAACAGAAATAAAAGTTCAGCACTGCTACAAAAATATGGTTCAATGGTAGTTCATGTCACTGGAAAAGGTAACAAAGTACGGCGTTTGAGCAGACTGGTCCCATCACACATGAATTGCCTGAAAACATTCGTCTAACCCCCAACGAAAGCATTGAATTTTCCATAGCAGGAACACGAGTGGCGGGCGGAAACCTTCTGTTTATGAAACATGTCCTCAAATAATCGGTAGTAATTTCGGCATAGCCACGCACAAGTCGGGGTTAATGTTCGACACAGTCGAAATTATTGGAAGTCTCTAAGGGTTGTCTGATGAATAATACCGAATAGAAAAGTGTCCTGTAAGCATGGTGTTTCCACCCCTGCGTACATGTCAGTCCCATAAGTAAAAACTATTGGCCCCAATAGTCTGTGGGAAAAAAGAAAAATAACAAGTATCGAGGAAAAATTAAAATATCGCCAACACGATTATTCAGCAATACGCAACCTTAACGACCGCGAAATCCAGCTTGAACAAACACTACTATACTAAAGTACAAAATCATAGGTAAATAGCTAAGCAAGGATGTTATATTTATCTTGGTTTAAAATATGAAATTTTTCACAATTATCACTGATTTGTGCAGCTACAAGGGCGCCGTTTTGTATTACGCTTTCTGTTGATGTACCATAGAAAACATACAGCACTTTACTGAAACACGACAGCCTAGACGCAAATGACAGCCAAATTGCAACTCCCGTTGTTTCTCAAAGTAACGATGTTCCTTCGCTTGACCACTGTGTTCAAGGGGGACTGCGTGAGCCCAATAAATTTCTGGTATGGCGGTATCAAGTCCCGCACGACAAGGAAAGTGGAGGGGACAACGGGCAGCCACAAGCGCCGAGCAACGACAATTGCAGGTCACTCAGACATCTGGATTTTGTCCTGGGGAAATGGTTTTACACCGGGATAACTCAAAAGCAGGCACCAGTGGCCTGGCGAGCGCACTTCAACGAGCATGGCACCCTCAACCGCCGTGTGTTTATTCTTTCAACTACAGCAGCTGAAGAACCAGCTGAAAAAGTTGATGATGCTTGGCGTATTATATTTAATCGAGAGCGCGAAGAAAATATTATTTGGCCAATATTATCAAGTGTATGCTTCGAACTACAGGCAAGCAAAGGGTTCTTTTCGCGCGTGCAATACTGAATTAAAACTATTAGTGAGATGCTTTGGAGTTTTCTAGCAAGTACGTAATTCATATCAGATTCCGTAATTCATATCAGATTCAGTCGTCGACAATGAGACGCTCTTATGGCGGAATCATACACGACTTAGAGGGATAATGACGCTGTTTATATGTGAAAGTACAGGCTTGTGGCTGACCTGGTTCGCGGCTGATGAGTTTGTGCACTTTCTAACGACATACCCCAGTAATAGCCAAGGCCGACTAATTAAAGAAGAGGTGGACATTCGTTTTAAACCCCTAAAAAACAACGTATCAAGAACGTACTGTTGAGGAATGAGGACGATAGCAATAAAGAGGCCGCTGGGGGAGGGTGTTGAGGAATGAGGATGATAGCAATAAAGAGGCCGCTGCACGGAAATGGGGGCACGGGCCCAGCTCGCGCCTCCCGCGCGGGCAGTTCCGCGTGACGAGCCCATCGAACGGGCGACTGGCTGTCGGGCTCCTTTCTTACGTCGCGATCCGCGACATTCTGGTGCCGTCAAACCCGGGAGACAACCAACGAGCAGACCTGACCTGATGCGGCGCAGTCTTCGAGGACGCTAGGCTGGAATCTCCTGGCAGCTGCCCAATTCGGCGAGACTCGTCATCGAAACCTGTCTGCCGCTCGTGCTCGTGCCTAGGACACCCGGTCGCCTGCGTTCGCGCCGTCTGCCATGGAGGAGCTTCGCCGCCACCGTGACACTGTGAGGGAAGCCGTCACAAGGGGCGTAGCTACCATTCAATTGCTACTGCAGGATCCCCTCTCGTCGACCTGCCAGATCCGTTCGCACCTGCACGCTGTCAACAGCAGCTACGAGGAGTTGAAGTCCCTAGATAAGCTTATATATGAGGAGACCATTGATTTGGACGACCTTGAGGCCGATTTATTCAATAGCTACGAGTACGACGAAAAGGTCGTCACGATCCGTACACTGGTGTGCTTCGCCAGACCCTCTGCTGTTCCTTCGCCACTTGCTGCTCGGAGCACCGGAGCGCCCAGCGATTACTCCGCCGTGATCCGGCACGGCAACACCGCGGCGCCCTCCGGTGACAGCGGGATGACCGCGGAGTCTGACAAGATGGCGAACGTTCCCGTGGCGTGTGAGCCGTGCTTTTCTGACCGTCGGAACGTCCTCACAGCTGCCGACGAGTCTGACCCGCCAGAGAGACCAGCGGAGAGCACGACCGGCTTCATTGAGGCAAAACTGGGTGTACCCAGCCGCCCGCCCAGCGGTGACTGCGCTGTGGTCCAGGATGGCCACGGAACTGACCTCTCCAAGGACTTCATGACCACGATGAGCGGTGATACGGACCCGTCCAGCGTGATTTTCTCCGACGCTTCGGACATCGCTGCCGCTCGAGGGGGTTCCTTGCTGAGAGAGCACGTGGTCGTTAGGTGCCACAAGCGGGCGCCGTTCCCACTTGTACGACGATGGTCGTGTTGCTCCCGGCGCTGGCTTCTCCGTTGGCATCTCCATGGCGTCAGCGCTTCCTGGTATCGCCGACTCTGACCGGCGCACCGGCCTTCCGATTTGGCCGCGCGAACCGTCACGTGACCCTGGTTGCGGAGAGCTCGTGACCGGCAACCGGGCCGCTTCAACTGCCGCGCTTGGCGGCCCCATGGGAAGCTCCTGGAAGCCGCACCATCCGCTGCCACGATCATCGTTCCTGAGGCATGGGGGAGCAGTTCACAATCACGATCTGTGCACACGACGACTGGTCAACCGTAAGCAGCTACCAGCCATGCCACCCGGCAAAAGCTACGCAAGTGCCTGCCACGGGCACGAGACTGAGCTCGTCAGTCTGAGGCAACAGCCAGAGCAGGGCGAATTCCCTTATGACCCTGGTGGCTACGACGGGCCAAGAGGAGACCAGGCAGGAGGCACCGGACATCGCTCTTGTCGTCTACGGTTGGTGAGTGAGTTCGTGGTTCCGGGCTACTGCGTGGTCGCCTTGGCGTTTCTACTGCCGTACGAGTTCCCCTACGATCCTGGCGGCAACGGCGGACCGGAAGGCGACAAGGGCGGTGAACGAAGCACCTGGAGCCAGCGCGCTGCCAGTCATGACCAGGAGGTGGGAGCGGCTCATGAGCATCACAAAAGAAACGCTCCGAAGGGCTCTTGGTCATAGTCGACTGTCCCCGGAAGAGATCGAGATGGTCCTCTGCGAAGTAGAGGTGGCCGTCAACAGCCGCCCGTTGACGCCGTTAGCAGGAGATGCTGAAGAGCACTCTCCTCTGACGCCGGCTCACTTCCTAATTGGCAGGCACACAACCTCTGTGCCACAAAGCTGGGACTGCACGAGCTGACTTCCGCCAGCGGAGATCTGCAACGTCCAGCACGACATCGATGGGCAATCATGTCGCACCTTTGGCGCCGTTGGCGCCGAGAATACCTGCTTCTCTTGCGCTCTGCACACGAAGCTGCAGCGCCATCCGGACCCGAGGTGCAGATTGGCGACGTTGTGGTCATCCAGAACGACACCTCATCCCCAGTGCTGTGGCAACTAGGCCGAGTGTTGGAAACTTTTCCAGGCCGCGATGGGGTCGTACGGTCGCGTCGTCTGCGCGTCTCATCCGGACAAGAAATCAGACGTCCAGTTCAGCGCCTTTATATTCTTGAGGCTAACCCGCCAATGTCATCAGAATCGGCGGCGGGGGAGGGTGTTGAGGAATGAGGATGATAGCAATAAAGAGGCCGCTGGGGGAGGGTGTTGAGGAATGAGGATGATAGCAATAAAGAGGACGCTGCACGGAAATGGGGGCACGGGCCAGCTCGCGCCTCCTGCGCGGGCAGTTCCGCGTGACGAGCCCATCGAACGGGCGACTGGCTGTCGGGCTCCTTTCTTACGTCGCGATCCGCGACATTCTGCAGAATGTCGCGGATCGCGACGTAAGAAAGGAGCCAGACAGCCGGTCGCCCTTTCGCTGCGCTGATCACGAACCAACTGCCCCAAGCACGAGGCGCGAGCTAAGCCCGTACCCGCGTGCCCGTGCAGCCCTGCCTCTTTTATTCATTATCCACAACACACTCCCCCCGCCACCAAGGTGCGCATGTGGCTTCCGAAGGGAGAACAAATGTACCCATGAACGATGGCTGAAAAAGGCAGTCAGAGGCGCACTGAGAATTTCAGCAGGGGAGAAACGGAACGAGTCACAGGGAAGGAAAGGTACTTGTAGAGACCATCGTGAACATGCCTGCACCCTGAGTCCGCCGACACAATGACGATGCGCCGGCAAACGGGAGGCAGGACGCAAACGCAGACCAAGGGGTTCATAACCTGTCGCCTTGTCATCCTTATCCCATTGCACCGCGGGAATACATCCGTCACTATCATCTTACTCAGCTTGCGGCGGTCAGATTCTTTTGGTCCTGCCTACAAACGTCCTAATTGGGTGGTCTTGGTGTGGCTGATGGCAACGGAGCAACGAGGTACTTCTGGTCATGGCTGGCAGCAAGATGATACCCGGTGTCTCTGTCGCCGTCCTTGACCAGAAGTACCCGCGAAACCCGGGAGCAGACCCACGAGCAGGCCTGACTTGACGCGGCGCAGACAGCGAGGACGCAAGGCCTGGGATTCCCGGGTTTCGGCACCAGAATGTCGCGGATCGCGACGTAAGAAAGGAGCCAGACAGCCGGTCGCCCTTTCGCTGCGCTGATCACGAACCAACTGCCCCAAGCACGAGGCGCGAGCTAAGCCCGTACCCGCGTGCCCGTGCAGCCCTGCCTCTTTTATTCATTATCCACAACACGTACCACGCAGCTTTAACAGAATTGACATACGCCAAAGGTTCTTCTTTGAACTGGAAGCAACTCCGATGCATGTCAAATTTACGGAACGCCTTGCTCTCGAATGCAGGTATTTTTTTATAAAGCGGAAAGCTCCAATCCAGCAATTTTCAGCCGTCATTGCAACATCATAATGTGTCATTAGTTTACATGCGCAAAACTGAAAGATGTAATGGTGCTCAAATTCAAAGCCTTCTATATTCATATGGCTTTCATTAGAGTCAGTCGGCCCAGCGTTTAGTCCGCCGGCCGCCGCTGTGTCGTCGCAATAAGGAAACAACATCAAGTGGATGTTTTACCGTACAGCGTAAAAGTAAGCTGCAGGACGCACTTTCCTGCCCTGGAAGAGCAACCACCATGCGCAGTAGCACGATTACAAATATGCCAACGCGTTCCGTCTATCAAATGCAGTGCTAGACATGAGATATTGTGGAAATTTGGGGGACGCTTACTGCATAGGCGCTATACAACAAACAGTCATCTAAGCTGCTTGAAATGCTTAAAATAAATAAAAACGTAAAATACTTACACACCAAATACTTCGTATTTTCGAATTCGGCAGTGCTGGCTCGCTGCCGAGTGGTCTGCAGTCCTAGGGATCTCATTTTGCAGGTCTCAAGTTCGAATCCCCGAGAGTACATCTTTGTTTTCAAGTTGATTTCTTCATTTTCGGCCTATGTTTTCTATACTGAATTCACCATTTTTTCTTTATAAGCTTCATTACTGCACGAGCGAGTTCGCAGAATGCGCGTAGACTGAAACTGACGTTCTAGCGAGTTCTCGTTGGCGTGCTGTTGCCATAAGCACCGACTGCTTGCGGGCAGTGGCAGACCCATGGCATGGTTCCAACACGCTTTTTATGATACAGGGATGTATGAGGGAAGCTCTAAAGACGGGAAATAGCGCATTGCATTACAGCGCCTGTGTTGACGTGGAGGGCGTTCATCTACTGCGTATTCCTCGACTAGTGATTCCGACGATTCCAAGCCGTCATGGTCGGCTTATCCGATGCCTTTCATAGCCGACAACATTGCAGAAGCACGGTATAGCGGTTACTGAGGTATCGAGCTGTCCATCCAACGATAACTTCGGATGCCAAGCATATATCACAGAACCGAAACCGAAACTTGCTTCAATGCTAATCTTGGACATCATCCAATCACGTAGCACCTTTACCTGATGTCACTGCGGTTAGTTAGTGCAGCTGCCGCAATCCGCGCATGATCGGGTACCTTCCTTTAGGTTGATAAAATAAATATTACCTTCTCGCCCGCATTAATAATAAAACGTGTGCACATTTCAGCCAGTCGACGCAGTGAAACCAAAAACAGGAGCTTGACAAATTCACTTCAGTGTCCTTTGAAGGAAACATCGCCGTGTGACTCTACTCTAAGATATTAAAAACAATACCTGGAGTTTTTCGAATCCTAACAATCTATATATTTAGGTTATAGTTTTATTCTAACAGAACGTACTTTACGCACATTATTTCCCGCTTCGTAGCCCCCGAAATGCTCTTTTTATTTATTTGTGGATACCCTCAGCGTAGTACGCTGACGAGGGGACTGCGGTAAGCAATATACCAGGACAACAACAGAAGCAGCATAAACACAAAAACACAACCATATACAATGACCCAGATAACCTGAATATACATACTACACTGCCACGAATGACTTTCGGGCTTTGCAAAATGGAGGCTATTAAGATATTTTATTATTTACAATCGCGAAGCTGCAGCTCAGAGTCCGTGGCGCGAAATCGCTTGCTAGAACGTTCTCGAAATCCACTTGCTGCTGCTTAGGATTGTTGCGTACTTACTCCCTACCAACACCCCCAGAGAGCATCCTTTGGATGCCACAAAGAGATGATGATATGCAACGTGGACCAACGGATGTAGCATGGATCCCCACCAGCTGGATCGATGGGTGAGAGTTCGCGCCTCAACGCTCGTGGTAAGGCTTCAGCCGGTCGGTGTGTACAACTTCGGACCTTGTACTTCGGCGGGACGCTGTGTTTGCTGCGTCATTTATGACTTCATATTTAGGTCACCAATGCGGCGATGTATTTTGTGTCTGCTGAAGTACCGCTTCATAAGTTTCTCGCTAAGTCCACGGCGACGAAGGCGTTTCAAATTTCAAACTCTGTCCCCAGTGGTGAAATGTATGTCCTGTCAACGGAGGTTATAGAGGTCGGCTTCAACGAATTGTTTATTCGTTCCCGTTGATGTATAATACTGAAATATTCACGACATGCTTTGCCACATTCCAGCAATAACAATAATCGTGTAGTTGCCCAATAAATGCATGATTCGTACCACAATTTGAATGAGGCTATGAAACGGTATACAATTGACGTGACTTTTTCAGCCCCGGTTAAGCTAGGCGGTATTGGGTAGCGCTTCGGGAAAATTCCTGTTGGACAGAAAGCGTACGGAAAAAAGCAGTGCCAAAGTATACGAGGGCCAAACTGGAAAATGCGTTAATCTGTGATTACCTGCTCATGAACTTTTAATAAAGAACAGGGAAGCGCCAGTTCTCATCCACTGCTCGGCCTGCGCGTGTAAGCGATGTAAGCCAGTCCTAAAGGAGGTCAATATTTTCTGTCGGTGCCGTGATAGCCAAGCGAAAGACACACGTAAGGCCTTACACCTAATGAAATTGGGTCAAGATTGCACCAGTTAAACGTGGATGTGTTTGGACAACCGGGAGAGGAAGTTTATTGATGACCGGAGTTAGGCTGCTTGTCGTTTTTTCGACAAGTGTTATGGTATTGGTTTCCGCATGCCCAGTAGCGGTGTTTCGGCCTGTACTTATATGTGTGCTATGTGCATTAAAATTTAGTTGCAAATCGCCGCCTATCCTGTGTACTATCCTTTTTGCAGCCGTATCAATTTCCGCAGTTTATTACTTTATTTGTTTTAATGTTGCATTTTGTTCGTTTGTGTGCAGTTTTCAGTTTTGCGCTTTTTGAAGATTGGGACATGCAAACTTACACAATATCCCAACTCGCCATTGTCATGCACTATTTTTTCGTATCCCTGCTAGTGTGCGCCTCTATCAAAGATATCCATCACTGGAGTGGTCATGAGAATCTTTGATGTTTATATCGCGAAGGTGGTCCCGCACGACGAGAAGTCACGACCTGGCGTTTTGTTTAAAACTATTTGGTAGTGCCCGTCCCCTCCAAGAGAGATGAAAAAACTTTAAAGACAAAACTTTGGCGAGGTAAACTTGGACGTATACGATGACTTTTTGTGCCTCAAAGACCTGTAGGTGACGTGCTGTCATATCAGAATGTGGGGTGTCATCAGTAGGCTCACGAACGGTGGTACTACCAACTGCAGTCTGCGCACCAAAGCAGTGACAAAATTGATGGAGGAGTCCAAGCAGCTCCCCCATTTGTGGACCCCAATGTTTGGAGTTGACTTGGAGCTACAAACTTGCTGCCGTTTTAAATCGAGGCGATGTGATGGCTTCACACACTGCGTCAACAGCTTGGAGTTCCGCGATGGCTTTCACGTGGACCACAGCCATGCCGTTGGATCGGTACTGCGTATCATTCCGAATATTCCTAAGTAGGACTTCAACGCGTCCATTTTGAAGCCGCAGAAGTCCTCTGGCGACCCCGATTGCTTTCTTTAGAAGAATTAGGATACTTCCTTCTAGGAGTGAGTCCCCGCCAGGGAACGTGTCGACGTGGACCAGCACGGAAACACTGGTAAGCGTAGGCAGGTTAAAATGTTTGTTTAAGATCTGTGGGGATCGTCACTTTCAAGCGAACCCCGTTTATCCTAGCTTCCCATCGCGGCCAGCGTCGCACAACCCACCTCTCTCACGCGACGGCCGCCATACGGGGGGCGCCAGTGACCGGAGGGCCTGTTTTCGCCGGGGTATAGGTGACCCTTATCCCCTCTGCCTTACCAGAGAGCCAGTTGTTCCTCCCCACTAGCGCCACCAAATGGTGAGGTCTGGTGCGTTCTCGCATGATGAGAGTACCCTGTCTTCTCTTCATGATGCTGTAGCGCGCGGACGATTCGGAGCGCTGATCCGGACCTGGGGAACGCGCCACAGAGGGACGCTTCCGGGTGGGAGAGCTCGGAGACCACACAAGCGCTCGCACGCGCGGCGCCCCGGTGCTCCGGTATTTCATCGGTGAGTCGAACCATCTCGATCTCTAGCGTTGTGTAATGCCTGACGCCAAGCGTTACCGTTATGACCTACGATTAGTCTCTACGCGGTATATCTGATTTGCACGTTTCAATAAATGCTGCCATTGCTGTTTGCCCTTGTCGCCTCCTGCCTTTGTCTGACTCCGCAAACAACGAACCCTTCCGAAGATGGCGCTCGCAAGGCGTATTTGCTGAGCGCGATGGCTGCGGGGTTGGGAATTACTAGTTTGTAAAACGTTGGACATCACACAACCTCGCCCAAGTGTGATTTGGCGTGATGCCTCTGTAGTGCCTTCTGCGCCGAGAGTGTGAGGCTGCTCGAACACAAGTGAAGGATGGCTCCATACTTGTAGACGAAATTCTTACCAAGTATGATGTCCCGGGAGCACTTTTTTCAGAACGAAAAATTTGACAGCTCATGCCTCTCAGTGCATCTCCATGCGGGCAACGTACCGTACAACAGGTGTCCCGAGGTGTCGCCCGGTGGTCCGTACATCAGAGCCATCCCAAGCTGTCATCACGTTCGTATGTAGCGATAAATCGTACGCCTCAGCACTTTGTCGATGATCGCTGTCGCGCCATGCCTGTCTGTAGTGACGAACGGGTTGTTCGACAGACCGGAACTACAGATTAAAGGCTTGCTGTCCTACTAGTGCGCGCCTCGCGGCGCTTTTGGAGGTTATTCATTGCGCTCGCCGTCAGCGACATTCCCTCCAGTCCTTGCCGCACTTAAAGCGCCGAGAAATAGGCGAAAAGCTTTCTCGTCGAAATGAGAGAAGAGGTGGAGGGGCACGACAGCTTGGCGGTGAACGGAGCCCACGTGGTGTGACTTGGAGCTGCAGCAACGAACGTCAAAGGTATTCGGTATTTCACGCCATTGCTAGCCCTTACGTCGGAATGGATCACTTGGTTGGAAACCTCAAAGTGCAAGGTGATGGTATCGGCAGCGGCAAAAGTGTGGTCTTACTCAGCACCGTGGAAGCATAGGTGTCAACTATGGCACGTTCACCAGACATCCGTTCTTCACACGCGAAGCTGCTGTGGACCAGGTGGTGGAATATCTGATGAGTCACCGGAAACACATTATGGTGTGGGTGTCCATAAGGAGCAGCGACTGACAAGGGTGCCTGCAACGCTTGGGCGACATACGTCACAGATGGATGTTAGGGGCTAATTCAAGCGGAATTCCGGGTGCAAGAATCACCTTCACTTCATCTCTGCTACCCTAGGGAACCGACATTAAAGCAGGCGGTTTCATCGCTGGGAACAGCTTTTGTAGCTCCTTTTGCAGCACGGTGTGGATAATATGTCAGAGGCAGCTGTTACTGGTGCTGTCCAACTGGAGTATAGACCTATTAGTTCAAGCAGAAATTGGGGGGGAGGCAGCCACTAACCTGTTGTAAAGCTCAATGTTCGGTGCTAGCCCAGGTTACTCATCAACAGTCGCCGACGGATGGGTAATGAGCCCTCCACCCGCAACTTGTCTGCACCAGTGGCCAGAGGATCCACTCGTGCACTCAATTGCAGAAGCTCGTCACACTTTTGTAGGCCACGGGGCCCGGGTTATCAAGAAATCTTCGGCAGTTTGACCTGAAACATGCTTAGGAAAAGATCGCCGAAGGTCCTCCTTGCAGGACACCTTTGGCGTGAGGGCCTCCTCGTGGTTGACAAACGAGTTACGAGCAGTTGCCTCCAATGCGAATTACAAGCTTTCGCGGCACTAATCTGCCATACCACCATTGTGGCGAACTACACGCTCTTACTGCTTGATCCAGTCTTCTACTTTGTTGAAGGCGTCGCAGGGGAACGTGGCAGAAGTACGGGTCGCAATGGGTCACTACATAATCGGAGACCAGAATTATTCAGTTCGATGTGAGTGCGACGTCATGCAAACTGTATATCTCTCCTGTGACCTTTTGGAATCCGGGGTCAGCTGCCCAAACAACGGCGCTTTGTCCAGGTGGCATCCTTGCTACAAACACCACGCTCTCCGAGAAAGCCTCGCTGGCACGGGCTCGGTATTCGGCTCGATTTACGCGGCCTTCAGCGGATGCTCAGCATGAATGCGGCTTACCCCGCACATTTACTACAAAATGCTACGAATGACACTTCAGTACTTGAACGATGAAGGCTCTAAAGAAGGTTGAATTGCTCTAAACTCGAAGCTGCCAACAAGAGTCTATGTCGCCAAGTGCTTGGTTGAGCATCCTCGATGTCTTCGCTCGCTTGCTGCTGATGATATTAGCGGCAATATCATTAAAAGTGATCATCAAAACGTACAGCGATACGTCAAAATATTCATGTTATTGACAGTAGCAACAGGGAAATAATATTTACCGATTGTAGCAATGGCACACGGAAGTTGCTTTTATTCTTTCGATGTTAACAAAAATATATAATAAAGTTTTTGTACAGCAAAAAATCTGGCCTAAGTTTTTGAAGCTACCAAGGCGTGAACATGCCTATGACGGTTTGGGGATAGTAATGTGGTGATGCGTGTCTCAATAAAATATTTCATAGAACAGGCAGAGTCGAACGATTTTATTTCATGTGGCGAGCAGTGGCAGTCCTAAGTTTGGTATTGATAGATTGCGAATAGATTGTAGGAATTAGGCACGCTGAGTTATTTTGTATACCTTGTACACAATATAATTTTGCACCCGTACCGTACAGAATGGGTAAAAAACCCCCAGTCTAAAAACGACGATGGTAGAACGGGAAGCTTTCTGGTGAGGGATTATTTGGTTTCCGTCATAGTTCGAGCTAACAAACCCAGGTTGAATTCCGACCAAAGCGCTGTTTTCTTTCCCTCCCTACGATTATCATCATAGTAAGAGAAATTTGGGTTGGCTACTGTGCATTTTCGATGCGAAATACGCCATCAGTTAGGCATGGAACACTTCACTTCGAAGACTTGTGTTTTGGAACACTGCCTTAAATAACGTATTCTCAAAATATGGGTGGGCATGGACAAGTAGAGCGTTAGTTACACAGTTACGCAGCAGCACAGTTACGCCTGGCAATGGGGATCGGCTAAACCCGCAGCACGATTTTCGTATACTTATCCACACGCAGCACGGTCCCACTTCGAACACAAATAAATTCACCAAAAAATCATCCCAATGCACGAGGAAGGTGACGCTACACTCACGTTACATTATGAGAATGTCAAATCGCTTTGCTTTTTAGCCTATTTGATAGGACAGGTGGTGTTGTCGCAAAAATGAATTATGTAGCGCTTATGTTCGCACTACGCCTTCTAGCATCAGCCTAAAGAAGTGAGCATGCAATTGTGCAGAAACGTTTACCTTGATGCGTAGTGGAAAAAGGGCGCATGCCCACTAAACACCCTACTACACGCCCTTTCAAAGCTCATCAAAAATTATCCGTGGTTTAGCTCAGCTGTGCCAGGATATACGTAGCTTGAGCTAAGGTTCAGCTGGTTATTCTTAGCTTTGCTGGTTGTCTAGCATTATCTTGATTGTCATAATTACTGCTGCTTTAATGGCACACACACGTTATACGCATTATGTAACATATGTATATTTATCAAGCGGCTCCGGCGACGCGTCACCAATCGCCCCAGAGCTAAGTTATTCCAGAGGCCCACGCCGGTGTTGCTGCGGCGAACGAGCCATCGGTTCCCAACCCGTCCACCCCACGAATGATCATCAAGTGGACCAGGCCGCAACGTGCAGAACGGAGGTCGGCGAAGACGCTGGAGGCGTGGGGCGTGTGAAAGACGCCGGGCCGCGAGCAACGTTCTGTGCGCAATGTGATCTCACTGCTCCTCGCGCATGCGCAGCACTGCTCTACAGGAGCCAGGCGAAACTGCTCAACCTCGGCCAGTGTAGCTGACGTTACAAAAGAGTTTTCATTATGTCAAGACACCTCGAATGCGTAAAAAAGTGTTCGTACAACAAAAACCAGGTGTGACACCTTGCAACACTTGTTGCAGCTTTCGGAAAGAACTCGAATGCGAAATGTTTTGTGGGTGCAATTGAAGTACTTGAATACCTCTCAAGAAAACTCTATTTGATTGTTACTACCGACGCATGACAAGACTATGCTATTATCCTGTTATCAACCTACTTTGTTTACCACAATGTCAAAATGTGATCAGTAGTGACAACCAAAGAATGTTCGGGTGACTATCGTTTTGGGAGCGGGGGTTGTTTTGTACCTCACGGTGTTGAAAACAATGTGTATAGGCATAATGTATGTATTTCTGGTCGGGCATTTCTTACCTTTTCAAAGCGGCACAAAAACGAGGTAGTTCCGTTTACCATGATTCTTGCGGCTGCACTGCATCGGTTTAATTGCACCTATACCTAAAAGAAGTGCGAAGGGTTCACCAGAGAACGTGTAAAAACATTTTCTAACAAAAAGAGTATAACTAGCTTGCAAAAGAATCTGGTTGATCCCTCTTTCATAGGAGTTGGTAAAACATGAAAGTGAAATGTGCCTTCAGAGGATCAGTTTAACGCTTACTCTGCATCAATATGAGGTTGCGCGTCGCTATATATATTTAGTAGGTATGGCACCGTCAGACGCATCTACATTAGGCACTGAATTGAAAACGCCGTAGCACTGCGTAAACACGAATGGAACAACATGCGCTCGCAAACCATGTGAACGAAACCGAATGGGTTGCCAGCGAATTGTTTGGTGAGCTCCCGGTCCATTGCAGCAAAAGAGCATGATTTCCAGGGCTGTCTTGTGGGTGTGCTAGTAAAACTGGTGAGGAATTGTAAGTAGGGGTGTGGTTTTGCGTGCGAATAAAGGCCCTCAAGTGGGAAGTCAGCCATGGCGGCTAGGCTTTAGGTTCGACAACTGAATAGATATGGGATCATAGATATACTTTCTGTCTCCAATGCTCAACTTATCAAAACGTATCTTGAAATCAGCCTTAGTTTGCTGGCCATACTGGTGGAGTTTTCTGAGGGCAAGGCAGACTGCAAAGTAATCTTCACGGATCGAGAACGTTGTAGGTTTGATTTTGGGGCCAGCGGACAGAATTGTGGATTTCCCTTTAGAGCGGCCAAACTTGACGATAACTGGACCTCTTGTCTTCTCGGGAGCTGCCAATTCTATGCGCTTTCTCGATGTACGAGGCAGCGGTAGATACGCCGACCTTCTGGGAACAGAAGAAAACTATGTTTGTTTCTTATTGTGGGCAGTATTTATTTTTTACGCCTGGAATTCCAAAAAAGAGCAGGTGACATCGGCGAAGACGGTTTTCCGAATGGTCACATTTGTTAGCTATTGCTTTCATTTACAGCAAGAACACCCGCGCAGTTACGACTGCATTGGGACTATAGCTACTATCAGGAGAAGACGTTTCCATAATTTTGTCCATAGCATCAACGCGACAGAAAATACTGGTGACCATACTTTCGAGATTTGATTGGGCTGTGCGAATTGCACGAACTAGTCTTGGAGATGTTTCTGTGCATGTTCCAACTGCAATATTGTACTTGCGTTTGATTGAACGGTTGAAGCAGGAGTTTCGGGACCTTGGTTATGTCCAACCTCGCCTAAGAGGATCAGTAAAAGACAGGTAAGTCGAGCCTTAGCTCAATACAAACATAGCTCCTGGGACAACAATCTACGCCAAGCGTCAAGGGTGTCCGAGGGGCACGACACCGCGAACAAAAATGCATCATTTGCATGGTAGCACTCAGCGTGAAGCAAAAGACTAACCTGCATTAAAAAGGGCAAGTTCATGGCCGTGTTTGACGCGGTGGCGCGCACCATCTGGCTCATGACTGGTGGCTGTTTATCAAGACATGGCGGTGACTCCGCCCAGATAGCTGTTCCAGGTTGCCGGATGCGGAGCTGATTTTGGATTGGAATTGGTGGTGGTGCGACTTTTTTCTGTTTTGGGCCGAAAAGGGTCGGGCTCTCCAAAGTCATCTCGTCGAAATTGTAGTCCAGGACAGTAGCGGTGCTTAATGGGCATACGGGCGTGGTTGCCACCCACAGGAGAAAAGCGTGCATTAGAAAGGGTGTGTTTATGCCGAATTTGAGGCGGTGGCGTATTCCTTGAGGTTAAGCACGACAAACATCGCGCTCTCGCTAAATAGGCTTCTGCTTTTTGACACACACACACACACACACACACACCTCTTCGTGCGTGCTCTCCTTCCCAGTACAGTCATTCCAAGGACAGTCAACCGGTTTTTGTAAGGATCATGTCCAGCTTATATAAAAGCCTATGCTTTATGTACTAGGATACACGTAAAGGATTTCTAAGTAAGCAGGTAGAAACAATTTTGATTTGGCTCTACACTTTCCGAGCTCTGAACGACGCCGACATGTACTATCAAAAGATGACACTACCTTACGTGTTCAAACAATTCCAACGATTTCAACGCGTAATTATAAAACCACATGAAGGAATAGGAAAGGTTAAAGAATATTGTTTTCTGAGCCAGGGACAAGTTTTGAAACACCTACTTCAATCTCACGTGCCACCAAACTATGTGGCAGCCAAGCTCTCTGTCATGGTTGCCAGCATTTCTTTTCGCGGGACACGTATGGGTGGTAGATCTCACACTTGCGATTTCAAAAGTTCTAGGGCGCTATCAGCAAACTTATTTCAGGTTAACGTGTTTGTAGATATGCCCTTTTTTAGGAAATAAAGAAAATATCCACGACGAAAATCGGCTGTCTGTCCTTTTACCTTTATAAACCAGCCCAAGCTAGTGTTGGCAGTTACTATAACCACTTGGGTCTCTTTAGCACTGGCATTCTGGTGGCACTTCGTCACTGAGGAGAAACAAAACGGGAGAAAATGCAGCAAAAACTGCGACGAATGAAGAATAGCGAGGAAGTAGTGCTGTTTCGTAGCCATAGATTCGTTCTGCCCTTTTCCTGTTTGCACCTGCTATCGTCCGGGATGGGCGTCGTGGCTCCTTGTTGTTCGTGATAGCGGATTCCCAGCCTATCTTGCTGGGCAATCCTCTGGGCCTCGGCGATATGGTCGAAGGTGGTGTGCATGCCCAGAGTGTACAACCTCTTCGTGCTGGTAAAATTCGCGTGGACTCTATCACGCGTAACGTGCACCCCGAATACAATTCCCGGTAATGCGGATAAGCCCTGTTATTTCAATACCGTGATAAAATTATCACGTAAAAAAACGCCTCCTCCGGGCGGCAAAGAAATCTCCCTGTCCCTTAAAATGGGAAAAATATCTTGACCGCGTACACGAATACACTGCAATGCTCGGGCACTCCAAAAATCGATACTTCCACAATGACCTCTGGGATATCCTAAGTCTACGCACAAAACCGAAGAAGTTTTGGAGATTACGTTGAACGAACCCCCCCCCCCCCAAACAGCATCCCTCTCATTGACTCCGACGGCTCGCCGACCCCGCTGGGTCAGTGTTCTAATGTCCTTAAATCCTATTTCTCATCTGTATCAACTTGCGAACCTAGCCACGATACTCCAATTTTACGACGCTCGGAATATAGCAATATGCGTCCAATCGAAGTAATTACAGAGGGTATCATAAAACCCATCAACAACCTGCAGTCCTCTAGTGCTCCCGGTCCAGACAATATTCCAGCACAGATATTGAAGGCTACCAACACACCATCGAGCCGCTTTCTCCAAATTATTTTCACCCAGTCTATTTCTGAAGGTGCCATTCCGAATGATTGGAGAATGAGAAAGTTACACCGGTCTTCAAATTCGGCCAAAAATCTGACCCGTCCAAATATCGCCCCATCGCTCCAACCTGCATCGCGTGCAAGCTACTAGAGCACATAATTTATTCCCATAGCGCTGCTCACCTGAACAATAACAATTTCTTTTTTTACAACCAGCACGGGTTCCGCTGGGGTTTTTCATGTGAAACCCAGCTTTTACAGCTCACTACAGACCTTAACCACAATCTAGATTCTTCTTTTGAAACAGATGTCATCTTTTTTTACTTTCCCAAAGCTTTCGACCGTGTCCCTTACCAAAACCTCATTAGTAAACTCTCGTGCCTTTGCCTGCACCCTCTGATATTATCGTGGATTAGATGCTTTTTAACAGACCACTCCCAATTCACCACCGTCACCGGACTTCAGTCACGCACAACCACGGTAACGTCCGCGCTACCTCAAGGCGCAGTCCTCCGCCCTATTTTAGATCTATATTAATGATTTACCGTCTGACATCTCCTCTCCATTCGGCTTTTCGCAGACGATTGTGTTCTGTACAGAAATATTTCTAGTAAAATTGATCAGCTCCTTCCCTAAAACAACCTAACCCACTTAGAAAACTGGTGCTCGCTATGGATGATGCAACTAAACGTTTCGAAATGTAACTTTATGCACGTCACCCGCTAACACTCTCCCGTGTAGCTTTACATACTCGGTTACCTCAACTGAGTTATCATGATAGGAGACCTACCGGTACCTCGGTGTTCTTTTAACCAGCAAACTAACCTTGTCTAACCATATCCAAAAACTTGCAGCCTATGCCTCTAAGATCCTCAGGTACATACGAAGATCGCTATGATGCTCCCCTGCTAGAGTCGGTCAATTGGCACACATCACCTTTGAACGCGCAAAGCTTGATTACGCTTCAGCAATTTCAAACCCCCATCAAACTTATTCGATAAATTCTGTGGAGTGTACTCAAAATCGTGCCGCCCGTTTCATTTCTTCGACATACGGCTTTCCTTCGAGCATCTCAGCTATAAAGTCGTCCCTCGGTCTCCCCGCACTTGTTTCTAGGGGGAAAATAATAAGGCTCTGTCTTTTTCATAAACTATATTATACATTTCCCGACATACACACCTCATTATTGCTACCCCAATTGCGCACCTCACGCCGCCTACATAACTCAACGAGCAAGCAGCGCTTGCATGGCTCCACAAATGCGTTCAACCAATATTTTCTTCCTATTGCCATGGAGGAGTGGAATAACCTGCCTGAATCTAGAGCAACTTAACGCGAACCATAAATTCAAGACGTCATTAGGAGTACAGACACACAACTAGACCCCATGTCCGTACGGTGTGTAGTACAACCAAACCCAGATTTTAGTGCATAGTTTTCATGTAAAGTAGAATCTCAATAAACGGAAATCGCGTAAACGAAATTGCCGCCTAAACGGACCAGTAGCCGGTAAGTTGGTTTGTTTTGTATTCAGATAGCGTGAAAAAACGTCCGGTAATCGAAACTAAAACTTTTGCGCCACCGTGTAAAGGGAAATAGAATTGGAACTTTCCTGTGATACCCATTGGCAAAAGAATCAGCTTTTTACGGTTCCGGCTGTTTTGTTTTTGGTTTTTTCTTCCTCTGTGTTTTTTTTAGCCTCGTTGGCCTCGTAAGCCTCTTCTCGTAAGTGGTTAGCCGTGTTACCGCAACGCATGCAACATCGCAGTTCTTGTTCCAGTCGTTCGCTCTCGATTCAAGACGCCGAAGTTACAGGGCTTAGCTGCCGCACGAGCTGCCGCACTGTCCTTACCTATTCGCGGCAGGCAATCAGGAACTTTGCCCGAGGAAGGGTGTCTGTTGCTGGGACGAAGATTTTAAACGAGACATCCAGACACCTGGAAATGGCAAGAACCAAGTGGTTTCCGGCTCACGCAGGGGAAGTGTCGGACTCCAACTCAAACTGCAACGAAACCGCACACGCCCTTGCGTTCGCACTAACGGACCGCGCCGGGTTGAGAGGCGATCACTTGGGGTTCAGCACAAAAGACCGAATGACCAGCTTTGACGAGGTCGCCAAGGCCTATGGGCTCGCCAGACGCGCGCTCTTGCCGCCTTGTAAAGTGCTGAGCCGGGAGCAGGCAGTCATATATAGGCAGCTCCACACACAAATGGTCATGAGCCCGGCTTTTATGCGCAAGATTTTTTTGGAGGCACACCCCGAAGGTACGTGCACGATGTGTTGTAACGCCCCCGCGACTCTTGAGCACATTTTCTGGGACTGTCTGAACTTCCCAGAACACTCTACACCAGGAAAACTTCCGCCCGCTTTTGAAGAGTCGAAGCGGTCTGACAACCAAGACCTCCAACTCGAGGCCGTCCAGCGGGTCACCGTGGCGTTGGCCAGGCAGGAGTCTTCGCAGCCCGCTAACGGGCGGGGGGCCTCTAACCCTGGTGGCGACAGATGAGGACGACACTGGCGCCAAGCCTGAAGTCCTAACTTGGACTTCAACTGCAGGCACAATAACTTTTTTTCCCATCCAATCCCTGTTTGCAGAAGCTTTGCAGTGAACCAGACAAAAGCAGTAAGAGTTTTGTTAACAGGTGGCAATATTCCATGTGGGCAACTCGCTCACCGAAGAGCTCGAGGCAGCTTTGCATGTTCCAGGAAGCGTACACGTCTTTGCTCCGCACAAGTACAAATGTCTGTACATGACCGAACGGCGAGCCTGTCCGCTGGAACCTTGGGCACGTGCGCAGTCCCTTCTCTGGTCGTAGATAACGTCGGTTTGCGGCGATTCCGAACTGTCCTCGAGGGTACACTGTCACTGGTGCGAACAGCTAGTTAGCGCCATGGCAAAGAAGACGGAACATGGGCTTAAGAAGCGCACAAACGGCGCTGCATATCTTAATATAAATTATGTACAGCAGCAAGTGAAGAATAAAGCAGAAGAGAGAATAGGAAGGAGAACTGGGAACAAGAACAGAGAAAAATATTAAATAGAAGCGGACAAATAAGAGTTTGAGTATGGGATTTAATGGGCTGAAGCGCAAAAGTTACCCCTGGGCAATGTGGCCTGCTATAGTGGAGAGCCTTGGATTAATTTTGGCCACCAGGAGATCTATAATTTGCATGAAAATCTCGACACATGGGCGTTTTCGCTTTTGGGGTCCTTCGGAAAACCGCTCGTCCATCGGAACAACCGCTCGTCCTGTGTGCCTCGCTTAACGTTTTTGTTTCTGTCGCGCTTGTTTTGAGACATTGCCCCTTCGTGTCACTTTCCAGATCTGGTCATTCAAAGAGGCACATTTATTGGCAATATATGGTCGCCTTGTTATTTAGTGGCTCTAAGGCTAAACAAATTTGTGTATTGCAAGACGGTTGATTGCATGACACTAGCCCTTTGTAGGAACCCCATGTAGAAAAAACATTAAATTGCTTTCAACTCACTGGCTTCAAGAGTAGATGCGAAGGCCAGTATTAAAATATGTAAAATTTAGATACGACTTTGAGAGCATCTCTTGTCGGCGGCCCTGTCCTTCCTGCGCGCGTCCGTCATCGGCGTCCGCACTCTCCTCCGCTCACCCCTCTCCAGTCTGATAGCGAACACTCTCTCGCCAGGGGCATGGGATTGGATTGGGTTGGATTGGCTTGGCTTGGAATTAGATTGGATTGGATTAAAGTGGATTTCATGGATTGTGTTGCGTCATAGCCGCGGCAGACGCACTGGCGCCGGCGCGTGCACAGGTGAGAGCGAAAACTCTCTCAACATCTACGGGTGTGCGGTCCAGCGCGCTCTCACTCCGCCGGTGGGTGGCGCTGCGCGCGGTGCTGCACATGTGCAGTACTCTCTCTCTCCACGGTCTCCTCTCCTTCGGGCGCGCTCCGCATGTAACCGGTGTGCCGCTCTCCAGTGGCCTTTCGGTCGACGGTTGCACTATGCTGCGCTTGAACCCCCCTCAGCGTCGCATCACACCAGGGTTCCCGCGAGGGGAGGTTGGCGTTATTTTTTAAAACCTGCTGTTGCAAGTGAACCTCCAGTGTAGCATCTCAATCTTTATTCCTGTTTTTGTGAATAACTTTCAAATGTTCCTATGTCAAAGGAATTATAACTTTTCAGCATGACAAGTACAACTTGAAATGGTTGTGAATGTTCGCTCCCTGCAGTTTGTTGTTTAAACTGCAGCATAAATACCAGATAAGAGACCAGGGGACAATGACGTGCAAGTGCTCGTGTATTGTCCTCCACCGTGTTTAAGTGTTCCGGGACTATTTTTCACTATTTTCACGTTCCTGCACTACGTAAAAAAATATATGAAATGAAATACACAGTTTTAAGTTTTATTTATTCCCAGCTCCACAGCCATAGAAGACGACAGATATCAGAAGTTCCCAGCACAAACGTTGTAGGTGCATCCAAAAGCTCGTTGGGACATGTGTCACTGAACAGCAAAAACGAAATACCATTTTGAAAGCTGGATACGCACCACACGTATTTCCTTAGGAGCCTGCCATTCAACATTCAAATGAAAAAGAGCTTGAACACAGTATACTATTATTGTGTTCCTTGCGATACATTTTCAGTATGCCGTTCAACACTGATGTTTCTGCAGTATTTTTTTCTTGTACTCGCAGGGCAGAATTCTGTGATGTCATTATTCTTCGTTCAATCTGCCCTGGTACCACACTCCTCATTAATGCCCTGGGGGCCATAAGGGCATCTTGAATAAATAAACGTGCAACACGAAATACATGGAACTACTTCTACAAATTCACATTCCTGTATCAGGTTAAAAATTTATAAAATGGATGATAAAATGGCACATTTCTACAAAAACCTTTAATGCCAAAAAAACATGGCCAATTCCACCTTTCCTCAAAATTTTGTATACCAGTCTCTTTAAACCAGGCAATAAAACTGTAAACATCTTGCATCCACATTTGTTTGCACGTAAATTGAGCCAGTAGTGGTGCCAGAGATCGGATTTGAAGGGACCGAATTTTGGGGGGGTGCGGTAGGAGCATTTAGGAACCGCTTTGTTTCTTGCATCAGTTTTTGGGAGGAGGTGATAACCATGCCGGCGTGTGCGCGTATGCGAGAAGCCCGCCTGCGCAAAATCACTTAGCGGCACAGTGGTTTTTGGCCCCCCTTAGGCGGTACAACGGCTGGTCCGGCCCCGCATTTCTGAGTCTTCAAAAAAAAGTAAACAGCTGAGGACCTCCTTGGGGGTGAGAGGGGGGGGGGCGATTGCCCTCCTCGCCACCCCCCCCCCCCTGGGACCACCACTGATTGCAGGCAGCTTAACTTAAGAGTCGCAGAAACTGCCGTGCAATGATTACTTACTAGCTCGTCTCTATATTTCTGATTTCCCCCCTTTACAAACAATTCACATCTTTACAATCACCATCAGGTTCGTCGACATGCTAACACGTACCAACAAAGAAAGCTATTGTATAGAGTTTTTTCTAACACTGTTTTAAAGTTCTTACACTCACTCTCGTGACACCTAAGGCGGATTAGGCTTGAGAGCACTCCTCTGTGTGCAGCAAGATCTATGGTGGTCCTAAGTGGGGGAAAGGCTCAGCAAAACAAAGCCCTTTCTGATGTAAGGATGATCCTCCCTCAGGTGAGTGCAAGGGTAAAGATTGCTTGACCTTTGCATGATAATGCCTTAATTATGACTAAGTTCAGTTGGGTGTCATAAACATTTAAGGCAAGTGCAAAGCAAGAAATATTTTGAAGAACGACTTAGAAATACTGATGGCCAGAAATGGGCGGCCAGAGTGAAACGGCCTCTCTTAACTCCAAACTCAAAACGTCAGCTTAAAACAACTAAAAAAATCCTTTAGAATAGTCTACTAATAAACGTTCATAACATCATTAGGCTTTACTTAAAGGAGTACTGAGAGGAAATATCACTGCTGAGATAACTATGCAAAAAGCTTTCTTTGTATGTGAAAATTTTAATAGCAACCGTTCAGTAAAACATATTTTAAATCACTTATAATTTTTGCAGGCATGAGAAAGCTCAGAATAAATAACCTTTGGCACTGGCATAACCAATACGTGTGGGCTACCTCGCCATGCGGTTCACCCCAAACTGCGGACATCAGGACTCCAGTGTCTTAACCAGCACACGGGCTGCTGATGGCACACGCTGCACTGCCTTGCGTATCATGTTACAGATTTGGGACTGATATCGTGTGGCCCAGGCGTATGCGACCACGGCCAGCCTGGCCATGTTAGCTCACTTTAGCGCTAGCCTCCAGTCTGACCATGATGCAACGAATACAGTGACATCAATACCGCCATTCTCTCATGGCTGCCGCCGTGGTGTTCGTTTCATTAAAGCCGACGCTTACACGAATAAACAAGGCTTGAATTAATTATTTTTTTACCCAGCGGTCGACCATCTAATGTTCCATTCTATCATTCCTGTGCTGATAGGCAGCCATTCAATGGGAAAAATTTGACACGAATGTTTTGTTCCAGTACTTTTTTAAAATATTTATAAAGACACCTGAACTGCAAGGTAATGGCCCTTTCTGCCAGTTGTTGCCCTATCTGTGTACCATTCCTCAGCTGAGCGTTAAAGACCGGTACAATAAAGTGTCGTGTTTAAATTTGACAGGTTTGACACCTTAGTGATTCACATTGAAGTTTTTGTTGTCTTTCTTGACAAGGATTTAACCTATACCCACTCCTTACTGGCTTGGCTCATGTACAATGCTTTACTTCACGCACATTCGGTACTTCGCACAGTTTCATTTACTATTCTGAAGCTTGCAGCCTCTCCCTGATGTATCTGTAGTTCACCAAAAATGCGCTGCAGGAACGCCAACTTTTTCTGATGATGACGATCATGGGTGAGGTGAAAAACATTAAAATGCTTCCTATGATCTGAACTGAACATGGGTCCCTCATGTTATCAAGCTGACGTATATCCCATATTGTCATTCCAGCACAGTCGAACCAATTTGGATTTACAGGGACGTGAAAAATTACACAGAAAATGTAGACCTCCATCTAACGACAATGGTTGTACACTACAAAAGGTCATGCATTCCCTGTAACAGTAAAGCTCTAGAGAGTCCAACTGTAGTGCAGCTGACCGTCTCGAGACTTTGCGGCACCGCGAACTCACACGGACGCACACAGAACTGTCCGCTTACTGGTTTGTCACTCCTTCGTCCATTTTGGAAGATGACGAGCTGAAATTACGGTGTCAGTTTCTTTAGGCACACTCACACACACCCAAAAACGACAGGCCAGCCATAAACAACATAAACATCGGGATATGCTTGCTCCAATATCGCGTCACTGCGGATCTCAAGCTAAGCATCGCGCAGGTACGTCTGCACAAACAAATGTTTTGTGGATTTTTCCCTCTATTGAAACAGTCACAAAATAGTCGCGACGTAATACAAGTCAGGGTTGACTATTTTCCTCTGTATCGCTTTGCTTGAGCAACGCCGCCACGTTGTTCAGTCTGAAACCTTGTGATAGCCTTGATTGCCCAGTAGGAGGTCGGTAGGAACCAATGAAGGCGTCGGGTGAAGGCTGGCGGAACGCGTCATTCTCCCTGACCGGCAAACAGTTGAAGTTGGCCAACTTCTGGTGGAAAGATTCTCTGCCGGAAGGCGCCGCGTTCCGCACGGCGAAATGATTTTGCCGGAACGAAACGACTTTTCTGGAGGTAGTCTACCAAAGCTATAAATATAGGAATAGTGTTGATGTTTCTCGAAAAACCAAAGATTTTAGCCACATGATAATACGAACCTTTTAAAGGAATAAAAGTAACCTCAAATCTTGGCACTTGATGTCTGTACCTCGTAGCGCGTGCAAGGCATGGCCATTTTCTTGTTGCACATAGTTATTTGTGCGCGTGACAATAGGTTCCTATCACCGTTCCCGCTAAGATGATTCGTATGCTGCACAAGACGTCATGACAATCGACGCAATAAAAGTAAAAGGCAATTTGAGTGCAGTATTAACTTCAGCAACACAAGGCGCATGTCATGGGAAGTGACCTGACTCGTTTCTTTAGCGATGTACCAGATAGAGAATCAATCGCATAAAATTCCCCAAACAAATCTTTCTGTTTGATATCTCGGCGATCCTAAAATAAGTTCAGAGTAACTGGGACTGGGGTTAGTATGCATTTCGTATTACATCCTTGCCATCAGAAAATAGTGATTCGTCTCTGAGTTACAAGAAGTGCGTTCTATATCTGGTACATCAATCCCACATTCGAACAAAAAACTACTGGCTTGGTTCGAGTGCCTTCATTATGTCACGGTTCGACAATATCCCATTAAAAACGATTTCCAGGCTAACCACGTTGTTGGGTAGTTTCACATCCCGAGATAAGTGTGCAAGGAGGCACTTTGCTTGCGTTCGTGCCTATTGCGAAGAGGTGCTATCTGCATCCCTCGTGGCCGTAACAATCTATGCCCTGCAGTCTACATCATTTGATGGGAAAAAATATTGCCTGTTATCACTAGAAAAGAATGTTGATCTTTGATCAAAAATGTTTAGATCTCATTCGATGGCTCTTCAAGTAGTAACACCAAAGAATAAGCGCTTGCAATGGTAACACCAAGGCATGCGAGAAGCCGAAACTGCCAGCGCACTGCGCTTTCGTGACTGCTCCTGCACCTAGTGCTTGAGTATTTCTTGAGTTCTTCATGGAGCACAAAATATTGTTCCTTGGAGAAAACTGTGTTCTCATTGGCTGTGTGACAATATAGAAAACAAACGAATATTTCAGAAGCAGTGGTGAAACATTTTATTAATGGAGAATGTACCCACAGACACCGTGCACCAAAAATACCCCATTTTATGTGAGGCGCTTATGGCTATACTGAGTTTGCCCTACTGTCGGCAGCATGAAAATGTGATTTTGGAAGTAAGGCCTTCATACTAACACTTCCTAAAAGTAAATGGTATTTAAAGCATTCGCAACAATATGCAAGAAAAATTACCAGCACTTGCAATACACTTCACCAGACAGCATCACTGCTTTTGCTGCACAAGCATACATTTCACAGAAAAAATGACCTTTAGTGTGAAGCAAAAACACTTTTTTCGCAACGGCAGCTGCCTGTTCACATTTTACGTTAGCATGTCTGGTACAGCGTCAAATTTCTGCCCTTTCACTAAGGCAGCATTGAAACACATCATTTTATTGTTGGCTCAATGAAACCCAAGAACATATACAACCGAGAATGATGACTCTGGAGGACTTCTCAAGATACAAGCAGCTTACTTTGATGCAACTATTACTTGTCAAAAGCAGCATTACATCCAATTAGGACGCACTGTGCATGCAAACTTTTCCTTTGTACATTGTTGGTCACATTGTTGGTCTTTTGTCTTGGAAGCTACCTTGTTGACATAAATTAACCCATCAGTATTCTTTGCGTTCGTAGCTAACTTATGCCAAGACTTCAAACCTCACCGTGAGTTGGTCATCTTTTTACAAAGCCTGCATCCTCCAAAAATTTACCTTGCACACCTTTCTTGCTCCACAGCTCCCCATTCTCTACCTGAGAGGGTCTTTGGTAGTCTTTGAGATCCTGCATAGCTGTGTCTGTATAAACACTCTCCATTATCAGCTTGTCAGTTGGATGAACGAACCACAAGAACAGCTTTTTCTTTATTGGGATGTCAGTGCCTGGTCATGCTTGCCTTTGCATTTTTGAATGGATAACTTTCGCGCCTGGTAGGCAGGACCATCTATCATCAACTTGGCTCCAGGAAGGATGAAATATCCGTAAAAGTAGTCCGCACTGCAAGGATGAACTACAACAGTGCCTGTTTTTTTAAACTCAGACCACTGTTCAATCTCCCATTCCAGAGTGTTGGTAGAGTTAAGCTTATTGCCAATAGCAAGGCTTAGTTCAAGGTAAAAGTTCAAGGCTTAGTTTGCTGATCACCTCAGTGAGAAACCGTTGCCAGGTATCTCCACTTGCAGGTTTGATTCTGATTATCTGTTCCATCATCCCCTCAGGCGCTTTCAGTTTATCGACAATTTCCTTTCTCTGAGCAGCAGTCACTTTGGACTGAGCACTTATATCCCTCCTGATGTTGTCACGCAATTGCAAAGCCTCTGTCTTCTGGGGTTAAAAATATGATTAGGCAATGCCTCAAGCTTGGCAACAAGCATTTTGGCTTGGTCGAAAGGCACCGCCACGGCGCTGATGTTTTTTTGCACCACAGCTTGTGCCTCAGCCACTTAAGCAATGGCTAAACAGATGTGTTGCCTGTTCTCTCTAAGATTGTTATTTAATCCATGAATCAACTCCAGGACTTGCGGGTGTTGGACCACTCCTTCAAAAGACTTTTCAATGCTATCAGCAATCTGTCGAAGATCCTCTTGCAACGTAGCTTGGAGGCATGACACCTCGGTGTGAAGCTTGTTGAGTTCGCCTAAGGCTATTGCGACTACAGATGTGTCATTGTCGGTGAGTCGTGCGGTCATGGTAGTCTCTGAGCACGATTCCAGTGAATATGGTTGATGATATCTTTGGGACTGATGCTCTGCGCACAGTGTGGACAAATTACTACAGGGTGTTTACACTCTTTGTTGAAGTGGTTGAGGACATCGAATGCTGTGCCCGAAACGTTGCAGCCAATAGAAGCATTGCAGCAGAGAATCTGTGCAGAAGAACCAGGGGAAAAAATGAAATTTCTTGAGGTCAAGCCATTCACAACTTCACATAGAAGCAAAAAATCATAAGCCAGAAATGGATGAATCTACCAATGTCTTCTGCAAAGTTTTCTCTGTTTTGAGGAGAAAGGAATTCAAAGTCGCCTGATATTATCGCAAGAAATCCGATTAAACTCCGACTGCCACCCAGCCAGCTTAGTAAACAACAATTTTCAGCAACACCACTCACGTCAAATGAAAGACGTTTTAATCGGTATGTGCCGTGTTAGAACTATTGCTCAAAGGCTGCATAAGTGAGCAATTATTAGGTACTGCTGAAAATTTTTATTGCAGCAATGAAAGAATACCACGTAATGTTGACATTATAATTTCGCCTCCAAAAGAATTTCTCGAAGCCTGGGACAATCACTAAGATGAGATTGTCTAAGATGGGCCACGTACTACACTGCCAACCATGTAAGACTGGCTACGTGAATACACAACAAGTAGCAAAACGCATAGCTCGTTAATGTCGATGTTCACTATTAGAACAAACAATTTCACCTGTATGGATCAAGCCATAAATCTTATAAATAACAAACACCCCAAACAAATAAAAATATTCTTGAATCTGCGAAAAAACATTCACGCTGCCATAGTTCTGTAGCAGCACTGAGTCTTAAGTAGCAACAATTTCATTGCTTCAGACACAATTCCTAGGCTCCCCAAGACATTCTGTCAACCTCTTCAAAAAAATATGAATTGAAAGTAATATATTCGCTGCCATGACTAGCAGGAAAACGCAAAACTCAGGCAAAGTCATGGAACCAATTGCTTTACCAAGATATGAGATTGTAATTCACAAGCACGAAATTTCTTAAGATTGATAACAAACACATTCACTTCGTATGACGGTCATACTCACTGAACACTTTTTGAGTAATGCGAGGATCAAGGCCACTGCGCCTATTTGAATTATCGTGAGTTTTACTATATTTTGGGGCACCGCCTTTTGAATTACATGAAGAAAAGGCTCGATGTGTCAATTTTGAATCTCAATGAAGGCGTCAGATGGAACCAAATAACAGCTAAGCTTTATGGCTTCATTTTCTTCAGGTCGAAACAATTCCGACATCCATGATCAAGCGTTTTTTAAAACTCTTTATTGTGAGGCTCAACGTCCGAAGATAGGTCTCCAAGAAGCCGTTTTGAGGAACAGTGCCGACCACAGAATATAATGCTTCTTAAGCATCCCAGCTGACATTCAGGATATCAAGATATTGGCTACCTGCATCCCTTTGACACTAACGAACAACACCGAGCCTTCTACCAACACACAAACATGGCACACACACATAAAGACAAAACATGGTGCTGGCTGTGTTAAATAATTGAGTAGCTACAAACGAGGAATGAATCGTGCATTGCCGTGATGCAGATGCGCAAATGTAGGAGAGAAAGGCCATGTGAACAGTATGTGATCAAATGGGAGAGCTGAGTAGGCCACACGCGAATGGGGCACACAGGCTCTGATCCGGCATCACAAAGCTGGCTATGCCCCATGGGCACGCCGATACGCCAACTTCCTTGCGAACTGTAATTTCGCACTACCCATTTTTTGTCTTCAGATTTGGCCTTTCTGCCAGGTACATCTTAGAGATGTTCCGCTGCGTACATCTCCTGCAGATGCTTCAGAAAATGGGTGAGTGCCCCAAATGACAGATAGCACCTAAAGATGTGTCCTATATGCGTCATTGTATAAGCCGCTTCTGCCATACGAACAGTTCAGCACTGAGCCGGCCATCAGCACACTTTTTCAACGTCTACTGTTCTTTTGGCTCAATGGTAACAAAAGTGTTATAGCACGAGGATCGCAGCAATATTGATGTTCAGAATTACCTATTTGATTTAACGCACAACCGTGGTTTTAACAGTTCAGAAATCGCAACAGAAAGAAAACACGACCGTTTAGCGTTACGTGCGAACGAAACCACAATCATCGCGGAATTTATGTACAGACCTCGCCATTTTCCGGGGTACGTCTGGTTACCTGTAAACATTCATAGCAATAATCACTAGCATTTACTTTGACTAGTCAGTGAGCAGAAGTGGTTCCGTTCGTTGGGTAAAAGTCGGTGCGAGTTTGGAAGAGGACATGAGGCTGGGGCATATCACTAGCCAGAAATGTCTAGCATTACGTCCAGGGCGTAGCTGCAACCATCGCTAAAGTTATATCTAAAGACAGCCATTTCCAGAGGTACAGTCGCCAGCAAAAGTTTGCGAGATGTGAAGCGTGTGGCCGATCGGCGCAGAACTGAATTGCTGCGCCATCTGCAGGCAGTCGGCGCCGGGTCGAGGCTCAAGATTATGGCTTGCTAGGCCCGCTTTACGCATGCCTGTTCTTTGTTAGTTACGGGGCATGTCTGATCTGATCCCTCGGGTTCCCATGTAGTGCCTTCGATACTCGCGGCAGCCGCTGTGGCGCCGCGTGACCATCGCCGTCGTTCTGCTATCACTGGTGCAACAACTGGTGCAACAACTGGTGCAACGCACGCGGTTGCATTTTCCACGGCGCGCAACGTTGACTGAATATAATCTTCCAAGTGATGCATTGGTTGAAGAGTAAATTTATTTTACAGGAGTGTTTTAGGCTACCTTTCGGAAACTGCGTCAGGTGACGGGGTGCGTAAAAAAAATTCGCGTCGCCAAATAAATATTGCGGCAAAGAAAACATTGTGGTGAATATTGCGGTAAAGCAAACTTTCTTGTCTTGTAAGTATCATGTAAAAACATCATACTGAGATTAACCGTGAGGATGGTGTTATCATTATGCCGAATCACAGTTACTTGCCACAGTTAGTTTATAGGGGAGCTGTAAATGATAGGGAATTCCCGTCTATTTTCAATACATTACATTCAGAGGAGGAGGTATGTGGACCCAAAACAGATTAAACCCTTGTTTTGTCGGAACTACCCCTGAACAAATTGTATGATAATTAGCCGCGCAGACGACTACAACGTTTTGCGAGCCACTTTCATCCCCGTGTTTGTCCTATAGAATAAAACATTAGTCCGTATTGATTCCATCCACATGAATAACGAGGAAGTAAGCAGCCTCTCTTACCCACAACCTGCTTATTTCATGACCGCCTTGGATTCCGCCCAGCTCGAGTTCTCATCCCTCTCACAGACTGGAAGGGCTCTAATTTTTTTCTTTTCCCATTCCTTTCCACTTAAACGTAAGTGTGTGTTCGGCCTGTAAAAAGCTTGTGCACTACCTAGTACTCATAGGAAAACTTTGCATACGAATTAAAGTATCTGCTCTGCACTCAACAGTTCTGAGATTGTTTTCTGGTATAGCGAAGGGCCGTAAAATTGATTGCAACTCATATGAGTGCAATGTATTGCCACTTGCTCTACCACTTGCTTTAGCACTTGCCACTTGGACTCGCAACTTGCCACTTGCACTTGCGTCACTGCCTACTTAGAGTAGCCCGTAAGGCGGGCGATATGCCTTCTTTGGTCCTCCGGAGTGCTGGGCGGAATAATCCCAGATAAGCACCAACAGGAATTGCGGTAACTACAGGCTGACAGTTTGTTGGTACTTAGGTTAAAATTGGATTTTAATTCGTGCTCAACCAGAAGTGCCTCAGTGACGATAAGATTTGTTCAATGTTGCGCTCCCCGCAAACGGCGCCCGGGGGCGAAGTGTTATGTTGCACCAGTGATAGCAGAACTACGGCGATGGTCAGGTGGCGCCACAACGCCTGCCGCCAATATCGAAGGCATGCAGCGGGCACGAGGGGGAACAGGACCGGCATGCGCAAAGCGCGCCTAGCATGGCAGTTCCTTGAGCATCGACACGGCGCCCCCTAGCTGCAGATGGCGCAGTATACAGTTTTGCGCCGCTCCGCAACACGCTGCACATCCCGCAAACTTTTTCTTGCGACTGTACGTCCGATCATCTGCAATTACGTATTGTTATCATTAATGAGCAGTAACTGCGGCTGCTCAGTGAGTGGAAGTGGTATAGCCCATTTACTAAAAGTCGACACTTCAAGGAGAGTTGCTTAGTGGACGTCATCTGGGCTCCAGTTTGTGGATGTAACCTGACCAATGTTTATAATTACGGCCGGATGTAACGCTATCCACAGCAAAAAAAATGGTCTTCAGCGAGAATGTGCCAGCAGCCCCCCGCGACAGACAGGCTTGAACAGTGGAACAAACCGAAGCAAGCCAAAAAACGAGCCAAACAAGAAAAGGCGAACTCTCACTGCTACGTATCGGTACGCTATGTACAGGGCTAGGATGCACGTGCCCACGACTGGGAGAAGACGATGACGAAACCCCGGCGCGCCAGAGCGTGCAGCTGACCCGACGCCATGTTTTAGCCGCAGCCAGCGGCTGGACTCTTTCTGGTTCCTGCAATAAAGGGCATCGAGACTTGACAGTGACAATTCGCAGAGATAAGTGCAGAGGCGGAGTGCCCTCAAATAAGCGGTGACCATGTTGAACGCAAAGACACGAGGGTGAAGCTTTCTACCTTGCGGCCAAGGATGCTATGTCCGGAGAACATGGACCAGATTACGCCGTCGCTCCAGATGACTTCACCGTCGAGGCCGCACTTTCCTGCGGTGTTGTCCATGCAGCGATAGTAGCACGACGGGCAAAGCACGTGCCGACATGGTAGCATGGCAATCCTTGAAGGGACGAGGCCGCAGGCACTGCACACGCGGTTGGAAGAGATGCCGTCCACGAACACCGTGGGACGACAATCCAGGGCACAGTCGAACCCGAAGACCGTATGCGTGCCGCCACGCGCCATGGCTGGTGCTTCCTTCCGTTACACGTTAGTTGCACCAATGCGATAGGGATTGCGAATTAAGGCGAGAGCACACTGACCGCTCAAACCAGCGGCGTTTGTTTACACGTTGGCTCAAACGACCGTGGACGCGTATCCAACATCGTATCGGGCATGGAAGAAAGGCGGGTAAGCAGCCGAAGTCATGGGTGGAAGTAGTGTAGGGCAAAGAAGCCCCCAAATGTGAGACAAAAAGGGTTCGAACCATTTTGTGGCGCTGCGAACGTTACCCCTCCTTCATTCCTACACGCCTCTTTGTCGGCATGCGGCTAAATAGAGGAAAGTAGTTCACGTTTTATTGGCTCTTGAAACCACTGTCAAATGGGGGCAAAAGTTGGGTACAGTTAGGGAATTTGTTGTTGCAGCGAGCAGCTTGTTGTGGCCTTGCGCGTCGCCTCCTAGGGAATTTCCTGCAAGAAGCTCAGTGCCGGCGTCTAGCAACAGACGACGCAAGAAACGGCTGGAACTGACGCTTCCTTTGTAATTATTTCAGTTTTGACTGGTGTCTTGCTTGACGACATTTTTTTATGAATGCGGAGCGTGCCTGCCTGACCATGTCCATGGTATCGCCCGAGTTTGTCCTGCGCTGATTCTTTTATTCTTTTAAACGTAAACATTCCTTTCTCCTCTGTGTGGCCAGGACCTTATATTACTCCTACGCCGCACCAACTAATGATCAGACTTGGAGGACGTCTTCTTCCTTATTTCTCCAACACTGAATTACCTCTACATTCAAGTTTCTTGCTTCTTTCAAGACCGATGACAAAATCAAAGAAAAATTCCGTGCAGAGATGCTAGATTTCCTAAAAGCGCGTCCGTGTGCCGGCCGGGGAGAACAGTAATCGCAATAGCACGTTTACTTGTGCAGTGTACCACTTTTAAACTTAACAAAAAACGTAGGATGAGATATTGCCCTTTTATGACAGTTTCCAGAACTGGGCATTCCAAAAGGCACATTTATTGGCGGTAGATGATAACGTAGCCTATGTAGTGGCTCTAAGTCTAAACAAATTTTTGTTATTGCAAGATGCTTGCTTACTATGTCACTAGGCCTTTGTAGAAAGCGATGTAGAACAAGCATTAGATTGCTTCCAACTTACAGGCTTCAAGAGCACATATGAAATCCATTATTAAAATATGCAAAATTTTTAGAACCTGTTGTTTTAAGTGAACCTGCAGTGTATCATCTCAATCTTTATTCCTGTGTTCTTGTGAAGATCTTTAAAATGTTCCTCGGACAAATGAATTATAACTTTTCAGCTTGAGAAGTACAATTTGAAATGGTTGTGAATGCTGGCTGACTGGCAGTTCATTGTTTAACCTGCAACCTAAATACCAGATAAGAGATAAGAGACCAGGCGACCATGACGTGCAAGTGCTCCTGTATTGTCCTCCATATTGCTTAAGTATTCCTGGATATTTTCCACTATTTCCACGTTCCGGCACTATGTAAAAGGAATATACCAAATAAAGAAGACAGTTTTTAGTTTTATTTATTCCCAGTTCCACAGCCATAGAAGACGAGAGATATCAAAGGTGCCCAGCACCAACGTTGTTTGTGCATCCAAATGCTCGTTGAGACATCTGTCACTGAAAAGCAAAAAAGAAATACCCTATAAAAACTGGTTAGACACTACACGTATTTTCTTGTGAGCCTCCGATTCAACATTCAAATGAAAAAGAGCTTAAACACAGTATGACTATTATTGTGTTCCTTGCGATACATTTTTTAGTATGCGCTTGGACACTGATGTTTCTGCTGTATTTTTTTCTTGTAGTCGCTGGGCAGAATTCTCTGATGTCATTATTCTTCGTTCAATCTGCTCTGGTAGCACAGCCCTCATTAATTCCCCCGGGGGCATATAGGAATCTTGAATAATAAACATAGAACACGAAATACATGGAACTGCTTCTAAAAAAATAATATTTCTGAAGCTGTAAAAAAATTATAAAATCCATAATAAAATGGCTCATTTCCACAAAAATTCCTAATGCAAATATAAACATGGCCAACTCCAGCTTCCATAAAAATTTTGTATACCAGTCTCTTTAAAACTGGGAAATAAAACTGTAAACACGTTGAACACAATTTTGTTTGCACGTAAATTGGTGCAAGTAGTGGTCCCAGAGATTGGTTTTGGAGGGAGCGAATTTTGGGGGGCAATTAAGAACCCCTGCGTTCTTTGCACCAGTTTTTCGGAGGAGGTGATAACCATGCTGGCGTGTTCGCGTATGCGAGTAACCAGCCGGCGCACTATCACTTAGCAGCAGAGCCGTTTTTTGACCCCCTTAGGCGGTACAACGGCTGGCTTGAGCCCGCATTTCCGATTCTTTAAAAAGAAAAAAAAAGTAAAAAGCTGAGGACCTCCTTGCGTGCGAGAGGGGAGAAGAGATCGCCCTCTTCGCCGCTCACCCCGCCCTTCGCCCCCCCCCCCCCTCCCGGGACCGCCACTGATTGCAGGACTTAATTTCGCAGAAGCTGGAGTGCAATGATAACTTATTAGTTCGTCTCTATATTTCTGATTTCGCCCCTCTCCAAGCAAGTGCCATCTTACAATCACCACGAGGTTGGTCGACATGCTAACACGTTCCAAAAAAGAAAGCTATTGTATGGGGCTTTTTTCTAACACTATTTTAAAGTTCTTACTCTCACTCCGGTGACACCTAAGGCTCATTCAGTCTGGAGAGCGCTCCTCTGTAGGCAGCAAGTTCTGTGGTGGTCCTAAGTGCAAATACTCAGCAAAAGAAATCACCTTCTGATGTAAGGATGATCCTCTGTCAGGCGAGCGCAAGGGCAGAGATTGCTTGACCTTTGCATGGTAATACCTTGAATACGACTAAGTTCAGAATTAGGTGTCCTTAACATTTCAGGAAAGTGCAAAGCAAAAAATATTTTAAAGAACGACTTAGAAATACTGATGGCCAGAAATGGGTGGCCAGAATGTGAAAGCCTCTCTTAACTCAAAACTCAAAACGACAGCTTAAAATAACTAAAAAATACCTTAAGGAATAGCACTACTATTACACGTTCATTACAAGATTCGGCTCTACCTAAAGGAGTACTGAGAGGAAATATCAAAGCTGAGATAACTATGCGAAAAGCTTTCTTGGTATATAAAAAGTTTAATAGCAACCATTCAGTATAACATATTTTAAATCAATTATAATGTTTTCATGCATCAGAAAGCTCAGAATAAATACCCCTTTGACACTGGCATAAGCAATACGAGTGGGATGCCTCGCCATGCAGTTCGCCCCAAACTGCCGACATCAGGGCTCGAGTCACTTAACCAACATACCGGCTGCTGATGGCATACGCTGCACTGCCTTGTGTATCATGTCACAGATTTGCGACTGATATTGTGTGGCCCAGGCGTGTGGGACCACGGCCAGCATGGCCGTGTTAGCCCACTCTAGCGCACGCGTCCAGTCTGACCATGATGCAACCAAAACAGGGACATAAAGAGCGCCATTATCTGATGGCGGCCGCCTTGGTGTTCGTTTCGTGAAAGCCGAAACTAACACAAATAAACAAGGCTCGAAATAGTTATTTATTTACCCTGCGTTCGACCACCTCATGTTCCATTCTATGATTCCTTGGCTGGTAGGCAGCCATTGCAATTGGAAAAATGTGACACAAAAGTTTTTATCCGCAATTTTAATATATTTACATAGACACATGAACTGCATGCTAATGGTTCTTTCTGCCAGTTGTTGCCCCCGTTTGTGTAGCATTCCTCAGCTGAGCATAAAAGACTGGTACAATATAGTGTCATGTTTAGCTTTGACAAGTTTGCAAGCTTAGTGACTCACATTGAAGTTTTTGTTGTCTTGACGAGGATTTAACCTATAACCACACCTCACTGGATTGGCTGATGTACAATGCTTGAGCTTCACGCACATACTGTACTTGGCACAGTTTCCTTTACTGAAGTGAAGCTTCCAGCCTCTCCTTGATGTATCTGTAGTCCACCGAAAATGCACTGCAGGAAAGCCAACTTTTTCTGATGATGACGATCATGAAAAAACATTACAATTCTTCCCATGATCTGAACAGAACCTGGGTTCCTCATGTTATGAAGCTGACGTCTATCCCATTGTGCCCTTCCAGCACAGTCGAACCAATTTCGATTTGCATGGACGTGAAAAATTACACAGAAAATGTACACCTCTATCTAACGACAACGGTTGTACACTACAAAAGGTCATGGATTCCCTGCATCAGTAAAGCTCTACAGAGAACTGCAGTGCAGCTGACCTTCCCGATAAGAAACAGGTGCTCAGTACTGGGCTGGTCAATTTGGTGTTGGACTTGGTTTTGGAAAGCTTCACATCCCCCGTCTTTGTCGATTCAAAAGATTGGCAGATGATCTTTTATTAAGTCTTCCCGTCCGTAACTAGGTCACAGCTACATACTTGGTTGTCATAGTACCAGGGTGGCCTGCGAGCAGACGCATTCTGTCTGCTGTAATTTCGAGTGTACCACAAAACAACCCACTCCTGGAGACATTCACCTGCTTTTCATGGGTACCCAGAAAGGATGCAGACCAAGGCTTGCCCTCCAGGCCCTGCACCAACATCGTAGGGGCCAGGTCCACGCATGTCGTTTTTTCCACTGGAAGCCCTCCTATGCAAATGCTCCAGGAACCGGATTAAATGCTGTGTCAGCACAACTGAAAGTTGGGTAGGCTAATAATACATCTTTAAAAAATGCGTAAAACATGGCGACGTGGAATTGGATCACACAGCACCTCCCACTTAAAAAAAACACACAATGCATGGTCCTGTGTGTTGTTTTCTGCAAAAGAAAATGTTGGCAATTTCTGCCGCATTGTTAATAACAAGGATCATCCATGGAAAGGAGGAACTAGTGCAGTGCTAACCATGCGTAGCCTTTTATTCATTGTACGATTGGCATGGTTTACAGAATTCCGTAGTGATGTACGTCCGTGCATGTGGGCCAGATGAGGCGCTGTCTAAGCGTCCATATCGGAGAGCATTTGTTTACGATAACTAATTCAATGGGCGCAAATCTTCCGGCGCGTTATAAAAAGTGTGGGTGTCACTCTTTAACGAGAGTGTGGTGTGTTCCTCCTTCCTGAACGCGTTATTTGTGCGCTTTCAAATTTTCAGTGCCTTTATGCCCTGCCACATATTATTTGTCCCATACGCCGCTTTTTCCATTCACCTTCAGTGCGCACTTTACTGACAGCTGCTCCTAGTGACTCGTCATAAAGGGCCCAAATTCCCGCGTAACCTTCACAGCCCCTCGGATTATCTGATTTTGTCGCCATTATTTGGTCTATCCTTTTTTTCTCCCTCTTCCGCGTTTTTTGGCTCACGGTTTCACGCTTTTTTTCTTTAATTTGACAGCGATATCCTTTCCCGACGTTTCCCATTCACCTCCCGCAACGCAACTTAACTGCCCCAAGAGCTCGCTGATGCGTGCACACGGCATACTCGCAAGATTAACGCTATCAAACACACGCATAATTACGTTCGCGGCACCGCACCTCACACATCCAGGACTGCGTCGGGTAGTGCATGCCACCGGTTTGATCAAACTTGAGCATTTTTATGGGCTCCTACACAAAACGAACAACAACGAAACGCTTGAAAGTGCTGCCGGAGTGTATGGTGACATAGCGTCGTAATTTTGATTTAGCTTGTGCTGCATACTTGGACGAGAAACAGGGACTGAAAAAAGGCAAACCACAGGCACGTTGGCTACACGAAGCAGGTGTTGGTTGCGCGCCAACTTGTGCCTTTTGTCTTGTCTTGTGCGCCAAAGCAACTTGTCGTTGGTTTGTCTTTTAAATGCAGAGCATTTCTTTAACTCACGATGTCATCCGGCGTTGTCGGCGTGCCTCGGCGTCCGCAACAGCCGTTCCAGGTGCGCCCTCTCCGCCACTCCTCCTCTCCCGCATCACGCTACCCTCCTCGCTCTCAACAACAGGTCCGCACCCCTCCCCCTACACTATATAAAAATATAATACTTACCGGCGCCTGGTTTCGATCCCACGACCCTGCGGGCGGAACGCGAGGTACATGGTGCTCTTCCCACTGCGCCACAAAGCCGACACAGAATGAAAGGCTACGAAGGCGCCTTATATCTTTGACTCATTCAAACTACGTCAAGGAGCTGCTGATACAACGCATTCACTACTACCAACTCCCCAAACACTAAAGGTTAATGCAATACACCCACCCCTTATGCGACGCATTTACTCGAGTCCCCCTCACGGGAAGATGGGCCCTTTGTACTCTTCTCTGTACTTCTCTGTCTCCACCATCTCTGTTACTCGTCCAAATATGCAGCGCACTCTAAATTTGAATTGATGTTATACATAAATTGTTAACGTCACAATACTATCGGGAACGTGAATGACAGCTAGGGGGCCGAGGCGGCCACGCAAACAAGAATTCATGCAGCTTTAGATACACAGTGCAGTGGTATAAACACAAGATATATAACAAATATAAACTAATGACGTTACTGAACTTTCTGAGGAAATAAGCGCATTGATGCCATCTTCTCCACTCTCCCGTGTCTGTGACAGCAAACGCCGGAGACCGGCATGGCTGATCTACGCTGAGCTCAGGCTGCAAGTCACTCTTGAAATGTCGCAGTAGTATGTAGGATGTAAGACACTTAATCGGATAGGGAAATCTCGCCAATACTAGCATTCACGGTGTATTCACGCATTTACGACTTCATTTGGTAGCAATGAACACACACTCACAAGCTGGGCACTCAGAGCGCAAATCGTTCGCTCGGGGGGCACCCAGGGAAATGCTGTGCCTACTTCGGCGTTTGCCGTAGGCGCTCAAAAACAAGTCCAATGACGTCACGTTTTCATCACGTGACTCAAGGATTTCTTTCCTCCTTCAAGCCACTCCGGGCCCCGCCGGCAATGACTTCGCCCAGAGGCCGTAAGAGGCGCTGCTAGCCAAAAGGATGTATTTTCTTTTTATTTTGACAATATTTTTTACATGCATAAATTGGGTGTCCCTATTCGCACACCGCGTGGGAACAATTTTTATTTTTTGTTCGCACGCTGCGTGCCAACATTTTTTTATTTCAAGTTCGCACGCAACTTAGCGGGAGAGGATAACTCACGCCGCCTCGCCATCGCCTTGTGTTCAAGGCCTCAAGTTTGGACTGCTACGTGAAAAGAAAACGATAATTATTTGTAGTTGGCTGGCCCACAACGTGTAATTATTAGTTGGTATAAGGTAATTGTTATCGGCACCTTTGTGACTATATTGAAACGCCACTTGTGATACACTCAGGCAGTGCTCAGAGTGAGTAATATGTTTCATTTCGGCGCTTCAATTTGTGACTACGATGAACGGTACCGTTTCTGAACGAATATGTCCCGCGAAGGTTTTACGGCTGCGTACTATTCGTGCTATTCGCATCAATGAGGGGGGAAGTGCGTCCGTGTTACGTGCCCACAGAGTATCACTTTTTCCGCGCGCTTGTTGCCGCAAGTGAGGCCGTACTACATGTGTGCGAGCTTTACGCGGTCGGAAAGCGGGCTGCACACGCCACACATGACCGGGTGTTTTATCCTCCACAAGTTATGTGAACGTGACTTAAAGGGGCCCTGAAAGGCGTTTTGACCACACTAAATGGAATAGCGCAATCGTTAGATTGGGTCGTCAAAATCATCTGTGCCAAGTATTACTCTTTTACGCGCAGCGGAAAGCTCCACCAGTGTTTGTTGCCAAGTTTGTCGCTTTTTTATCACCCTTTCCTTCGTGTTTTTGGACGCCGCTATCTTCACATGTCTACATCATCGATCCCCAGATGTTCGTCTTGAGCTAGACATCCTGCTATTGGGCGGCTTTTTTCCGCACTTCCGGCAAAGAGAAGAGTCGTCTGTCAGCGTCGGCTCGCCGGCTGATCTGCCAGCGGAGTGCCGGAGTGCTTGGACATTTTACGACAAACGAACAAGTGTAAACAAACGCTTAACCGTTTGTATTGAATGCAACAGGACCATAACACGACATGAATATTCTCTTACTTGAGTACGTTCCATAAAGAAAGCGTTGAAGCCCCGTGGTACTTACTTTCTCTTGCAATCGCAGAGAACGCCCTGAGCCGATTGCCCGGGTTTGACGCATAGATTTTATTCAACTTCCAAACAATCCAGAGATTGCGTTTCGAACGAACACAACGTCACAACATTGCGTTGCAAGTCCGAACCGCGATTGACAGACGATGGGCTGCCTCCTCCAGCCCCTCGTAAATTCGGCACTCACCTCGCGCGCGGTTTGCGGGGACCGAACAGCAAGTCACTTAACTCTAGCGCACAAGCCGAGATGGCTTTTAGCCACGCACACTGCACATACCCCCATGCGAGGTTGAGTCGTACGCCGCTTGAGAATATAATCAGGACCATGGGAAGCACTATGCACCCGCAGAAGCACAACGTCGCGATTTCATCGCGAAACAAAGGCATCCACAACACACACACCATTCCCCTTCCTGTAATGCCAAAAGCATCTCGCCACTTCCAATAGGAGTGAGTACTATGCCTTTCAGTGCCCCATATGAGCGCGACGGTGGGGCCCCAAGCCTTTAACCGGAATCACGCAACCGTAACTGACTTCTAGAGCTGGTTTGTGCCTTGTTGCCAGGGCAACCGAATGTATGATATTGTCAAGAAAATGCGTTGCTCCGCTCAGCGCTAGAAAGCTCAGAGCCGCGGTGGGCATGTTTTGCCAACGTTGCCGCTCTCCACCCCATCGGACGTCGCCCCACAGCTGAACTGGCCGTTTTGTGCACGGGTTCTGTATCGGTTTAAAATTGTCTTTTTCACATGACCGCTCGGCAGGAGTACCACCGCCACAAAATAAGACCCGGCACCAGCGGGGCCACATCTGATACGGCGTTTTTGGATAAACAGTGCGCTGTGCATCCAAGGGAGCGAGCGCAGGATCCTCCCCCGTGCGGCTGCGAGTTCACCGCCGATAATAAGTCGCGTGCCGCCGATAGCAAATTTCTGCAGCAACGTACACCGCGAAAGGGCAAGGCCAGGCCGCCGCACACATGGGGCCATATTTTTCGTTCGCTTTTCCAGCCTTGAGCGGAGTGCGGATTTATGGTGTCAACAAAGCTTGCCCGTAGCAGACGACAGTCTGAGCAGCACACTAGCGGAAGTACGTCACCGCGGAGGAGCGCAGCATCATGGGAGGGAAGGCTCGCTCGCCGTCAACAGCAGAGTAAGTTGAAAGGAGGAGGAAACGCGGTGCGACGATAATGCGCGATTTTTGATTTCCGATTTCTCAGCTAATACTCATCGCATCAACAAAATTCTTGCAGGAGGATATTGCTAATACATTGCTTTATTAGGTTACATGTACATCCACGCATCGGCGGAAGGTATTTCAGGACCCCTTTAAATAAAGAAAAAAAAACAAATTCCCATTTTCGAGCGTTTAAGTGTACTGATGTGTGGCCGTCATCCTGTTTACAATTCAAAAGTGCCTTTCGGCTCCAAGAAGTAACCAGGTGGTCTTGTTGCCTGGTCTGTTTTTTAACTAATCTCAAATGCGACATTCGTGTAAAATTTGAGCGATAATGGGAGTAGTGGTTTCGCTGAAAAATTTGTTCGTGTATGCTGCAACCATTTTCTTGTATGTTGCTGGGTGTTCCGGCAGTACACTGAATGCTGCAACACCCTGTATATGTCTAATTAGAGGGCAGTATTATAACTGAAGATCATTGCGTATAAAAGCAGACTTGTGGGTATCCCTGTAATTGGACCAAGACGATCATCCTGATCTGCAAATACGTGCATGCCTGTAATCACTGGCGTCCTATATGCACACTCCTTTAAATTTTTGCTGTAACTAAAGGTATGCCGGATATACCTACAAACCTTCTTAGCGATTTGCCGGACATATCGGCAAAATTTTTTAAAGGTGCGTCGGTGCACTTGGTTGCACTTGGACCTCTTCAGTTATCAACCACTAACTGCGTCTCACCTTAGTGAGCTTATCCAGGAGCTTTAGGCCTCCCGAGATACCAATCCGCTCATAATTGTTCTAACGCAACCAGGTCGTCTCGTACAGTTATGTCCAAATGAAACGACAGCTGTCTGTAAAGTTAGGTCCAGAGGCAACGCAAATGACTGATGGTGGGAGCCAGGGACGTTACCAGAACGGAGAGGGAGGAGTGTTTGAACCCCCACCAAAAATGTTTTCAGGAGGTGTGCAAGCAAGGCTTATTTACTTATTTATTTGTTTGTTTATTTATTGGTTCCTCAAGGGCTCTAGGCTTGGGGTATTACATGAGGGGTGGGCGTACACACGGCATATGGGTGACATCGTAAAACATCATGGGCGTGTTTCAATGGTTTGCCTAAAACACTGGAAATCGATGATAAGGGCGGTTTCGGAGGCCGGTCATTCCAGTCTCGCACAGTGCGCAGAAAAAAGCTTGCTGAAAAGTAGTGGTGCGCGCATACTCGGGATACACTGCGTTAGGATGGGTGGTGCGTGAAATGCGATGCGCTCTTCTGATGCGCTGATCATCAATGGGCAAAGAATGGAAAATTTTGTGATAAAGACAAAGTCGTGCAATTTTGCGGCGGGATACTAGTGTGGAAAGGTTAAGTCGGGTTTTCATGGCGGAGATACTTGAACCACGGGAGTACTCGGAAAGTATAAATCTTGTTGCGCGATTTTGGACGGATTCCAGAACATTAATGAGGTTAATTTGTTAAGTGTCGAAAATGTCATTAGCATATTCAAGCTTGGGTCGGACAAAAGATTTGTAGGCAAGAAGTTTCACAGCTAGGAGATGTGAGGGCAAGATACGGCGAAGATACCCAAGCAGCCGGTTAGCAGAATTGGCAACGCTGTTGATGTGAGCGGGCTAAGTTAAATCAAATGAAATATGCACACCAAGGTGTTTTAACGAATCAGAAGTTTGGATACATTGATTGTTAAGGGTATAATTTGATAAGACGTGATTGCGGCGACGCTGAAAGGATATTAGCTTTGTTTTAGAGACGTTTATAGATCTAAGCCAAGTGTTACAGCAATCTTGGATGCGATTAAGGTCGCCTTGAAGAGCAGAGTTGTCAGAGCTGTTAGTTATCGGACGATAAATTACACCATCGTCTGCGAAGAGACGAATCCCAGAGGAAATATTAGAAGCCAAATCATTGATATATATTAAAAACACAAGAGGTCCCAGGACTGTACCTTGTTGTACACCTGAGAGTACTGGTGTCGATGATGATTAATGATAATTAACATAGACGAACTGCTGTCGGCATGTTACAAAACCGTGGATCCAGTTAACAACACACGGGTGAATGTTTAGGGATGATAATTTCAGTATCAGGTGAGCCGGGGGAACTTTATCAAAGGCTTTCTCAAAATCGATAAAAATTGCGTCAGTAGGTATATTGCGATCTAGACTTGAGTGGATACCGTGCAGAAAAAGAACGAATCACACGAATGACCTTTGCAAAAGCCGTGCTGGTTTGCTCTGAAATAAATCCACAGATGTTAGAAATGTAGCGATGTGTGAGTATAAAACGTGTTCCATTACCTTGCAGCAAACGGTAGTGATAGAAATTGGACGGTATTTACGAGGACATGACCGACTTGTGTTTTTATGGACGGGGATCACCTTACCTGCGCGCCAGTCGCGTGGTACGCAGCCGGTCTTTAAAGAGTCTTGAAAAATGAGCGAGAGAAAAAGGCTGCAAATGTATTTAGTGTTTCCTAATACCTTGGCGTTAATGCCATTTATTCCTGTAGATGACGAATTTTTTTATCGAATAAATTACTATTCCGTGAGGTTCGAAAAAGATGTTGTTCATTGGCGGGTGCGCAAAAGCCGGTACATCAGGAAGGTTATTCAAGGGTTCATTCGTAACATTTTTACTAAAAGTTGCATTCAGGATACCAGGAACTTCATTTTCGGGAACTGGAAAGCCACAGTCATCGCAAAGGGCTATCGAACTAGATTGATCTGGATTTATAGTTTTCCAGAAGCGCTTAGGGTCGGTTTGGAGCATAGAAGGTAGAGTAGTTTAATAAAAATTGCGTTTCGTCTGTTGCATTACGGCGTCAAACTCTTGGGCTGCACCATGGTAGGTTTCCCATGTCAAACTACGGTTAGATTTTTTGGATGCTCGAAACAAACTCTTTTTCTTATTATTTAAACGTTTTAGTGATGCAGTAAACCATGGGGAGCTCGCTCACTCGGTTATTGTGACGGTAGGAATGTAAAGTTGTACTAAGCGTTGCAACTCTGTCTTAAAAAGCAACCAATTTGATTCAAGAGAGCGTTGTGAGAAGCCAGTGGAGAAACAATCAAATAATGTTGTTAGCCCGTCGTTTATACTGTTGTAATCACCTTTATCGTATAGTGTGAGAATCTTTTTTGTTTTTTTTTGCTTTAATCTTGTAGCAAGAAAATGTTGTGTGTACAGACATGTGATTGCTAAGGCCACGCAGGGAAGTGACAGAGGAAAAGTTATCAGCATGGGTGGATAGAACGAGGTCGAGAATGTTGGAAGAATGATCAGTAATGCGGGTTGCTCGAGCCACCAGTTGAGACAAGCCAAATGTAAGGCAGACATTTACAAAATCACTATCCGCGCTATTTTTGATAGCGTAGAAGGAGGATCGGACCAGTCAACAGAGGGGAAGTTAAAGTTGCCAAAAAAAAAGGAATCGGGCTGTTTGGCTATTTCGCTTTTAGTGTGCCTAAAGCGTCGTGTAGTAGTGGCGTAAAGGAGCTGTCGCTGTGAGGGGCACAATAACAAACACCAATTAGGACGCGTTGATGAGTAGCATTACAACTGAGCCACATCATTTCCAAATGTGACGAAATTCGCACGGGCGAACAACGCAGATTACGGTTTGCGGCGATAAGTACACCGCCACCGCGGGAGCTATCAGGTCTATCTTTGCGAAATATGTCAACATTGGCTACGGACCGCAAGATTTCACTGTCGTTGACTGACGAATTTAGCCACGCTTCGGTTAGTAGATGAACGTTAGACGATGTTGAACTTAATAGACTGCACAAAGCATCTCGCTTCGGGAGAACGCTGTGGACATTAGCAAGCAAGCACGACAAGGTGCATCAATAGGGTGGAATTGTTGCACGCTTCTGTAGAACGGAAATGTTAGGAGTTCTGCTCAACTACCTGATTGGTGGAGTGGTCAAATACATAGGTTTTGTTATTTGCGACCATTTTTTTATGCCGTAATTTGAATGCAAGGTTTCGGGCCTTTCCAAACTCAATGAGGCGTTTGTGGGCGAGGCGCGTGCGCGCTGAAAGATCTTGAGCGACGCTGTAGTCCGCGCCTTTTAAACTTGCTAGCCACGCTCAAGGTCGTATCCTTATCTGTGAAGTGCAAAAACTTAACGATAGGCCTACACTTGTTGGGTTGGAAGGACCCAATGCGATGAGCACGCTCAATTTCACGGGGCTGGATGTTTACTTTAAGGAGGCGATTACTAATATCAATTATTGCATTTTCACTCTCCAGCCAGGTTTCATTCGTTGGTCTTTCACTCCGTAAAAAACGAGGTTGTTTCGCCGCGATTCGTTTTCAGCATCGTTAATCCGGCCAGTCAGGATTTTGAGCTCATTTGTGCTTGCATTGGTAGCTGTCTGAATTTCAATAATTTCGGACTTCATAGTTTCGATAGACGAATACGCTGTCTCGATCTTGTCTAGCTGAACTTTTATTTCGGTAAAAGTTTTGTCATGATCAGCCAATGTCATTTTAATAGATATCAGCTGCTCGAGCATGGCTGTTTGACCGGATTGTAATTCTTTTAGCATGTTTATCATTTCGGTTGGGGCATCGGTTGGGACATTGTCAGGAGGACCTGGATTGGTTTCAATATCACCGGCTAAGATTAAAAGATCACGTAGAATGCATGCACAGTCATACACATTGACACAAATGCAGCCTGGGCTCGGCAGCACGAGAAGACAGCGGTTACTACTTCGTTTTATAAAAAGGCAGTGAGTGTTCTTTACCTGCACGAAAAAGATGCGGGGAACATTAGCACGGCCCATCTTGGTCGCGCTGCCGAGCCCACTGAAGGCTGCGCTGCTCCGGTCTGGCCTTTTAAGGCGATTCAAAACAGGCGTCTGCGCAGTGGCGGTCCCAGAACTAGGGCAATTCCAGGAGAGCGAAAACGGCTGAATATAAGGTCTGGGCTGCTGCAGGGGCTGAGCTGACCAGGATGCGCAATCATTCCGAAAGCGGCTGTAGACACAAGTGAGTCGATCCAGAGGGCGGCCCAAAAGTTCAAGACAGTCTCTGGGGACGGGCAGGTCAGCGGTAGCAGGGCAATGGACGAACAGTAAAGGGCGATCCATGAGCTGCAGGCACCAGAATCCAAAAAACTGCTCGAACAAGATGCAAGGAAATTTAGCACGGTCCATCTTGGTCGTGCTGCCATGCCCACTCTTTTTTAGTAATCCTTTTAGCAATTCCGATAACCTATTAATCACTAATCACTCTGAAAAATATTTCTGACTATGGCCATGGTGGGAGCAGTCTTTATTTTTACCCAACCGGCCAAACCATTTCGGCTTACTTTCAAGCCAGAATCACTGTTTATTATTAACTATTAATAATTACAGTCGAACCTTGTCGTAACAAACTAGTTTCGGGCAGTAAATTAGTTTGTTGTACCTGATATGCGCTGGTAACAGTAGAGGTAAAACTCGGCTATTAAAACTCAGCAATCTGGCTTGCGCGAAAATCCTAGATGCAAGAACACATTATTTTAGGCTTCGAACGTACTATAAACGAGGTAATCCTTACCTGTCTCCTTGTGGCATTTCAAACTAACTGGGCTGGAATATGAAAGCGGTAAATCACAACAGGACAAAGTTCGTTTGACGAAAGAGGACTGCAATCTTATTTATTTGAAGGATGTAATGTTCGTACGGGGGCTTTTGATACTGAAAAGGTTCCCGCAGTGATCACGCACGAAAGAGCCTTTTTTCTTGTGCAGTTTTGGGCGTCGGGAGTTCCTTTTTTGTTGCAGCCGATATCGTGTGGGTCTCGCAGTTCCTGTTTCGTGTTAAAAAGATATTAAATGCACTGAAACGATGCGCTACTAACCAAAGTTCGTATTTAGTTAGTTATAGCCGATAATTCGCTATATTATTGTCTGTCTTAACGAGGTTCAACCGTACAGATGATTGGACTAACTCTGGCTCGGTCCGTACAGAACTACAAGCTGATACCCCACACCCACTTCACAACATGCAGCAAGAGCAGCCTTTCTTGGTATTCGCTCAAACTGCCAAAATGCATTTTGTCACTGACTAGCCAGAGTCGGTAATTAATAATCACCATTATTACTGGCGATTGAACTAACTAATGCCTAATATTTGTGGAACACAAAGCCGCTACCCTACACCCGTTTCACAATACACAGCAAGAGCATTCTGCCTTGATTTTACCCAGCCGGCCAAACTGCTTCCACTCACTCACTAGCCTTAGTTACTGTTATTAGGTACTATTAATCCAGATTTTCCGGCTGAACTCTAGCGATGGCTGTCAGCCTTGGCTTCAGTGAGCAATAGCGGAAAAAATCAAGATCGGACAGCTCTCACCACGTGAATTGTCAAATGGACATTAGCTATAGCTAGTACATAATGCTAGCCACGGGCACAAAAAAACAACTTCTGAAGATTCAAACCCATCAGAGTTAAACACAGTGGGCTGGAATACCTTAAAAATAGGTTTGCGTATATGTCTGACATGTCCTTAAGAAATTTTGCAGGTACGTTTGTAACAACTAATGTCTGTGACTCACCTCTTTCTCAAGTAACTTCTGGCGTCCCACAAGGTTACGTTCTGGGACCTTTACTTTTTCTGTTATATATTAAAGACGTCCCTGACAGTATTAAGTCCTCTATATGGCTATTTGCTGATGATTGTGTCGTTTACCGCGAAATAACGACCGAATCAGATAACACACTCCTACAGGCTAACCTCGAGACTGTCAACCTGGTGCAATAAATGGCTTATGACTCCCAACTCTGACAAATCTAAATTTATGTCAACAACCCCGCGATCTATTTCTACCACTTGTACTTATACCATTAACGCAGTTCCCCTCCGGCATGTCTCTTCATATGACTACCTCGGCGTTTACATTATCAATAACCTATCTTGGCACGCACACGTCACCTACATCTGTAACAATGCTAATCGAACGCTGGGCTACTTGCGCCGCAACTTTTCTCATGCTCCGCTTTCCCTCAAAATTCTACTATACCGGCCACTAATTCGCCCAAAACTTGAGTCTCTTCCGCAATATTGGATCCCCTGCAGCACACACTAATCACTACGCTAGAATCCGTTCAGAAGCCTTCAGCTCGTTTTTTTTTGTTCTAATTACTCCCCCATTGCGAGCATATCCCAAATGAAATCTAACCTTGAACTACCAGATTTAACGGTCCGGAGGAAATTGGCACGACTTCACCTTTTTCTTAACATATTCTTTCACAACTCATCAATGAGGCGAGACCTTATTTCAGAACCAGCATAAGGTTGCCATTCGTTTTTGCCATAAAAAATTATTTTCAGCTGCCTTTTTACCCACAACTTGTGCGGAATGGAACCACCTACCCTCTTCCATTGTAACCATTCAAGACCCTTCCTTGTTTAAAAAAGCCATTACTCAGCACTTTTTGTAACAATTCTGCAGTGTTCGTTTTCTGTTTTGTTTGGTTTGCTTGTTTGCTTTTTTGACATATCCGTTACTTATGTAGTTTATTTCTATTGTTGTTCTTTTTGCTTCTTCCTTTTTTTCTTGTATTTTATTCTCTTGTTTTCTTTACGTGTTATAAAATACTGTTACCTACCCCCTCTGTAACGCCTTATAGGCCTTGAGTGTATCCCAATAAAAAAATAAAAATAAATGTATCTTTAAGAAATTTGTGGGTGTGTCTGATGTACCTTTAGAAAGAGCTTTAATTTTCCACCCCCAACCAACACAAAGATTAACTTGCCAGAGCTTTTCCAACAATTGACCTGTTCGTTTCCCTCCTCTAGATACTCTCATCATTGCCCTGCAAACAAGCGATCATACTTTTTTACCATTTTCATTTCTTCATTTTCTTGTATGCATATTCGTTTTGTTGCGTAAGACATATAATTCTTTAGGCTACTGTTCTTCGCTATGGTTCGATTTTATTCATATGCAGGCGGTCCCTCTGGACGTTTCTTCAGCGGAGGCACAAAGGCTATCTTTGTGGATGGTTTTATGAAAAACAGAGCTAATTCGATCTCCTCAATTCATTCATCCTCACAAAAGCTACTGAGTCTTTTCAAAATATCTTTGGGTTAGTTGCTTTTGTACAGGCAACATTCTGCCCTCAGGGCATCCATTCCTCTCAACCTTGGGTGCTTAAAAAGTGTGGTCTGCATTAGAAGCAACTGCAGGGACTGCCAGCTGCTCAAAAGCAGGTTTCAGTTTCTCGTTGCAGCATGGTGACTATGAATTTTTCTTGGACTACCTTCACTTCAGAAATGACAGGCAGATATATATTTTCAGGGGCAAAGATTAAACACACAGACGCAGTGTTGTAAATCTTTATTGAAGCGATGGAGGGAAATGATGTGCAACACGAAACAATGGGCAGCGGGTGCCCATCTTAGTCCGTTTGAGCGTATCCTGCAGTCGCCCAAGAGTTCAGGGGTTTCTGGTCTTTGAGCTGATAAGGTTTTTTTTAATTTGGGCATTTATGTTGTGTGGCTACCTGCCTCTGAGTGTGACTGAACTGGCATCAGCTTCTCTAAAGCGATGGTAATCATTTTGAAGTGATCCGATATTGGTGCTGAAATGCATGTGTTCTTTGGATTTGCAGTGCTGCAGAGGAGAGGGGGATTTTAGAAATCACAGTGAGTCTTGCCAGTGTGCACCTCAACGACAGGCAAAACAATGCACACTCAGTCTCCTGCTCCTGAACAGGTATCCCTAAGCAAGGAAGGAGTGCACATTGACGCCACATCACTTCAAAATGACACCTATTGTTTTAGAGAGTTCTGCCCCTGATGTCCGGTGTTCCATTGCCGTGCACTGTAAATGTGAAAGCGTTGCTTGAGTTGGTTGATAAATGGTGGACAAACTGGATAAGGGCCTGTCACTCACGCAATGTGCCCAGGATCTTTCAGAGATGTCCAAATACTATATTTTACGTAAGCTCATACCATCAGGGCTGAATTTTTATAAGCAGTAATAAAGAAAAAAACCAGTGTTTTTAGTAGGTGCTTTATTTTACCATAGAACATGTAGCGAAGTTGGTGATGCCGCAACTGTTCCTTATTTTATCCAATATTGTTATAGGTGGGTTGGACTGCATAAAGAATGTTTCTGTGGGTTATTTTCCTATGCTAAACCACATTTCCCCACAAAACATGTCTTTTTCCGCTCTACAACCTATTTTTATTGCTTTGAAATATTATTTTGGCTGCTACGCTTTTTTTATCTCTCCAAAAGAGACACACCGCTGCTCCCAAACGGTGCAAAATGACATGGGCCAACCACATCACAACCAGTGGGTTCCGGTTGCTTTGAGGCCTCTGGCCAGCTTTGAAGGTACACCAGAGCTTGCCACAGTGTGAGTAATTCTCTGAGCCAATGCGCAATTCGCGCATCCCTGCCTGCCAAGCCGGTTGACGGGGCATCTGCAGGCAATGCCAGTAGGCTATCCATTCAGCAACAAGACTTCTGTCATCAGCCGCAGTTTCCTCACGTCAGGCATTGTAGACCCCTCTGCAGTGGTGAAGCTCCACATTAGTCGCCTGGCACTGCGAGTTACATCCTGGAACAGCTCTACCCCCTTCACCAGCTCCACCATGGCAAGGCGCTTGAAGAACTGGTCCCAGTAGGCAACATGGTGCCGTGTGAAGCGCAAGGCTGGCTTCCTGTGTGGTGTAATGTGCAGTAGCTAAGAAAGTTCTCATTAAAGGCAGTCTCGAATTGATTGATTGTAGGATTTAACAAGCCGACGAAACGCAGGCAATCAGGAGAGCCTAGTGGAGGGCTACGGATGAACTTTGACCACCTGTGGATCTTTAACGTGCGCCGAAATCTTGTACACACGGGCGTTGTTTACCAAACAGTACGCAACGGATATAGGCAATTCCATAATTAATTGAATAATTCCATATTAAAGTGTTTTTTGGCTAGTATGTCTTCTCTTCAAAGTAGGCCAAAAGTAGCCAGTCTTTAAACATTGCTGCTGTCTTTAGTCCACGACCAACTATGCTTTGGTCATTGCAGAAGGGTAAAAATTGCTGATGGACACTTTTTTGAGCAAGATTGCCGGAGCTATAAAAGTGGTAGCCGTCTTTAGGTTTTCGCGATAGTTCATTTCCCAACCTGCATGCAGCACTGAAGAGGCTACATTGTTCTCAACAAACCACCCCCTGAGTACACCTAATTCCTAGTGAAGGGTGCCTTGAAAGGACATTTCTCTCTCCCCTTTGGGCAGGTGTACCCACAAAGACCCGACGCGTATTGTCGCATTCCTTCCCGGCGAGTTAGATGCCCTCAGTGGGCAAACTGTTGACAACAATGTAGCATCCACAGCGCTGCATGCAGCTTCTGAAATGGGTAATAGAAGCAGTTATTTGAAATAACTTAACAGAAGTCAGGAAAATAAACTTTTGTTGTTTTTTTTTACTTCTCCAGCGGAAGCTGTACTCGCCATTGGAACTTGGACTAGTGAAGTTAATCACACGCCACACTTGTTGAGGCCAATGCTGTGCTTGTCTGTACCAAAGGTGTGATATGGTCAGTAATCGGTTCTAGTGCCCATTTTTAACACCAAGGGTCCTTCAGAACTTCGGCAAAAACCTGTTTGGGAAAGACAACATCATAACGGTGTCACACGTGAGGAATGATAGTGGTGGCGTTGTCTCTAAAAAAAGGACTTTTTTGCAATAATTCGGGCAGCAACGTCTGCTTAACACCTCGAATTGTCTCCGGGAGTGAGTGTGACCTCCTGTGTGACTGCACAATAGATTGAGACAATTACAAGAGCGACAATGATCATGACGATGCACAGGGTAATGCTTGTGAATATCTAATCACGATGATGCACTGGGTAATGCTTGTCAGTGACTAGGCATCAGCAAAGAAAACCTACTGCTTCCTTTTTGCATGGTGTCCTGTAGGCATCGAGGTAGATCTTCCCTTCATAGCAGCTTCTTCTTCATATCTTTCTTGTTAAGTCAAGCCTGAAACCCATCTTTTGAAATCATAACGCAAAAAAATATGATTAGAGAAAATTTTGAGAAATGGATAGCTTTCTGCAAACAATGTGAAGGTTAAAACAGATGGTGCAAAACTTAGGAATGAGGAATAGAAAAGTAATTGGCTATATACCCAAAAGAATGCAACAATAGAAAGGTGAAGCCTTCCGAGATTTGGGTGCACCCATTGTCGTAAAGGAGAAAATAAGGCTTGGAAGAGTTTGGGTGATGCAGTTGTCCACGGTTGACAAGGTAGTGGCAGTGCAGTACGGCTGGTCAACGTCGTCAATTAAGAATAATCATGAATTGAAAGATTCGGAAGCGCCAAGTCTTGACTGGTGTGATAGGCACAGGGTAATTGGGTCAGCCGCTAATGACAGATAGAGGACGGCGGACGATGCCATCCCGTGGAACACCTTCAGGGCTACGGTGTGTGTGCAGCCTCTGTCCATGCGGAAGCTGCTGGCGCATGGACAAGGCTGCACACACACCGTAGCCCTGAAGGTGTTCCACGGGATGGCATCGTCCGCCGTCCTCTATGATCTGCCTTTAGTGGAACTCAAGCCGCGCCGGTGGGAGAAGCTGGAGGTGGATCAGCGCCGGGCTATCCGCCTCTGCTTGGGCCTTCCGAGCACATCTCCGGTGGCGGCGACATACACGGAGGCAGGCTTCTGGCCCATCCAGATGCGGGCCCTGCAGGTGGGTCTCCACCACATCCACCGCCTGCAGGGCACACCTGACGGCGTGGCACTCCTTGAGCGCTACCGCAGCCGGCCCAACTCTCGGATGGGCATGCTGCTCAGTACGTACGAGAGCCACATCGCGTTGCCGCAGCGGCCACGCCTGGAGCCACCACCCCCAGGCACGGGGCAGGCTCTACGCATTGTCACCACATTGCCGGGGGTCCGTAGTAAGAGGTCGACTCCACCCCAGGCCGTCCACCAAGAGGTGGCTGCCCTGCTACAGGGCGACGCTGCCGGACATCTGCAAGTGTACACGGATGGATCTGTACAACAGTCGATGGGCAGAGCCGGAGCCGCCTGCACGGCCCTATAACTCGGCATCAGCCAGGTGTGCAGCCTGCCCTTCCCTGCCTCATCCACCCACGCAGAGCTGGCTGGACTCCACTTGGCTGCAGATCTTCTTCTCAAGCAGGGCACCCAGGCCCGGGGGGGCCATCATCCTGACTGACTCACGGTCTGCCCTCCTCCGTCTGCGTGTCGCCGACCAGCCAGCCAGCTCTAGCGGCTACGTTGAGCGGTCGCTGGCGGCCAAGCTTCATGCGGTGGAAGCGCAAGGGTGTCCACTGCGACTTCACTGGCTGCCATCGCACGTGAACATCATAGGCAACGAGGTTGCAGACGCCTTGGCCAAAGGTGCTGCTCGCCAGGTAGGGGTTCCAGCCTCCCGCGATGTGGTGTCATTTGACGCTGCAAGGACTATCCTGGCACGAGTGGTGGAGGCCATGCATCCAGATTCCCAAGTAGTCAGTGGCCAGGCCCCACGGGTCTTGCCCGGACGCATTAGCAGAGACGCCCGGTCGCTCCTTCTTCGCCTGCGGCTCAATTGCTGCAACGTGGGAGCGCGCTTGCACCACCAAGGCCGCCGAGCATCCCCCACCTGCGCCGACTGCCCAGATCCTGAGACGCTAGAGCACTTGCTGTGCTCTTGCCCGCAGTACGACACCGCAAGAGCACAACTCCGGGCCGAACTCCAGCGACTCGGTGCCCCAAGCCACAAGCTAGAAGACTTCCTGTTCCCCACGGGACCGGACGCCATCCGACGGGAGGTCTTCCAGCACGTAGTCAACTTCCTGGTAACAACAGGACTAGCGCTGCGTTTGTAGCCATCGAGTCATGGACTAAACGAACGCGATATAGACTATCTCCCACTCTCCTACCGCTCTTCTCTTCCCCCTTCTCTCTTCCTATCCTTTGAAGCCCCAATCCCCTTCCCTGGACTGGGTCGTATGAGGGTGAACTCCCCGTTCAGTTCAACAATATCCCCAGGCCTTTTCTCTTCCCTTGTTTGTTATTAATCACCACCACCACCACCACCCAGATTTGGTGTGTAGGTTACCACAACGAGATCTGGCTGCTTGAACCCTGTGCCACTGCCCTTCCATAGTGTCGCCTATAAGACACATGGAAGGTTGTGCGACGGGCAGCATCATGTACAAAACTGGGGCCTAACATCGTAACTATACTGGATTTGTTGCAGCACTTCCTGCCTCACCATGTTATCATAAAAGTGCACGTAGCAAAAGCCAAAAAAATATGCGGTGTAGTGCAGTATTGCCAGGCACTTCCAATGCATGCAACTTAGGTAAGACCACTAGAGGACCCAACCTAATTGTGTGCATGTGATTAGCTGCAAGGGGATGTCCGCTCTCAATTTCAGACATTTTAACAGGTACAAAAAGAAATACCACGTCGCGAGCCTGTTTGCTTTCTGCTGCTGAAAACAATATACAATCTGTTGTCGCCGTCGTTAATACTGGTTACACTAAAATGTGGTGCAGGAGCGGTCCGCCTTTCTTGCTAGTTTACAAGTTCTCCATCCCTCTGTAGACATCAGAAATCTAGTGCTCCTGTGCGTTACATACATAAATATTGAAATACGTTAGCTCCAGTTGGTTCTATAATATTGAACGCAAGGAGACGACAGCGGTGCATCCTTTACGTAAACAACTAGCCAAATTCTAACCTGTATTACTAAAGATTATTCCTATCAACACACTACAGATGTGGATATAGCAAGCTGACACCAAAACCACAAAATGTTCATCCCTCTTCCACATTCCCAAGTTTCTTGTGTTTAATCATACCGAACTGTGACTTTAAAATATTGTTAGCTTCGACACTGAACTTCCCGAAACTCAATTCAAGTATTCACCTAAGAACAAGTCGAAATGTGGCCCCGCGGATACATCATATGTTGGTTTCCAAGTTTATCAAATTTATCGCTGAAACTAACAAACTACTGAGCTACTTCCTACCACAAATTAGTCAACAGCTATGCGGGTAGCTTGATAAAGCTTGGGGTATGCCAGCAGACAGGAGCATGATTCGAAAGGAACAGCGCAATACCGCTCTGGTCGCGAAGCAGGCGAAGGCTCGAAGGCGTGGGAACTATATTTATTTCTTGTTGGCAAACGGCATGCGAAATAAAAATAAATATTTTTCCTACGTGGCTTGCGAACTAAAAATAAAAATTGTTCCCCCATGACGTGCGAATAGGGACACCCGCATGAAATCCGCCAAGCTCCTCTGTCGCGGGGTGTATTCGGCAGCCCATGTTTTAGTCGGCGGCGTGTGAGCACTTCCGAAGTGAACAGGTAGTCCTTTTTTACAAACTGTTCACCAATCTTTACAGTAAATAAGCTACCATTCGTCTGGCTATTTTGTGATTTCATCCAGAAACCCAAATTTAAGCTCTCCTAAGGCCGCCTGAGCGCAAAATTTAATTTCAATGGTTTATCAATAAAAGATGCTCAACCTGCGGGGATTAGAATGTTTTATAAAAAGTTGCGCTTACAGAAAATGAGATCGATACCGAACTCTCACAAAAATATTTTAATAATAAAACATAGTTAACATTTAAACAGGTAACACATTTAAATTTTTGAAGCAATACCTACGTTTATAACAGAAAAAAAAACCATTCATGTTGCATACAGCTCTATTGCTGTTAAATTAATAAATGAAAAAACAAAATCTCTACCTTACGCGTGTTTCGCCGATATCCAACCTTGAAATGGGCCATGTGTACGTATTAGCATGCTTTCTGTTTTTATTCGCACTTTAAGATACGATAAAACGTTCTGCACGTTTCTACAAGCGTTTCCGTTTCTCTCGCTAGTTTGTTAATTTTATCCTGACCATTGACGCTTTTAGGAATGTCCGTCCCCACGCTGCGCTACGACAAATCGCTGAGGCAGCTGTAGTCATCACTGATTAAAGCGATTTTTGATCGAATTCAGCTTGCTGAATGACCTTCGCTAGGGTTGGTACCTTTCCCCGAAGACAAAACCGGCAATTCAGATTAGGGTGGGGGGGGGGGCACGTGGAGGAGATGGTTAAATTTTTGTTGAAAGAAAGATGCCACATTGTAGCTTTTCCCTACAGAGAAAGCAAAATACCGTTTCCACTGAAAGCGATTGAGGTTTTCGCTATTGCTTTGAATGTGCTGCACTGAAGAGTAACCGCACTTGCTGGCGGCATTTCGTTGGGCTGTTCCTCCCTTTGGTCCCCTTCCCTCTCGGGATTCATGCTCGGCACCGCATTGCCTCTGCTCCTGTATCTTTGCGCAGCTTGTCGACACACATTGGTTGTTCTTATACATGTATTTACGCTTACAAAAGGCCAAAAATAAATCACCGCGGCACGATAGCCAAGAAACCGGCCAATGTCAGCCGGTTTTGCTTAGAAACCGGCAACCGGACCGCTGTCTAAAAAACCGGTCGGGCCAGGTCCAAAACCTGTCAGGTGGCAACCCTAACCTTCGCCAGTAAAATTCACTACGCACAAGCACAAAAAAAACTCTCCAACAGCAACATAAACATCTGGGAATGAACATTAAAGTTTTCCCGAATTAGAAGTTCCGCCATGCCCGCCACAGAAGAGCAGTCTTTGTTGCACGCAAACGCTCGCATATGAAATACACTGCCCAAGCTCATCGGGAAACATACATGCCAGCCAGACTAGACGGATAATTTTTGCATTGCCCAGTGCCTGCAGACTCCTTGTAGCTGGGAGAAGCAGTTCTAATTTTTAATAACAGCACACTGTGAGGCGACTTCGGTGTAAGCGCTCAAGTGAGCTGGGAGAGCGTACAGGAGATACTATCCCGACGAAGGAAGGTTTCACAGCAGAACTTTGCTCAAGGATATTGTGTATCTGCCGTGCTCGTGCTTTCAGTGCTGTCATATCATGTCGATTGTTGCATCGAGTCGGTAATATCGCGCCGATTGTGAGGTCCTAGGTGCTTAGGGCAGACAGTGCGCATATAGTCGGCTCTGAGAAGCCTCATGTTTATCTCGGCGATCCATGGTTGCTTACGCTATGCAGGGGTTTGCGCAATCTACTGTTAAAGTATGTAAAAGTCTGAAAGCATTTGAACATGCAGTGATTGTCGGCTGGAGATTCAAACAAGGTACGCTGTGTATTGGAGTAGAAATGAATGTAACCGATACGGCATTTAACAATCATCGCGCTCCTCAAGCTGGGTGCACAGTCCCCACGCTCCAGCAGCTTAAATGAATGTGCGCCGACTGCCTTATGATATATATATATATATATATATATATATATATATATATATAAAAGATAAACATGAGGAGGAGGAGAATAGTACCCCTTTTTATTCACCGAAAATTCGCCGTTAACGCTCCAGATAAACCCGTCTATTATATAGCCAACTGGCCATAGCAAAGCCAGGTATCCGCGTCTCCGAACTTAAATAAAAGGGACATTGTCTAGTACAGCCGCGTGTTTTGTTGGTTGTGCCTGATAATATATCTGTTTGGTCTAGGAGCGGCTACAGGTTTTCTTTGGGGGGAGGGGCAGCTTGTGGGACGTCTCATACAAGTCACAGCTGATACCCAGTATATGGGGCGTCGACTCCCAAAGAAATTGACGTGCATATTTGCAGAAGCAACACGGCGCACGGCGATATTATTTAACGGGTCACTTATAAGGGTGTTTCTGAGATAGTGTTTTTTTATTGCCGTAACTTAGCCTATCTACTGTAAGGATACGGGAAGTACAAGGGCATGCAAGCCCATACTGCCATTAAAAACGTTATCAAAAGTGCCAGCACGTCCCTTTGTTTTGAAGTAGTAAAAGAATAAAATTTGTCTCCAAAGTCAATATCGTACTAACGGCAGAATAGGCCACGCTCAAAAATATATATATTTTTAAATGATTCGATGACGCAGACTACACCCGTCAAAATACGGCTTTAGAAATCTCCTCAGGAGCTCTATATATTGTATAAATTACAAGAAGCGGTAGACAACACACGCATATGCATACAATATAACAAGTGTTATTTCTCATTTCAGTGTTGATATGTGGCACTCATACAATGCTCAAAAGTTCAAAAATTCGCAAGGACGTTGCGACTCGTCAATACCGGCGAGTCAAAATCAACGCGGTTCTTTTATTATTAATACAAAAAAATCGTTACTGTACGACATTGAAACGAAATTGCTGCAATGATTGAAGTTATATATATTACCCCCACATAAAACGTGTACACTCGGAAATACCAAGCGAAGGTGGGCCTGGATGCGTTACATCCATAAGAACGCAGCCAGAAGGCATGAGAAATCTTCGAAGAGCTTCCAGCCCGATTGGCCATGAAACAAGGCTATCACTGGACAAAACCGCGCTGGCAAGTGCCCCCCCCCCCCAGACACACACACCCGGGACCGTGTAACACCCTGCATTTGCACAAAAATTCGTAATTGGCGGCAGTAACCCAATAAAGCGGGAAGAGACGGGGAAATTTATGCCACACATTTAACTACATTGGGGTTAACAAAATGCGCGCACTCTAATCCTTGGTCATCTGGCGAGAAGAGGAAAACCGTATCAATGCCCAGGATCCACCGACGCAACCCAGATAGAACTAACTGTCCACCGTCAACAATGGCTAGCCTCAGGACAAGCAACCCCCCACCTCCGCATCTGGCAGTGGAATTGTTGAAGATACAAGCAAAAGCAAGGACGTCTGCATCAATACACTGGCTTTATAGATCACCCCCAGATATTATTGCCCTACAGGAAACTAACGCCAGTGGAAAGCTTCATGGCTACAATACGCACACCACGCAAGAAGGTCGAGATGTCTCTACCCTCGTCAGAATGGACATTATAGCCGTCCAACACATTCTCACTGCAAGTGAGCACAATAACACGTTTACGGAACTAGTCACCCAGAAACCCCGCAAAGAGCGCAGCACTTTCGTTCTAAATGTTTACTATCACCCGAAGAATAAAAGTGCCGGTCTCGCATCTCTCTTCCCCAAGGTGATTATGAAAGCGACAGAAGCCCCCTCCTATAATCATCATCATCACCAGCCTGTCTGCGCCCACTGCAGGGCAAAGGCCTCTCCCATATTTCTTCAATCCGCGGTCCTGTGCCAACTGCTACCAATTTATCCCTGCAAACCTCTTGATCTCATCTGCCCATCTAACTTTCTGTCGCCCCCTGCAACGCTTGCCTTCTCTAGGGATCCACTGTGTAACCCTTAACGACCAACGGTTATCTTGCCTTCGCATTGCATGCCCGGCCCACGTCTATTTCGTCTTCTTAATTTATACTAGTATGTCCTTAACATGCGTTTGTTCCCTGACCCACCCCACTGTCTTCTTATCCCTTAATGTTACACCTATCATTTTCCGCTCCATTACTCGCTGAGTCGTTCTCAATTTAAGTTGAACCCTCTTAAAGAGCCTCCAAATTTCTGCCCCGTAGGTGAGTACCGGTAAGATGCAGCTGTCATACACTTTCTTCTTCATGGACAATGGAAGGCTGCCATTCATTATCTGAGAATGCCTGCCGTATGCACTCCACCCCATTCTGATCCTTCTAATTATCTCTGCCTCATGGTTGGGATCTGGGGTCACCACTTGACCTAAGTAGATATATTGGCTTACGACTTCCACTGCTTCGCCACCTATCCCAAACCGCTGTGCTGTCTGGAGGTCATTGATTATTACTTTAGTTTTCTGCATATTAATTTTCAAGCGCACGGTTCTACTCTGTTCGCCCAGTGTGGAAAGCACGCTTTGCAATTCGTCCCCCGAGTTACTTAGCAAGGCAACGTCATCAGCAAATCTGAGGTTACTGAGGTATTCTCCATTAACCCTTACTCCCACCTGTTCCCAATCCAACGTTTTGAATACTTCTTGTAAACATGCTGTGAATAACATTGGAGAGATTGCGTCTCCTTGTCTGACGCCCTTTTCTTATAGGTATTTTACTGCTCTCCTTATGGAGGATGAAGGTAGCTGTGGACCCCTTGTAGATATTTTCTAGTATTTTTACATAATGCTCATTGACCCCCTGGTTCCGTAGTGCCTGAATGACTGCTAAGGTTTCGAACGAGTCAAATGCTTTCTCATAATCTATGAAGACTATATATAGGGGTTCAGTATACTCAGCGCACTTCTCTATCACCTGATTGATCGTGTAATTATGGTTCATGGTTGAATAACCTTTACGGAACCCTGCTTGTTCTTTAGGTTGTCTGAAATCTAAGGTTTCATAAATTCTGTGAGCGATTACCTTAGTAAGTACCTTGTAGACGACTGACAGTAAGCTGATCGGCCTGTAGTTTTTCAAGTCCTCATGTCACCTTTCTTATAGATTAGGATGATGTTCGCGTTCTTCCAAGATTCCGGTACACTTCTGTTATTTAGTCATTTTGCATACATGTTTGCCAGTTTTTCAAGTACAATTTCTCCGGCATCCTTCAAGAGGTCTGCTGTTATCTGATCCTCACCTGGTGCTTTGCCCCCTTTCATTTCTTTCAAAGCCTTGCTTACTTCTTCGGTCGTTACTGGTGGGATGCCTATCTCCTCTGAACTACTTTCTCGTCCAGCATTATCCTGCAAGTCTCGGCTACTGTACAGGTCCCTATAGAATTCCTCGGCCACTGTGACTATTTCATCCCTATTTGTGAGCACATTGCCTTGCTTATCTTTAAGTGCATACATCTGATTTTTTCCGCGCCCAGACGCCTCTTCACCGCTTTCAGGCTAGCTCCGTGATTTACAGCGTATTCAATCCTCTCCATATTATACTTCCGTATGTCAGCTGTTTTCAGCTTATTAACTTCGAAAGCTCCGCTAGTTCTATTCTGTCAGCTGGGGTGGAGGTTATCATGGTTTGCAGTTTCCTAATTAAATCTTTCGTCTCCTGGGAAGGTTTACCAGCATCCTGTCTAGCCATCGTGCCCCCGACTTCTACTGCACACTCCCTGATAATGCGTGTAAGGTTGTCGCTGGCTTCCTGTGTCGTAATCTCGGTTTCCTCGGTAAGAGCTGAATATCAGTTCTGTAGTGCGATCCTGAGTTCTTCTACTTTACGCCTTACTGTTAGTTCGTTAATCGGCCTTTTTCGTACTAGCTTGCTACGGTCCCTCCTCAAATCTAGCTTAATTCGGGATCTTACCATACGGTGGTCACTACACCTTACCCTTTAAAGCACTTCCACATCCTTCACGACGCCAGGGTTATCGCATAATATGAAGTCTATTTCATTTTTATGGTCGCCATTCGTGCTCCTCCACGTCCACTTCCGGCTCTCCCGTTTACAGAAGAAGGTATGCATTATGCGAAGGTTATTCCGTTCTGCAACCTCAACTAGTAGGTCCCCCTGCTATTTCTACAGCCCAGACCGTAGTTCCCGACCGCCTTGTCTCCAGCCTGATTCTTGCCTACTTTAGCATTGAAGTCCCCCATAACTACGGTATACTGTGTTTTTACTTTTTACTTTTTACTTTACTTTACTTTTTACTTCACTGTGTTTTTGCTATAATAAGAGACCTGAATGGAGGTCATCCTGCCTGGGGGTACTCCTACTTTAATAAGCGAGGCAAGGAAGGAGCAGACTGTGTTGATGAAGTGAACCTGACGCTACTCACTAATCCCACCGACCCCACAAGAGTGGGGAACAGCGTCTCGCTGGATACTTGCCCCGACCTCACTCTAGCTAAAAACGCCCCCCCCCCCCACAACTCCTGGCACAATCTGGAGGACAACCTTAGCAGTGACCACATGATTATCGAGACTGAGCTTCAGAAAACCCTCTGCAGAAGGCATCTCAGTGAAGCTACAATCACCGATTGGCATAATTTAAGAGAAAGCCAGCCACAAACTCCGAAGGACCCCATCAGACACATTGAAAATTTGGCACAGAAATTATGGGAAGACATTAGGAACCACACCAGAGTCCTCCAAACCACAACCCAGACCGCAACTATAGACAGCCATCTCTTTGATTTTTTGGAAGCTCAGCTTAGCCTCACTAGGCGATGAAGGAGACACAAATACAACCTGAAGCTAAAGCTCCGAATTGCAAAACTGACGACAGAGGCAGACGCCCACGCAACGAAGCTCTGCCAGCTGAACTGGCTTGGAAAATGTGGTGAACGTTTAGGCACTCTAACCACATCTAAAACCTGGAGTCTCCTCCGATAACTCATCGACCCGACAAAAAGCAAAGGAGAAACTAGTAAAACATTGCAGGCAATCATTCATCAATTTCCCGGAACCACAGATGATTTGCTTCATGCTCTCCCATTCCGCTACATACCCAGTTCACTTCCTTTCCACCCGCCTCCATACAATGATTCCCCCAACGCTCACCTCGATCGCCCAATCACCGAGGCAGAGGTTAGGGCAGCCCTTGCCAAAATCCGGAAGAACATATCACCAGGAATGAACCGATTCACAAACAGAGCTCTGTCAAGTCTTGATGACAACTCAATCTGTGCACTCACGGGATACATGAACGATAGTTGGGAGAGAGGTGCCATACCCTCAACATGGAAAGAAGCCGAAGTCAGGCTTATCCCAAAGCCGGGGAAAGACCCAAGCATAGGAAATCTGAGACCGATTTCTCCTATTTAATGTATTGAAAATCTCATGGAGCATGTTGCTCTTAACAGACTACAGGGCTACCTTGAAGAATCCAAGCGCATGCCACACACAATGTTCGATTTGCAACCTCACCACTCAACCCAACGCATTCTCCTGCAAATTAAAGATGTTCTGAGCAAAGCCAACAAACTAACACCGAAGGCTATTTTGGCCCTCGACCTAAAGGGGGCATTGATAATGTCAAGCAAGAAGTACTCCTCTAAAACCTTAAAACCTTGGCTGCGGGGAACAAATGTACGCATACATTCAATACTTCTTAAGGGGTGGTGTGGTAGTCATCATAGTTGGGGAGGTAAGCTCTCAAGCTATCACGATTGGATGCAAGGGCACTCCGTAGGGGGCGGTGCGTTCCCCGCTTCTTTTCAAATTGCCCTCATCAACCTTCCAAGGCTACTGGATCGAATTCCAGGTCTGCACCACGGAATATATGCCGAGGACATTATGATCTGGATAGGCTAAGGCTCAGAAGGCGAAATGCAATACAAATTACAACAGGCTGCACACGTTGTCCGAACCTATGCAGCAAACTGTGGCCTCAAATGAGCTCCTCAGAAGTCAGAACTTCTGCTGGTGTAGAAGTGATATCGACTCAATGATGACACTAAGACAACCATAGAAATAGAATTAGATAGAGTCCTCATCAAACCCTCACCCTCCATCAAAATATTGGCATGAGCCTTCAAGGAGACTGTTATACTCTCTGGTGATCCGCAAACTCGACTCTTCAATCAGTCAGATCGCCCGCATGCTACGCCATATCACAAACATGAAGCACGGAATGAAAGAACAAGACATGATTCGCCTTGTACAAGCTTTCGTTGTATCCAGAATTGTCTACATCACTCCATATGCCCTACTCAAAGCTTCTGAACGCAATAAGTTGGACGCACTAGTCAGGAATGCCTACAAACAAGCCCACGGACTACCAATATGCACATCGACCGAGAAACTGCTTGGGCTTGGACTCCACAACACAATAGCCGAGCTCGTAGAAACCCACCTGACCGCTCAGCAGCAATGACTCGCCACCATTCCAACTGGCCGTCACATTTTGCGCCGTCTCGGATATTCAGTACTGAATTCCGAGCAGGCCATGTTTCCCCTCTACCTCGAAATATGTACCCTCAGCACCATGAGGGCCGAAGAACAGCCAGAGCCCAAAACTTAGAGAGGAATTATGGGTAAAAAAGCAGGGTGGTCTACACAGGCGCGGCAGAATACGCCCGAGAGCATGCTATTGTGGTAGTGGTCACCGACAGGGCGCGAACACTCACGAGCCTGACACTTAGACGCACCAATACACGGCAAGCGGAAGAAACAGCCATTGCGCTTGCCATCACTCAAGCTGAAGCCTTGACTGTCATCTCAGACTCACAGGGAGCATGCAGGAATTATACAAATGTACGAATTTCTAAAACCCCTCTTCAAATCCTCCAGCAAAACCCTCCTAGGAGAAATGTGACTATCGTCTGCTGGACACCTGCCCACTCCAGTCTTCATGGAAACCTAATCGCTCTCACGAGTGCCCGAGAATTACCCGGCCGGGATTCACAAAAACATCATCAGCCGTTAGTGACGTACAGAGATATTACCCAACTTTATAGGCTTTCCTGACAGATACACGCGCCAGGCTATAAATCCCTCACGAAAGAGCAAGAAACCTCACTTAGGCAGCTACAGACCAATACTTTTCCGCACCCTACTAGGCTCCACGCTATATTCTCTACAATGTATACATCCACTTGCCCTCTCTGTGGAGAGCACTCAACCTTATACCACGTGGTGGGGGCTTCCCAACACAATAAGAATATAGACAGGACACGAAATCCGACTTTAGAGCAGTGGGAGCGAGAGCTGGCCAGCTCAAATCCTGATCGTCACGCTCTGCTAATCTAGAAGGAGAAGGCGGCAGCAAGCTCTTTTGGGGTCCTAGACTGACAACTACACTCACAGCGCTCTCCTTCGGTATGAATAAAAGTTTTCCCCCTCCTCCTCCAAATACACGGAAAGAGTAAACGCTCGCTTCGCGCTACTCCGCTAACTTGAAGCTTCGCAGTGCCTGGGGAGAGCGCGGAACGCTGCGCGGACGGCCCGCAGATGCACCATCCCGCACAGCACCGCCCCAAGTGGGAGCCACCGCGAGTCATCACCGTCGGGGGCTTCTCCACGCCCGCCCCAGCACACTAGCCAGTATATTCCAGGCACTATATCTCGACTGCACAAATTGCGGGCAATTCGCCATTTGTTTTTTGTGCTAGCACGACGTAATCAATCAGTGACATACTGTACCTATAGCTATGACGACATGCAGTGTAATTTGACGATTTACTCAAAAAGATTGCAATCAAGGTATCAAATATTGCGCAAGAAAGATATAAAAACACTTGGCATGTACAATAAAAATTAAGACGGTAGCTGAGGCTGACAAAAAAGACATTTCTGCAGGACAAAATTGGCGTGAACACCAAAAGGCAATCGAGTAATGTTGATCCAAAAATGACCGAAAGGCGGATATTAAGCTAAAAAACATTACACAATTTTTTTACCGTATCTGTTTCTTTCTTTCAATCGCTTTTAGTAACATAATTCCGCTCTCTGCTTTAATGCAAGCTTTGTTGCGTTATCACCTTCCCACGCCGCCACGCTATCGTCTGCTGCGATGTTACAAATTTATGGCGTGATCACAGAAAAAGACGGCGGTGACCATCGCTTGTATGACACATAAGAGCAGCAAAGCACTACGCCTGATAGCCGCGGAGCACACCGATGTCCCCGATTCACTTATTCGCCAAGCTTGACTTCAATCTACGCTGTAATGAACAAACTAGTCATTTTTCTTTGCTATTATTCTCTTTAGTTCAATCATGTGACCCAGCAGCGCACTAGGAGGTGCGTGAACAAATACAATTCATTGGGTTCTCTTTGTCATGGGGAAACTTGTACTGCCCTCTTATGTTGCGGTTACGCCAAAAATTTTTTATCTTATTGCCAAACATAAAAGCAAACTACGGCGCGTTATTTGTATGCTCCCTGATCGCTAACAGGGAAACAGTCGGAGAAAACATAAACCGGGCATCATGCGAAACTGCGTCTGCTGGAAATTCGCGGACATTTCGCGGTGCCGAAAGCCGGGGAAATTGTTTGCCCTATTTTGCGACAAAAACAGCCACCATTTTCAAGCTGTAACTAACATTACGTCACTTTTACGCAGGCTGAAGTTGACGATGTATGAAGTAATGTATGACGATGTATGACGTAGACAGGCCTACGTTATCATGTCTAAAGCTTTTAGTCTGGTTTTTCATTGTCAGCCAAGAATTATGTGCTTTCAAAAAAGAGAAATAGGGCAATCTTTAGAACAGGAGCCCGTAAGTGTCATAAAACTTTAAAATGACGACAGCACACACAACCGCTTTGTCAACCGGAAGCACGTGAATAAAATTAAAAGCCATTCAGAAAAGACTTCCGGCAAATTGCCGGCAAACATGGCTAATTGCCGGCAATTTGTGCAGTCGAGAATTGGCGGTGAGATGTTTGAGTGGCATCCCTGGCTCTGACGTCGGCTTAGGGATTCGCGCCGCTGTCGTCTCTACATCTGCTTGTGGGAGGCAGCAGTGACTAGGCTAGAAATCCCCGGCTTTGGTGCTTTAGTGCAATGAAAGCGTATTTCTAGTAATTGAAGTAATTTTTGCCGGCTTCTTACACATCTGAATACTTTCAAGCTGTATCCCCTACAAGTTTGCGACACACTAAGAGAAAAACAACTTTCCTCAGAGTAACGGTCAGAATATCTGATGTCGCTCGTCCTTTGTAGCTTATACGCGAGGTTGAACGCTCCGAGCTCCTGGATAAGTATTCAAAATGCGTACGCTTCCCCCAGTATTTTTGAGATGCTCTCATGGAAACTCAAAGTCTGTAAGGCTGCGCACCAAGCTGCGGGCTCCTATTCGTACATCGCACAGCAGCAAATAAAGCGGCTGTCTTCTATTTCTTTCGTTGACTTGTATCAGATAAATGTGTTTTTTTCCTGTGCCCAACCTATTGATTTTTCTCCACCGTCACGAACGTCTTATTAGCAGGTGTGGGGTTGTTTGGGAGGCTCATGAAGAGATCGTGTGGATATATTCTTCGGGCTGCATAGCATACATTCCCTTTTTCACAAAGTGGCTCTCCTAATGGCTGCGTGCAAGAAGGTGTATATTTGCAGGGTGAGTTGTTTGTTCACATCCAAATAGAAAGAGGACGTTTGTGCTACGCCACCGCGATCGCGCTTCAAACAACGTTGTCCAGAGTACTCGAAGGCGGCTTTTGTGCTCCGAATTTCTATCGTAAACATCGTTATCATAACGAACTGACTCCCAACCTGAGCACTTACGACATGATTACGGTGCTGAAGGCTTGATATAGTAGCGAACGAACGCAATAAATAGTATACGTGCATGTCACAGTGGAAGAATATTTAGGTGTTGACACTGCACGTGGCGGCGAGGCCAGATCTTGTTCGCCCCTCCATGAGTTTCTCCAGAACGCCCCCATAGTGCGCCCCGCCACGAGGACCTGTCTGCTCCCCGGCTACGGTCGCCGCAATGCAGGTGCTGTGGGATCGTTCGGTGGAGAGGGAGTGTGCGTGAGGTTTTTTTCCTTAAAGATAGGCACAGACACATTGAAAATGCTCTCGACACCAAAATATTTTGGGCTACTCTCAATTTTACTCGTAGAAACTGCAGCACTGCGCGGAACTGCACCGAGAACAAGACCCTTCCGAGCTCGTTGCCGAAACGCTTTTATTGCAAATAATTTTTTTCGCTCATCCGCACGACTACAAATAGTCGTGCTTCGCAGCCTTTTAAAATATAAGGTTGTCCGAAACGCCCATGCTCGCGCATTCGGGCCGAAGAGCCTACGCGTAGCATAAAATGTTGCTTGAGCACTGTAAATCGCTGAATCTGTGTGGTGGTAATGCCCGCCGTGTAGAGAATACGCTAAAATTCGTTCAATTGGGGTTTTTTATTTGTACAAAGATGTCAGTAAAGTTTCTGTATTTACCCTGTATCAGAAATGATACCTCCATAGCAAAGCACACAACCCGCGCTGTTTTGCTGTGTAGCCGGACACCCCCGCCGCTGTACGCGCGAGGGCCCAGAACGAAGCAAAACCAGGACTACAAATTCGACATTATAATGGCTAAGGCAGTGCAGTGCTACCTACTGGACGGGAAAATTGTTAGTGAATACTTCCCGGGCGTTTCTCGTTCAAGCTCGTCTTTCGCGCCAATACCGACGGCGCTGAGCGGTTGTCTATCTCACGGAAAAACAGGCATGCACATGCAGTTATAAAACACTGACGCGACTCTGAACTGGGATTGGCGGTTGTCAGTTGAGAGTAATTGCAGTCGGCGTTGTAAAGCCAATTGATGGAGCACAAAATCCTCCCCTGAACTTAATAGGGTCACGTCAAATTATACAGCTTTACCAACATGTTATGTTAATCCAAAATGTACAGCGGGTAAATACTGGGACCGAGATGGCTGTATAAACCTAACCGCTCCGCTGCCATTGCATATCACATGTGGAGTGCCTGTGTAAATTCTGGTTTCAAAACACATGGAAGATACCACCATCGGTAGCCTCAAGTAATTTTAATAAACGTGGAACCTGGGCTAACAACTTCTTTTGCACATTTTGCCAAAAAACTACACGTACACAAAGACGAAGAAAGGAAAACTTAAGAAATCGTGTTCGTGTTTTCCTTTCTTTGTCCTTATCTCTGCGTGTTTTTTGTTTGGTCAAAATTCGCAGAATCCTCAATAATTTCGTCTGGGGACCTTGCGACCTCCAGAAGTTCGATACTGTGATATTTTACTGAGCATGGAGCTCAATCGAAGAACATAAGTATAACACTGCCTGCAGAATCAGCGAAAGAAGGCAAAAGGTGCCCGCGTTTTGCGCGGTGGGAATATTCCCATTTGGTCCTAATTGTGAGCCTTCCATTGTGAGGTCTAATATTTGGCACAGTGGCGTATCCAGAAATTATTTGCGGGTGTTCTTGTGCGCAACAGGTTAGAAAAAGAAATTGATTGATTGATTGATCAAACTTTATTATGCGAAAGAGTGAGCCCCTTCAAGTGGGGGGGGGGGGGGACTCGTCGATGGGAGCGGAGCCTCATTCCCAGGCCCTGTAGCGGGCTAGCAACTCCCGCCCACGGGCCGCTAGGCTTGCGTGGACGTTTGCGGAGGGGCTCAGCCGAAGGATTGATCCTACGGTGAAACTATCATTCATTTTTTTGCGGTGAAACAATATTCCTCTACTACCTATAAAAGTAATTTGTTTCCTCGACTGAATTATCTGCACAAATTTACGGGTACGTACAGGATTTTGAAGAACCACATTTGTGAACAAACCAACATTCTTGTAATCTTTATTTGTACATTTTATTATAACTATTGGGGGTGTGATTACCATTGCTCTGCCTGTGCCTCTGAAAGCTCATGTATACATTCAGCGTAAGAACAAAAAGAAATATTTTTGTTCCACGGACGCCAAAATAGCCATTATGTGCAACACATATTTTTAACTACAAGTAGCCTTTCTGTCAGGAGGATACACAATGCACTAGAAGTGCCTTTCGCAGAAATTTCCCATCGAAAAGCACACGGGTCGCGACATCCGCGCACTGCGTCGCCTCTCTGCGCCGCGTGAGTTCCACAACGATCACAGCGGCTCGGTGAACGATCGGTGACGAACACAACGTGTAGGCTGAAACATACTTTCTACTCCTCGCAATTCATTCTGCCAGCATAAAACATCGAAACGCAGCTTGAACGACAAAGAAAGTCACACACGTCGCGCATACACCGCAGCTGAGCCCGGAACTCCGCAAGCGATAGCCGCCCCTCATTCTCAGCACCCCTCCGCCGCTACGGTGTGCGCAAGTACTAACGGCGAACACGATCTAGTCACGTTCTACGCCGCGGCGGCCAACAAGTGTCAGTGAGTGAGTGAGTGAAAACTTTAATAAAATCGCCTGCAGATGGCCTCCGTTACCGAAGCGCCGTGACGCGGCCCTACGTCTTCCCGGCTGGGCTTTTTACTAGGCTGCTCCCTCGCTACTCGTGTCGAGGTCCTCCGGCCTGCCCGCGCTGGGCGGCCGCGCCCTCTCGGCTTTCGCTCGGGCGCTGCTGTTCAGGTGCCACCAGGATTTGCTGGACGGCCTGTAGTTGTACATCCTTGTCATTGCTCCGCGCCGCGATCAGGTACCACGGCGGGACCTTTGTCTTCATTGACGCTTCTGTAGCTCTTACCGAGCAGTCCCACAGAGTGTGAGCCATCGTAGCCCGCGCACTGCGGCACACTTTGCACGTGTCATCCTCGTATTCTTCGGGGCACACATGCGTCATGATGACCGGGGTCAGTTAGGAACCCGTCTGCAATTGTCTTTGTACCACCGCTTGCTCCCTGGGCAGGCCGGGGTGCGGCGACGCAATTTCCCTCCTTCTCATCCTATATTATGTTGTGATCTCGTTATATGTCTCCATCCTGTCTTTGGTTTCCCCCCACAGTTCTGCAGACGGGTTCGCTCCGGCCGCGCCGCCCGTTAAACTCGCGCGGTAGAGTTCACCGCCTCATTGTGGTCCAGATATTGTTCTCACACCTCGTTCCCCGCGTGTGCAGGGAACCACTTCACTGTCACGTGCCTGTTCGCGAAGACTAGCGAGGCGAGCAACCGCAACGCTCCACTACACACTCTTCCTCTGGCCAAGTTCGGCACGGACCCCTTAGAGTCGCACAGAATGGTACTGGTGTTGGGGTCCGCGATGGCTAAAGCTATAACCTTCTCTTCCGCATGTCTCGCCTCACGTTCCCGGACACTTGGGGTGGTGACATTGAGCCGGTCTTGGCGTCGATGACCACCGCCGCGTACGTCTTCTTGCCTCGATACTCTGCCGCGTCCACGTACCTCGCGCCAGGCAAGTCGGCGTGCAGCTCGATCATGGCCTTGTGGTCGGGGTCCATGTTCTTTGGAACGGGGTAGACCCACATTCACCTCCTGATGCTTTCGGGTACCTCTTCTTTTCCGCATAGATCTTCCTAGCTCGTACCGGGGTCTAGACACAGTCTGGCGAGGATTGCCCTGCCTGTCTTGGTTTCCTTGAGCCTCTTCATTTGGGCGGCTCGCTGTGCTTCTCCGATCTCCTCCAGCGTGTTGTGCACGCCGAGCGCCAGCACCTTCTTGGTGCTCGTGCAGTCGAGAAGTCCGAGTGCGGCCTTGTGGGCTTTCCGTATCATCGCGTTGATCTTGTTTCGTTCGTCTAACCGCCAGTTATGGAAGACAAGCGACCTACGCCACGTGACTCATTGCGAACGATTGAACTAGCCGTAGGAGGCTGTCCTCTCGCATGCCAGCCTTTCTGTTGGCGACCCCCTTTATGAGGCGTGTGGCCGCGGTGACCTTAGCTAAAAAGCGATTGATGGTTTCGCCATTCGTGCGACGTTTCTCGATTAACATTCCCAGCACTCGGATCTTCCCGACCTCCAGGATCACCTGTCCGTTGCTGGGTCGGGTGATGATTTTGTCTTTTGCCGCCGCTTCCTCTTCCGCCGTCTTCCTTCTTGCGTCCTTCGGTGGCAACACCAAGAGTTCTGACTTGCTCGGGGAGCACACCAGTCCTGATCCGTCAAGTTGGCTCTCGATGGCTTCCACTGCTTGCTGTAGTGTCGAATCTATGTGCCGGTTGCTCCCACCCGGGGCCCACAACGTGATGTCATCGGCATAGATGTTGTGGCGCACATCCGCCAGTGGGTTCAGGCGCCGGCCGACCCTGATCATTACCAGGTTAAAGAGCAGCGGTGAGATCACCGAGCCCTGTGGGGTCCCTTTGCTGCCGAGCTTCTTCTCTTCGACCGTGATGTCACCGACGTGGATTTCTGCTGTGCGTTCTGACAGGAACTCGCGCACGTAGTTGTACGTCCGGACTCCCATGTTCAGCTCTAAGATTTGGGCCAAAACTGCCGCATGCTTGACTTAGTCGAACGCACTCAGTAGGTCTAGCACCAGGATGGCCTTGTTGTCACGCGTCTTGGTCTTGTCGTCGATGGCTTCAGCCTTGAGCTGTATCATTGCATCCTGTGTGCTCAACGTGCTCCTGCAGCCGACCATCGACTCCAGGAACAAGTCGTTGTGATCCAAATACTTTTGACAGCAGTTGATCAAGACGTGCTCCAGCGCCTTCCCTACTCACGAGGTCAGGGAGATGGGGCGGAGGTTCTAAATGCTCGGCGTCTTCCCCGGTTTTAGGATGAGGATGGTTTTCGCTGTCCTTCACATTTTGAGTAACTTGCCCTCCCTCCAGCATTTGTTGAAGAGGGCTGTCAGGCTCCCAATCGCCGCCTTGTTGAGGTTCTTGAGTGCTTTGTTGGTGATCTTGTCCGGGCCCACAGTGGATCGGCAGTTGAGGTTATGCAACGCTGCCCGCACCTCCCAGATCTCGATGTCCCTGTCTAATTGTTCGCTTGCCGCTCCCCGATAGTCTGGGTGCGACTCCTAGGGGCTTGCTGGCAGGTACTTGTTGTTAATTTGGTTCCGTACTTCTTCTTCTTCTCCTAGCTCGCGCAGCCCCTGGTTTACGATATTGGCTAAGCGGTCCCTCCGGTGTGATTTGGTTTCCTTTTTGTCGAGCAAGTGCCGGAGCCTGGTCCATATTCTGCCGCTGTGCATTTGGCCGTCAGCTGCATTGCACGTCTCGTGCCAGTGTCACCGGCAAAACGTGCGGCAGTGCATTCCGATACTGTGACTAAGCTCGGCTACTCTTTTTCGCAGTATGTGGTCCAAGCAGCTCTTTATTGTTTTGTAACTTTTATTTCCAGGTGTAAAGAACAAGCTTAATCTTACTCTCTTGTCCTGGACTGAGGACCCGGCCCACTAATCATCTCGTTTTTACGGTTAAATAAAGTTTTCTCCGCCACCTTCTCTTGCGTGCAGCTTTCCTGTAACGTATATCTGAATATTGAGAAGATATGGCTGTGGGAAATGTAACGAAATATCCCTCCAGCTCTGAAAAACATAGTGCTGCTGTATTTTTACTGTAGACGTGTCTCGTTTTCTCAATAAACCTCCATACTAGTTTGAAGCCTGTATAAAACCAACACACGCCTATACACACAGGGGGCTATTTAGAACTCTTCCTACAGGTTTTGTGGCCCATAGTGCAGGTCGGTACACTTTCATGCCACGAGAACGTAAAGTGGCGTGATACAATACTTTCGAGCGTTCGTGAAGGTTGCAAAGACTCATTTACATTACATGCGATTACCGGGAATCGTAATGCCTTCTTCCAAAGCCGACAACCGCGAAGGACTGGAATTTATTTTGGTCTTGTATTTTCGCTGTTGTCCTCTCATAGCAGATGGCTGCGCCCTTTGTTAGAAATATTGCTTACAAAAGAAGCCGACGCCTAGCTACGACTCTTCACGCTGCGTACGTACAATACCGGCTTCGCAGAGAATGGGGCGACGCCGGCAATGCTTTTTCCCTAGTGGTATCGAACACTATACGTTAAATCATGACTTGAGCAAGTGTAGGCGATTTAAAGTCTATTCTAATGATAAAAAGTTACGCACACGCAAAATGTGGTACGAACAAGCATCAGATGTCAATCTAGCGCAAAGAAACAGCAGGGAGAGCGAGCCCGAGTGAAGCGGACGACAAATGTGAGAATCCCTCAGGTGACGTCACGCAGGCGCGCTTCCCAGTGCCGCCCGTGGTCACGCTCACCGCCAATAGGGCCCCAGAATCCGGGCGGCGCTAGCGGCCTGTGCGCCGTTCAGAAATCTCCGACGGCGGCGTGCCGGTGTTGCCACCTCCAGCGGCGGCGAGTGAACGGCGCGAGGGTCACCAGATCGGAAGCTGCGCGGCGAGGAATACCAGGGGGGGAGAAAAATGGGAATTGGGGGGTATGCAAAAACCGTTGGTGATCCGGACATTTCTTTGTAGGACATTTCGGTGCAGCACGTCTGGCTGCGGACATTTTGGTGCACGGGATCTCCCCGGCATAGCGTTATTAACATTTTAGCTTTAATACTTTGGTTTCGTAATACTTAGGTAATACTTCATACTATAAATATAATTTTGCGTTCGAGAGTTGTGCTTGGGCCCCACTGCGACGAAAAGAACGCTGAACCGGGGCGGAGCATCAGCGCGTAAAACCCAATTTCGAAAGTAAATCTTAAAAATTAACGTTGTAATTACCTTCCGTTCAGCCTTTTTATTATTTTAGCATTCATGTTAACAACTCTAATAATTTATTTCAAGTTTAACCGACGGGATTTTATTAAACTTCACCCAATGCTGCAACACCCTGCTGCTTTTAGTCCATTCCCATCTCTCTCTCCACTTTCCCTTCCTCCAAACCGCCGGGAACAAAGAAAGTAAACGAGGTAGCTTAAGCGTGCGTGCATCCTTTTTAATAATTGTCTCTATCGATTTCGTCTTGCATTCGCTGTTGGTTCTACTCAAAAAATTTCACCAACTTCCCGGAGGGAACAGCGTGAGTAGTATGCGAAGCAGCCACGGGCTCAACCGTCAACGTAAGTTCCCATTTCGTAATTCCGGTAAGCGTGTCTCTGAAGCATCCAGCCGCTGAGTAAGCGGTGCGAGAGGCCACACGGAAACGTCCAAGCACTAATCTCCCATCTGACGACTTGGGACACGGCCCGCCGAGACTTGCCGCAAAATATCCCCGGCCGGCTGCTCCGCGGGAGGGAAATCCGCTGTGAGGGGCAGCGTGTAACGACGGGGTGCGCAGTTAAGTCAGGCGAAAGTGGCCGCCGCCAGCCGGCCTCCGCCAGACTGGCTCCGTGACTCCATCGCGGCCCACGCACCCGCCGCCGCCGACGATGAAACCTCCCCGAGGGCACGCCACCGATGGAAAGGAGAGGAGAGGAGGAATGCCGAACAGGAGAGGAGCGTCGGAAAGGAGAGGAAGAATGCGGGAGAGTAGAGGTGAGGAGAGAAGAGGAAGGAGAGGAGCGCGAGGAGGATGCAGATGCGCAGTGGAGGTGAAGACGGCGCACAACGGGACAACCAACGGTGCAGAGAACAGGTGCGACCATAAGCTACTCCGCTTCTAAAACTAGCCGTTCATCGAACTTACAGTGGAGTCGCTAAAGGGTTGGGGGTGGGGAGGGCTAACACTGCCAGGAACCAGCCCCTTTGGTGGAGAGAGGGGTGTCATTTGTGCTGCTACAATGGGTAAACTGGGCGTCGAAAACTTGAAGATTACTGTCACGGCTCTCGCCAGACTGATGTACTCAATTTTTTTTCTAATATTAAAATAACTCGAGGAATGCCTGTGGTGTCAATGAAATGTTCCACTTGGACAGTTCATTGCGGATGGGGCGACGGAAGACGAAGAAAGAGCGATTCCTGGAAAAATAGCGCCGTTGGTACGCCGGTATTAGAGAAGCTCTGGTCGGTATGACCGCTACGCGCGGAAGGGAGCGTATTCCTTGATGGGTGCTTCCACAGGCGCCACCGATACTGTCATTCTGTTCTCACGTGCTTTTCGGGTGGCTTTTCTTGCGCATTAGACAGGCATGGTGAATGTATAGCTTTTTCTTTCCTGCATTAACGCGTCCGAAACCACGAACTCCGTTGGGCCTGTAAGATTTTTAGGGGAAACCGAGAATAATACGACTGAAAAAGAGTTCTGGAGGAGATTGAAACTTGAAAACGGAACTGACTGGTGGAGATGAAAGTAGGCATGTAAACATAAAGCAAAGGTTGCTGGGCTCTTACACGGGAATGAGATATCTGTAGACACAACCCGTACGCGCTTTATCAGCATTGAGGAGATATAGAAGCTGGAGCTGTTTTCAAAAATGTCTGTTCTTCCTCATCGACAATATCCTAGACTCGTCCGTAAAAAAAGAAAAAAAAAGAGCTCGGGACAACCGAGTTTGCAAATTTAACTTAGCGTGGCAGAGCAGCCTAATTTAAACTCTTCATAAGGTTTTCTGAATATCTCATAGTTTGTAAAGCTGCCTTCTTCTGATAGTGGAAGCATGTATTTTATTCAGAGAAAATTAATGACCTATAGAACGCAATATACCATCGTAGACACCAGCTAATTGCCTTAACAGGTTTGTATACCGCAAAAAGCGAATAAAAATTGACGTCTTGTCTTAAATTAAAAAGGAAACATTTACAAAAAAATTCAATCAGATGGCTGAATAGCAGGTATTTCCTGATCGGCCTATTAAGCAAAAATATAGGGATGCTCAACTTATAAAAATAACTCGCAAAATTCAAACATGATATCAATATAAAAATGCAATCACTGGGTTAGATTGTTGTCCATAACCAATGTTAGGAGGAAAAAATATGGACCTCTCCCTGTATGTAAACAACGTGACGTCACTAAGCGCACGTGCGCGACGGGTGGTGCCTACTGGCGGCCGCGAGGTGAGGTGGCGGTTGGCAGAAAGCGCCTGCGCCGACGGCACGGCCTGGCCGCGCGGCGCCCGAAAGGAACGATGTGCCGTTGGTTCGGGCCGTCACTGGCTTCCCACATTGCAGGTGGGGGTCTAGCTATCCTAGCTGTGGCCGTCGCACCTCCATGTAGCTTTCCATATCTACAACCTCCGCAAGACTTTCGTTTACCGTACGGTCAACTGAGTGGCGACACTTTCGGATAATCAGTGCGCGGCAGACCAGCCTAAACGAGTTATTCTGAAGGTTGGTGCTGTTGCAACGCATCCCAAAATGTTTTTTTAAGATACTTTGTGTTCGGACACATACCAAGGAAAGCTAATTTATTGTTGCTTTCGAGGTCCGCTTAAGCTAAGCGCGGTGCCTCAGGCAGCTAAACGCGCCCTGTTCTTGGTCTCTTTGCGTCGCCCGGAGACAGTGGCGTACACACGATTTCATGTCGAAGGGAAAAAGGAAAGGTAAAGCATGAAAGGATTAAATAGTAAAATAAGCAGCAACGAAACAAAAATACGAAGAGCAAAAGGAAAAAATTATTCCAATAAAAATTTCGCGATGATGCCGTCGTTCTCTAAGAGATTGACCGATTGTTTTCTTACCTTTACCCCAGTGAAATCTCGAAATGGTTCATCGTCATTGTGAGAGTAACATAGCAGCCACATATGGTTAGTGCGTATATCTTGCGACAGTGCACTAAAATGTTTTCGGTAGTCATTATTTCAGGATAATTCATGTACGCCCGCTGCATACGCCAGCGTCGGGAGGCCGAACAAATGAATACATTCACTGAGTCTGCTCGCTAAGGGCAAACACATTTTTCGAGTCGCGTGAGCGGCCCAGCTCGCGCCGAAGGCACGATGCTACATGTGAGCACGACAAGCATCTCAGTTTTCCGGCATCCTCAAGGCAGAATATAATTGATAAAGGTAAAAATTTATTGTACTTACAAGCAATGAATTTCGTTCGTCTTGAACAGATCCCCCCATAACAAAAGACCAAACTTGTCGTTGTCCATCAGGCGGCAGGCGGCTATCGCGGATCCCTCGTCGAAACATTTATTTCGCGTCGCCTAAGCAGGTTAGGCATTCATTGTGTTTTTAATACCGTGTTCTACCTCCTCAAAACATGATATTATTTCGCAGCAAGAAAATTTTCGTCTGCCCCCTCTTCCCACTCCCCCCTCCTCCATATTTCACTTGAGCATATTTCTGCTGGTGCTGCATGACAGCAGATGGTTGATAAACAGTATCATTTCGTTGCACGAATCAGCGCAGACTGCCAATGTAGACGGTATGACTGCGCTTTGAAGAGCAGCTGAGGTTCGAGAATGCGAAATGTTGTTACGAGTAAGAGCAGACTATGTCGCTGCTTTGGCTGCCAGCCTCTTCGGCACTTTGCGCGCATCCACAACACACGCCGACTTTACCTCTGTGGGGACTCCGAAAAGTCTGATGCCGCTCATTTTGCTCGCAAAATTTGGGTTGCCGAGAGCACAGCAGCCCACCGGCATCAGAAAAGCCAACACGTAAACAAAAATTCCACTTTTGCGGGCATCTAATGCAGCCTCACTGCATACGCGCCGCGCGCCGGTCCGAATGTTTTGCCAACCACCCTCCCGTCCACATCCAGCACGTGCGATTTCCGTGACGTCACGGCTGCCGCGTGACATACACCGGGAGAGGTCCATTGAACGTCTGCTTCAAACAAGCAGGCACCCTATAATTCGTTCGCCGAAAAGTTAGCGCACCGAATGTCCGCGCACACATGTATCCGTACACCCATATGTCCATGCATCTAAATGTCTTGCACCGAAGTGCTCTAGCCCCACGACGAAGATATTTGGTTGCCCGAAATTTCAAGAAACCAAATAGGGCAAAATAAATGAGAACAAAAAAATTACAAAACAGAACTAATTACCAAATCAAACATATGCGTCTCATACATCTCCCCTACTAAATGCAGACATAACAATTCCAGGAGGCACTTTACCCTGCACACGTGCTATGAAAGCGAAAGCGTTGCGGGGCTTAGCAAATTCGAATTTGCATCGTTTTCTTCACTTTCGTCTCTTGGCCGTTTGGCACGAGTTACACAACCGCCTTTTTTTTTTGCTGTAACTTCTGTGCGTCTCTTTCTTCGCTTTCGCCTCTTTGTCGTACTGTGCGAATTACGCTAGCAAGCACACTGGCACACGCCACAGCTTCCTTACAATCAGGGTTTTGCGCGATTGGTATTCGCCTGTTGTATTCACGTGCCATCATTTTCAGGTGTGACCCTCCGTGTTGACCGGCTAATTGTCCTAGCTAATTGGCAAGCCCCAAAATAGAGCGAATTTAAATAACGTCTGTAAATAACGAATGTAAATAGCCTCGTAAATAAAAAAACATGTACAAAACAATTCAATCAGCTGGCTACTTAACAGGTGTTCCCTGGACGAGGTATTCAAGAAAAATATACAAATGTTCAGTTTTTAATAGTACCTGGCTAAAATAGATCCAACACGGCATCAATCTAAAAAGGCAATCACTGCGCTATATTGTTATCCATAACCCATGTTAAGGGAGAAAGAAAATTTAACGATTATTTCACGACGAACAGCACCGCTGTGAAACGAGGCTTTTCTTGCAGATGGAAAAACGACAACTTCCAGCAATGCGTCTTATTTTTCTTTTATATTCCATCGTTCTTCAGAAGAGCCCTCTTCAGCACTTCCCCTGAAAGAAAAGAATAATACGGCGGGGTTGCGGGTCCAGCGCGGCGCGGAGCCGGCGGTGCGCCGCAATTTCGCACGGCGGTGACGGCGGCGGCTTGCTCTATCCCGCGACTTCGGCGGTGGCGCAGACGGCGCGACCAAAATAGGCGGCGGCGGGGGCGCGGCGCGGTGGTGCACAGGTCCCCTGCTCCGTGGAAGCTGAGGAGAGAGTAGACGCACGGGGCACCTACGAGATAAAAACTGAACTTTGCTAGACTAATATTATTCAATTTTTTTTTGTAAAATAAAGATTGCTTTGAAATTAAAATATATTAATCACGTGAAATTTACTTGTGTTTTCGCGCCTTTTTTATCACTTACGGCAGCAACCGCAAGCACTTCAGTACTACTTCAACTTCCTGGCGACAGACGACAGGCTAGTGAACTTGCCCCGTGCTTGCTCCGGCGCAGGGGGGCAACGGAAGACCGGCTTTTCTTACATGGGGCATCGCCTTCTTTACTACTACAATGCCTGCGGTGTCACCCCAAAGCGTACCCGCCTTGCCCTCTCCAACTGCGTCTGAATTCCGCGTGGTGGCGCCACTCACCGATCCTCCCGCTACCGATCCTCTCCCGCTAGGTCGCATGGTAGCAAACGATCCGCGGGCAAACCGTGCACGGAGCATTCCTTCTTCTTGCCAGTGAACGGCTCTTCATGTTACGTATTTATTACAATACCTGCGGCATACCTGCCGCTACATCGTGTAAGTAATACCTGCCCATTACACAAGCGACGAGGTTTTGCTCGTGAAATGTGAAACCGAAGAATACGATATTGTCGCCGCCATTCTTCAGCGTGCGGAAGAAGGATCCGGGTGTCTCCAACCATGAGTTCTCAGTGAACAGAGCCCTGAAAGCACAATGGGTAAAGAACATTTCTAGAAAGAACAGGGAGCCCAACTCAAAGTCCAGTGCGTTACTCGATATATGGTCTGCAGTGTGGACTTTCGGCCGGAACACTTTCGGAGTTACAGGACAAGATGCTGTGCATAGTATTTTCCCGCACTGTACTTCGTACATGAGGCCGGCAGCTAAAAGAGAAGCAAGTAGCGATGTCAGCTCCAAAAAAAGAAAGCGGGAATCTGAACCGGAAAGATCGGCAAGATATATCGAACGCAACAGCTAGTGCGACTCCTGCTTGCCATGAAGTTTCCAGACGCGGTGCTTTCGGATCGTCGGTCGCCTACAAAGCCCCTCGAAGCATGCTTGAAACACAGCGTTGAGCTTATCGCATCAATGCCAGTCTTGGTGTGTGTCCCGACGAAGCTATAGGTCATCGGCGAGAGTTGGTGGAACTCATGCGTAGAAAGTTTTAGGCCGCTGCGGTCAACCACGCCTTTTGATAAGGACGACAAGAACGCTGTGAGAATGATATATATTATACAAAGCCCCTCTCTCGGAAGGTTCTGAAGCTTTGAAAATCATCCTTCCACTGATATGTACTCCCAGTGTAACGTAACAAACTCGAACTTTTGTTTTCGAATATATATGCACGCGTGCATACACGTACCGTACGCTTCTCGCAGTGTAATGTAACAAGTCTCATTTTTGTTTTCACATCTGTTTCGTTTTTGTTCATTTATAATTGTTTTTAAGCTATCCGATTGCGTTTATTTTGTTTCAATATGTAGCTATCTGATGGCGTTTAACTTGTTTCAATTTGTCGTTTGTTGTCCGTCTTGGTCATATCGTTGCCCAGTGCGACTGGCAGATTCACCGCTGCTTTTTCATGCGCGGAATGGCGCGACTTTTCACAACATCGACGAGAAACAAAATATGTGAAAAAAGGATTAAAGATAGGAGTTGCAGTTGCCTAGAAGTAGCCCATAAATACGCCAAATAACGACAAAACCGTTGTACAATTAAAGCGGGCCAGTACACTGTACGAGCAAAACAAAATCTGTTCATTCAATGATTGCACAATAAAGCACTCAGGAAAAGAGCAAAGTTAACTAAAATGACATTAAGAACAAAGGCAAACAATTTTTATCTTAGAATGTACTTCAGGCGAAAACAAAATTGCGCACAAAAACCCGGTATCAGCTGACGCCGCAAGCGCCACCCAGGATGGGTCACTTGCGCCACCGCGCGGTGGGTGAGTCAAATAGGCCGGCGATCTGGCAGCAATGAGAACCGGCGCGACGCTGCAGGCATCGTAGTAGCATGGGGCCTATGGGAAGTTTCGCAACTGCATATATTCAGTAACTCTGATAGAGAGTTACACAGGGCTTCTGTGGGACTTCTGTACTTCTTGGCCTGTAAGGATTAAAGATTCACAAGCAAAAACTACTACAAATTTAACAGCCAGGTAAAATAAATAAACGTAAAAATGAGCTTCAAAGACATATATTTAACATTCGAAGGTCCGAAAAAGATAGCATCTTCGATAAACCACACCGGTGCACACCAGGGCGCACATAGTGCTGTAAGGGAAGGAACGGCGCCACCACTAGAGTGTACCACCACGGCGCCAACTCTATGACGGCAGCACCATAGAGTTTCATACAACACTAAACTCTATTGGTGCCACGACGAAGGCGGAGCGGCTAGAAGGAGGAAAGAAATCCTTGGGTCACGTGATCAAAACGTGGCGTCATTGAACTTGTATTTGAGCGTCTAGGGGCAATGCCAAAGTAGGCACAGCATTACCCTGCCCCCCCCCCCCCCCCCCGCCGAGCACGACCGGCTTTATAAATCCCCGAAATGCGTGAATATACCGTGAATGCTAGTATTGGTGCGATATTCCTATCCTATTAAGTGTCACCAACATACTACTACGACATTTCACGAGAGACTTCCAGCCTGAGCTCAGCGTAGATCAGCAATTAGCAATGCCGGTCTCCGTCGTTTGCTGTCTAATACACGGAAGTGCGGAAAAGGGGGCATCTATGCGCTCAATATCTCAGCAAGGTCAGTCCTGTCGTTATTTTATGTTTGTTATATTTTTTGTGTTTATAACACTGTACTGTTTACCTCAAGCTGCGTGAATTCTTGTTTGCGTGGCCGCCTCGGCCTCCTAGCTGTAATTCTCTTTCCCGATAGTATTGTGACGTTAACAACTTATGCATAACTTGAACTCAAATTTAGAGTGCGCTGCATACTTAGACGAGGAACAGAGATAATGGCAAAAGACAAACCTGACGTTGGCGCGCAAACCAACACCTGCTTCGTGTAACCAACGTGCCTGTGGTTTGGCTTTTTTCAATCCCTGTTTCTCGTCCAAGTATGCAGCACACGCTAAATTCAAATTACGATGCTATGTTTTTATACACTCCGGCTGCAGTTTCAAGCGTTTTGTTGTTGTAGCATTTGTGTAGGATCCCATACCATTGCTCAAGTTTGGCAGAACTGGTGGCGTGTACTCCCCGAAGCGCCGTCCTGGATGTGTGGGGTGCAATGCTACCAACGTAAGTATGCGTGTGTTTGATAGCGTTAATCTTGCGAGTATGTCGTGTGCACGCATCAGCTAGCTCTTCGGGAAGCTAAGTTGCGTTGCGGGAGATGAATGGGAAACGTCGGGAAACTATATTGCGGTCAAAAAAAAGATAAAAAAACCGTGAAACCGTGAGCCAAAAAACGCGGAAGATGGAGAAAGGAAGGATACACCAAATAATGGCGGCAGAATCAGATCGTCGAAAGGGCTGTGAAGGTTATGCCGCATTTTGGTCACTTATGAGGAGGCACCAAGAGCATCTGTCGGTAAAGTTTACATCGAAGGTGAATGGAAAAAGCTGCGTATGGGACAAATGAGTTTGTGGCAGGGCATAAAGCCACTGAAAATTTGAAAGCGCACAAAACACGCGTACAGGCAGGAGGGGCACACCAAAGTATCGTCAAACAAAGGGTGACATCCAAATCCAAATTGCTTCGACTGTGCTGTAATGGCAGAATGGGATAGACGTCAGCTTCATAACATGAGGGACCCTAGTTCAGTTAAGATCATGGGAAGAGTTTTAATGTGTTTTCACTTCACCCATAATCGTCATCATCAGAAAAAGTTGGCTTTCCTGCAGTGCATTTTGGGTGGACTACCAATACATCAGGGAGAGGATGGAAGCTTCAGTTTAGTAAAGGAAACTGTGCCAAGTGCAGTATTTGCGTGAAGCTTAAGCATTGTACATGAGCCAAGCCAGTGAGGAGTGGTTATAGGTTCAATTCTTGTCAAGAAAGATAACAAAGAGTTCAATGTGAATCAGTAAGCTTGCAAACTTGTCAAATCTAAACATGACATTTTATTGTACCAGTCTTTAATGCTGAGCTGAGGAATGGTACACAGATGGGGGCAACAACTGGCAGAAAGGGCCATTAGCAGGCACTTCATGTGTCTATCTAAATATTTAAAAACTACTGGTACGAAATTTTCGTGTCACATTTTTCCCATTGCAATGGCTGCCTACCATCCTAGGAATCATAGAATGGAACATTAGGTGGTCGACCGCAGGGTAAATAAATATTTATTTCGATCCTTTTTTATTCGTGTCAGTTTCGGATTTGACGAAACGAACACCAAGGCAGCCGCCATGAGAGAATGGTGCTGTTGATGTCACTGTTTTCGTTGCATTATGGTCAGACTGGACGCGTGCGCTAGAGTGAGTTAACATGGCCATGCTGGGCGTCGTCGCATACGCCTAGGCCACACGATATCAGTCCCAAAACTGTAACATGATACGCAAGGCAGTGCAGCGTGTGCCATCAGCAGCCGGTGTGTTGGTTAAGGCCCTGGAGCCCTGATGTCCGCAGTTTGGGGCGAACTGCATGGCGAGGCAGCCCACACGTATTGGTTATGCCAGTGTCAAAAGGGTAATTATTCTGAGCTTTCTGATGCATGCAAAGATTTCAATTTATTTAAAATATGGTATACGGAAAGGTTGCTATTGAAATGTTCATATACAGAGAAAACTTTTTGCATAGTTATCTCAGCTTTCATATTTCCTCTCAGTACTCGTTTAAGTAGAGCCTAATCATGTTATGAACGTTTAATAGTAGTGCTATTCCTTAAGGTATTTTTTAGTTTGTTTTAAGCTGACGTTTTGAGTTTGGAGTTAAGAGACGCCGTAGCATTCTGGCCGCCCATTTCGAGCCATGAGTATTTCTAAGTCGTTCTTCAAAATATTTTCTGCTCTGTACTTCCTTGAAATGTTAAGGACACCAAACTTTACTTAGTCGTACTTAAGGCATTATCATGCAAATGTCAAGCAATCTCTACCCTTGGACCCACCTTGCAGAAGATCATCCATACATCAGAAGGGGTTTTGTTTTGCTGAGTCTGACACTTAGGACCACCATACAACTTGCTGCCCACAGAGGAGTGCTCTCCAGCCGAATCACCCTTAGATGTCACAGGATTGAGAGTAAGAACTTAAAAATAGTGTTATAAAAAGCCCAATACAATAGCTTTCTTTATTTGGAACGTGTTAGCATGTCGACCAACCTCATGGCGATTGTATAATTTGACTTTTTAGATGCGACTGCATCTCATTCACTCGCCTTGTCCTCTATACGGCGTTGTTGTTACCCGTCCACACCCCTCCCCCATGCTCCTCGCCGCGTGAGCTGCGCTCTCCGCCACTCGGCTCCACTCCTCTCCGATAGCGAAGACTCTTTCGCGAGGGTCATTGGATTGAATTCGATTGGATGGCTTGGCTTAGCTTAGCTTGGCCTGGCTTGGATTGGATTTGGATTGGATTGGAATCACGTAGATTGTGCTGGATTGTGTTGCATCATAAGCCGCCCCATGTTGCGTCATAGCCGCGGCAGTGGGTTCACGGCACGTTTCACGCGATGGGAGAATCAACCTAATGGAAACAACAACGGAACCCTCTATGCGTCGCATCTCCACAGGGGTTCCCGCGAGGGGAGGTGGGTGTAATTTTTTGTAGAGGGTCGAAATCAGAAATATAGAGACGAGCTAGTAAGTTATCGTTGCACGGCAGCTTCTGGGACTCTTAAGTTAAGCTGCCTGCAATCAGTGCCGATCCCGGGGGGGGGTGGCGTGGGGAAGGCGGGCGAAGAGGGTGATCACCCCTTTTCCCGCCCCCAATGAGGTCCTCAGCTTTTCACGTTTATTTTTAAAGAATCAGAAATGCGGGCTTGATCCAGCCGTTGTTACTCCTAAGGGGGGCCAAAAACCACTGCTGCCGCTAAGTGATTGTGCGCAGGCGCGTTACTTCGCATACGCGCACACGCCGAAATGGTTATCACCTCCTCCGAAAAACTGGTGCAAGGAAGGCAGCGGTTCTTAATTGCCCTCCACCACCCTCCAAAAAATTCCCCCCCTCCAAAACCAATCTCTGGGACCACTACTGCCTCCAATTTACGTGCAAAGAAAATTGTATGAAAGATGCTTACAGTGTCATTGCCTTGTTCAAAGAGACTGGTATACAAAATTGTGAGGAAAGCTGGAATTGGCCATGTTTTTATTTTCATTAGGCTTTTGTGTGGAAATGTGTCATTTCATAATTTATTATATAATTTTTTTAACTGCTACAGGAATGATAATTTGTAGAAGTAGTTCCATGTATTTCGTGTTCTATGTTTATTCAAGATGCCCGTATGGCCCCCCTGGCATTAATGATAAGCATGGTACCTGAGGAGATTGAACGAAGAATAATGAACATCCCAGAATTGTGCCCAGCGAGTACAAGAAAACAATACAGCAGAAACATGAGTGTCCATGCGCATACTAAAAATGTATTGCAAGGAACACAATAACAGTATACTGTGTTTACGCTCTTTGGTCATTCGAATGTTGAATAGGAGGCTCCTAAGGAAATACGTGTAGTGTTAAACCAGTTTTCAAAAAGGTATTTATTTTTTACTTTTCAGTGACAGATGTCTCAACTAGCATTTGGATGCACCTACAACGTTTGTGCTGGGCACCTCTCATATCTGTCCTCTTCTATGGCTGTGGACCTGGAATAAATAACACTAAAAACTGACCCCTTCATTTGGTATATTCCTTTTACTTAGTGAAGGAAAGTCGAAATAGTGGAAAATAGTTCAGGAACACGTAAATAATGTGTAGGACAATACACGAGCCCTCCCACGACATCGTCCCCTCGTCACGTATCTGGTATTTATGCTGCAGTTTAAACAACGAACAGCCAGGTAGGCAACATTCACAACAATTTCAATTTGTACGTCTCAAGCTGAAAAGTTATAATAAATTTGTCCGAGGAACATTTGAAAGGTTTTCACAAGAGCACAGGAATAAAGATTGAGATGCTACACTGCAGGTTCACTTACAAAAGCAGGTTCTAAAAATTTTACATATTTTAATACTGGCCTTCCACATCTGCTCTTGAAGCCTGTAATTTGGAAGCAATCTAATGCTTGCTCTACATCAGGTACTACAAAAGGCTAGTGTCATAGCAATGAAGCATCTTGCAATAACAAAAATTTGTTTAGACTTAGAGCCACTAAATAAGCTACGTTACAATCTACCGCAAATAAATGCGCCTTTTGGAATGACCAGATCTGGAAACTGACATGACAGGGCAATATCTGATCCTACGTTTTTTTAAGTTTAAAAGTGGCACACTGCACAAGTAAACGTGCTATTGCGATTACTGTTCTCCCCGGCCGGCACGCACGCGCGCTTTTAGGAAATCTAGCAGCTCTGCACGAAATTTTTCTTTGATTTTCTCATCGTTCTTGAAAGAAGCAAGAAGCTTGAACGTAGACGTAATTCAGTACGGGAGAAATAATGAAGAAGATGGCTCCAAGTCTGATGATTAGTTGGTGCGGCGTAGCAGTAATATTATACCTGGCCACACAGAGGAGAAAGAAATGTTTACGATTATAAGAATAAAAGAACCAGCGCAGGACAAACTCGGGCGATACCATAGACACGGTCAGGCAGGCACGCTCCGAATTCATAAAAAAATATCGTCAAGCAAGACACCAGTCAAAACAAAATAATTACAAAGGAAGCGTCAGTTCCAGCAGTTTCTTCCGTCATCTGCTGCTAGACGCCGGCCCTCAGCTTCTTACAGGGAATTCCCTAGAAGGCGACGCACGAGGCCACAAGCCTGCTTGCTGCAACAACAAATTCCCTAAATGTCCCCAACTTTTGTCCCCAACTGAAAGTGGTTTCAGGAGCCCATCAAAATGTGGAATATTTTCCTCTTTTTAGCCGCATGTCGACGGAGGGGTGTGGAGGATTAAAGGAGGGGTAACGTTCGCAGCGCCTCCAATCGGTTCGATCCCTTTTTGCATCACATTTGGGGGCTCATTTGCCCTACGCTACTTCCGCCCATGACTTCGGCTGCTTTCCCGCCTTTCTTCCATGCCCGATACGATGTTGGATAGGCGTCCTCGGTCGTTTGAGCCAACGTGTAAACAAACGCCGCTTATTTGAGCGGTCAGTGTGTTCTCTCCTTTAATCGCATTCCCTATCGCTTCGGCTCAACTACCGTGTAACAGAAGGAAGCACCAGCCATGGCGCCTGGCGGCGCGCATGCTGTCTTCGGGTTCGACTGTGCCCTGGATAGGCGTCGCACGGTGTTCGTGAACGCCATCTCGTCCAACCGCGTGTGCAGTGCCAGCGGCCTCGTCCCTTCGAAAATTGTCATGTGTCCGTGTCGGCACGTGCATTGCCCGTCGTGCTACGATCGCTGCATGGCCAACACCACAGGAAAGGGCTTCCTGGGCGGTGAAGACATCTTGAGCGACGATGTAATCTGGTACATGTTCTCCAAACATAGCATCCTTGGCCGCAAGGTTGAAAGCTCCACGCTCATGTCTTTGGGTTGAACTGGTTCAGCGCTTACCTGAGGGCACTCCGCCTAAGCACGTATTTCTGCGAATTGTTACTGCCAGGTCTCGATGCCGTTAATTGAAGGAACCACAAAAAGCCCAGCCGCTGGCTGTGGCTAAAACATGGCGTTGGGTAGCTGCACGCTCTAGCGTGCCGGGACTTCGTCATCGTCTTCTCCCATTCGTGGACACGTGCACCCTAGCCCGGTACACAGCATACCGATACGTAGCAGTCACAGTTCGCCTTTTCTTGTTTGGCTTGTTTTGTGGCTTGCTTCGGTTTGTTCTACTGTTACACCCTCTCTGTCGCTGGGGGGCTGGTAGCACATTCTCGCTGAAGACCATTTTGTTGGCAGTGGATAGCGTTACCTCCGGCGGTAATTGTGATCAAGTCTCAAGTTACGTCCACAGAGTGGAGCCCAGATGACGTCCACTGAGCAACTCTCAGTGAAGTGTCCACTTTTACCGAACGGGCCATACCACTTCCACTCACTCACTAGCCGTAGTTACTGCTCATTATTGATAACGATGAGTAATCACAGATGATCGGACGTACAGTCGCCAACAAATGTTTGCGGGATGTGCGGAGCGTGGCCGAGCGGCGCAAAACTGCATTGGTGCGCGATCTGCAGCCAGCGGGCGCCGGGTCGAGGCTCAAGGAACTGGCGTGCTAGGCGCGCTTTGCGTATGCCTGTTTTTACGGGGTCTATTTGATCCCTCACGTGGCCGCGACATGCCTTCGATATTCGTGGCAGCCGCTGTGGCGCCGCGTGACCATCGTCATCGTTCTGCTATCACTGGTGCAACATAACACGTCGCCCACAGCCTCCGTTTTATCTTTATCTTATCTTTATCTTATCTTTATCTTAACAAATCTTATCGTCCCCTAGGCACTTCTGGTTGAGTACGAATTATATTTTAATTTTTAACCTAAGCACATACAAACTGTCAGCCTGTAGCTACCGCAATTGATGTTGGTGCTTATCCGGAATTAGGCCGCCCAGCGCTCCGGAGGAACAAAGAAGGCATATCGCCCGACTTACGGGCAGCACTAAGTAGTCAGTGACGCAAGTGCAAGTGGTAAGTTGCGAGTGCAAATGGCATGTGCAAATGGCAAGTGGTGAGAGCAAGTGGCAATAAATTACACTGAGATGAGTGCGAAGCACTTTTACGGGCCTCCGCTATAACAAAAAAATCTCAGAGCTGTTGAGTGCAGAGCAAACACTCGTATTCCTATGAAAAGTTTTCTCTATGAGGAATTGGCGGTGCACCAGTTGTAACAAGCTTGAATTTTTTATTTCTTCTTAAAAGATGTTTTCTATGTGTTTTCTTTAATATTTGTACCCTATTAGTCTACAAACAAAAAATTTAGGTTTTTATGCATGTAATTATTGATCTACAGACACGACAACTAATTAGGTCAATACGCAATTAAAATTTTAAAGTCTAGTAGAAAAAATATTTTTGCTCGTTTTCCTAAATTTTGGAAGTAACTTTACCCACATACAGAAATTGAAGCTGGTAGTGCAAATATTTTTCGATTGACAGCCATGTAATCTATTTATGACTTCAGTCTTTGAAGTCACCCTGACGTCAATTTGGTCTTCACTGCAATGCCTTCCTCTTTCATGTGTTCAGCTATAGCAAAAAACGAACAATAGTTGTATCAATCGGAAGGGGCATCATTAAAGGACTATTTCCCAGAAAACTATCTGTTTTCGTTTTTGTTCTCAAAGTGCTAGAATACTTTTTGTTAATGTCCTAAATATAGGACACCACGGCCGAAAGGGTCAAGTCAACAGAAAAGGGAAAAAATTTAGAGCCCTTCTAGTCTGTGCTGAATGATGACATGTCGAGCTGGGCGGAATCCAAGACGCCACGAAAGGTGCAGGTTGTGGGTAAGAGGGCCCCTTACTTCCTAGTTATTCAGGTGAAAGGAATCAATACGGACTAATGTTTTATTCTGTAGTGCAAACGCGGGGCTGAAAATGGCTCGCAAAACGTTGTAGTCGTCCGCGCGGCTAATTATCATACCATTTGTTCTGGGGTAGTTCTGACAACACGAGGGTTACAGCTGTTTTCTGTAACCATACCTCCTCCTCTGAGTGTAATGTATTGACAGCAGACGGGAATTCACTATCGTTTACAGGATCCCTGTGAACTAACTGTGGCAAGTAAATGTGATTCGGCGTAATCATAACGCCATCTTCACGGCCAATTTCAGTAGGATGTTTTTTTGCATGATACCTACATTAGACAAAAAACGGTTTGCTTTGCCGCAATATTCACCAGAAAGTTTTCTTGGCCGCAATAATTAATTTGCCCAAGCGACTTTGCTCTACGATCCCCGTCAGCAGACGCAGTTTCTGACAGGTAGCCCAAATAACTACTGTAAAATAAATTTAGTCTTCAACCAATGCATCACTTGGAAGATAAAATTTATTCAAGGTTGCGCGCCGCGCAAATGGCGGGCCCGGACGACGTGTTTTGTTGCACCAGTGATAGCAGAACGACGGAGATGGTCACGCGGCGCCACAGCAGCTGCCGCGAATATCGAAGGCATGGCGCGGGCACACGAAGGGTCAGACATGCCCCAGTAACTAACAACGAACAGGCATGCGAAAAGCGTGCCTAGCAAGCCAGTTCCTTGTGCCTCCACCGGGCGCCCGCAGGCTGCACATGGCGCAGCAATGCAGTTTTTTCGCCGCTCGGCCACGCGCTGCACATCTCGCAAACGTTTGCTGGCGTCTGTATCTCTGGAAACGGCTGTCTTTAGATGTAACTTTAGCGATGGTTGCAGCTACGCCTGGACGTTTTGCCAGACATTTCTGGCTCGTGATATCCCCCAGCCTCATGTGCTCTTCAAAACTCGCACCGACTTTTACCCAACGAGGGGAACCACTTCTGCTCATTGATTAGTAAAAGTAAATGCTAGTGAATAATTGCTATAAATGTTTACAGGTAAACAGGCGTAGCCGGGCAATGGCGAGGTCTGTACATAAATTCCGCGATGATTGTGGTTCCGTTCGCAAGAAACACTAACCTCCTCTTTTCTTTTTGTTGCGAATTAGGAACTGTTATAGCCACGGTTGTGGGTTACATCAAATAGGTGATTCTGAACATTATTATTTCTGCGATCATCGTGCTATAACAATTTTGTGACCAGGGGGCAAAAAAAAACAGTAGCCGTTGAAAAAGTGTGCTGATGGCCGGCTCAGTGCTTAACTGTTTGTGTGGCAGAAGCGGCTTATACGATTATGCATATAGGACACATCTTTAGGTGCTATCTGTCAATTGGAGCACTCACCCATTTACTGAGGCATCTCGAGGAAATGTACACAGCAGAACATCTCTAAGATTTACCAGGCAGAAAGGCAAAATTCTGAATACATAATCATGGGTAGTGCGAAATAACCGTTCGCAAGGACGTTGGCAGGGTAGGTGTGCCTATGGCGCATAGCCAGCTTTGTGATGCCAGATCAGAGGCTGTGTGCACCATTCGCGTGTGGCCTACTAAGCTCTCCCATTTGATAACGTACTGTTCACATGGCCTTTCTCTCCTACATTTGCGCATCAGTATCACCGCAATGCACGATTCATTCCTCGTTTGCAGCTACTCAAATATTTAACACAGCCAGCACCATGTTTTGTCTGTATGTGTGTGCGCCATGTTTGTGTGTTGGTAGAAGCTTTGGTGTTGATTGTTAGTGTCAGAGGGATGGAGGTAGCCAATATCTTGATATCCTAAATGACAGCTGGGATGCTGAAGAAGCATTAAATTCTGTGGTCAGCACTGCTCCTCGAAACGTCTCCTTGGGCACCTGTGTTCGGACGTTGAACCTCACAATGAAGATTTTTTAAGCAAAGCTTGATCATCGATTTGGGAAGTATTTCGAACTGAAGAAAATGAAGCCAAGAAGCTTAGCTGTTATTTGGTACCACCTGACGCCTTGATTGAGATTCAAAATTGACACATTGAGGCTTTTTTTCTTGTAATTCAAAATGCGGTGCCACAGAATATAGTAAAACTCACGCTAATCCGAATAAGCAGAGCGGCCTTGATCCTCGCATTACTCAAACATCGCTCAGTGAGGATGACCATCATACCAAGTGGAAGTGTTTGCTATCAATCTTAAGAAATTTCGTGATTGTGAATTAGAATCACATATGTTGGTAAAGCATTGGTTGCATGACTTTCTCTCAGTTTTTTATTTTACTGCTTGTCATTGCAGCGATGAAATTGCTTTCAGTTTATTGTTTTATAAGAGGTTTTCTGAATGTCTTAGGCTGCCTAGGAATTTTGTCTGAAGCTAGGAAATCGTTACTACTTAATACTCATAGCTGCTACAGAGCTATGGCAGCCGAAATATCATTAACAGATTCAAGCATATTTTTATTGCTTTTTGGTGTTCGTTCTTTACAAGATCTATGGCTTGATTCGTACAGGTGAAATTGTTTGTTCTAATAGGGAGCATCGACATTATCCACCTATGCGTTTTGCTACTTGTTGCGTATTCAAGTAGCCGGACTTACACGTTTGGCAAAGTAGTACGTGGCACATCTTAGAGAAGCTCATCTTAGTGATTGTTCCAGGCTTCGAGAAATTTTTTTGGAGGTAAATTAATAATGTAATATTAATTATAATTAATATTGCATTAATTATAATTAATAATCAATCAATCAATCAATCAATCAACCTTTACTTTCGGTGCCCTGGAACAACCCTAGGGTCTTGGTACTGGTACACCATATACAAATCGTACATAAAAACAAACTAAAATCAAGACAACACAACACACAAAACTGTATGCATGAAAGAAACAATAAAGTAAAGATAGTTACAGTAATCTCAGAAAGCAAAACAGCAAAAAAAAATAAAAAAAAGAAAAGAAACAGGAGACCTAGCGTTGCAAGCCATGACACTCGGACAGTGAAATGTTCAAGGCACGTGAAAAACAGGAAATACTCACTGAACATGACAGCGATAAGTTATACGCATAACACGAAGGTTTTATAACAAAATGTTCGGAAGTTTCAACTTTGAAAGAAGTTCAGCATTACAAGCACTGGCACTCAAACCTACAGAAATTCAAGCAACGCAAAACCAGGAAATGTGAAAAAGAAACAAACAAGAACATGATTTGCCTAAAATAAATACAGCACATAAATTTGCAATGACTAAAGGCACTTAAGCTACAACAGTTTTCAAGTCGTTTGAGAACAAAGAAAAAGAGCTCTGAAATATATCAAGACGATCAGAATATTCATTATATGCACATTGTATTCTACAGATGGACGAGCGTCTTCTACTTAAAGCATCTGTTCTAAAAGTTCGAAATGTTCGGAAAAGTTTGTTCGGCAAGTTGACATTGATAAGTGTAACCAAGTCGTCACTTAAAATATCCCCATGAAGAAGTTTATAAAGAAAGATAATATCAGCTCGCATTCGTCGACACCGAAGGGAAGGAAGACTTTTCAGAAAAGGCACACTGCCGTTAGCGTCTTCTAGCACATGACGGAAGCGGTGCTTAAAGATAAAGAGGAACTTATTTTGAACTCTTTCGATACGGTCACTATTGGACTTGCAAGTTCCATTCCAAACAACAGAGCCGTATTCGAGAAGAGGTAGGCAGAGAGCCGAATACAACTTTAAAAAAGGAAGAGGACCTTTAAACTCTCTAGAATACCTGCAAACAGCACCCAGACATCGAAGAGAGCGACGGGTAATTTATGTAACGTGGGAAGAGAAAGTCAGAGAAGAATCAAATAGTACTCCCAATTCTCGAATTTCAGTCACCCTCGGCAATGCAGTGCTTGCAATTTTCTAAGAGTATTGCAGCTGTTGAGTTTTTCTACTATAGGAGACAACTTTCGTTTTTGAGGGGTTCAAAATTAGGTCGTTTTTGGTGCACCAACGATGGAATGACGCAATATCAGCCTGAAGATAATTACAGTCATGAATATTGCGCACTTCTCTAAAGATTTTCATATCATCAGCATACAACAAAAAAGAAGAATTTTGAATTACAGAAGCAACATCGTTAATGAAAATGGAGAAAAGAAGGGGACCCAGAACAGATCCCTGGGGTACACCACTTGTTGCTTTGTACCTAAATGAAGTTTGACCGTTAACACTTACATAGCAATATCGCTGCTGGAGATAGCAACGTATAAGACCCACCAAAGAAGCGTGGACATCTAACAGAATGAGCTTGGCAAGCAATAACGAGTGGTTGACTACATCAAAGGCCTTGCTCATGTCACAGTAGACCACATCAAGCTGGCTTCTACCAACGATTGCTGGGACAGCCTGCTCCATGAAGCACGCGAGGTTTGTGGAAGTTGAACGACCACGCATAAAGCCATGTTGATTAGGAATGAGGACGTGTTTAAGTGAGAAAGACAACACCATATGAAGAGATAACTCGAATAGTTTAGAGGCAGAACAAAGGAGCGAGACTGGCCTATAGTTTATGGCGTCAGTTTTTGGGCCTGACTTGAATACAGGGAATACGCGAGAGATTTTCCATGAGCGAGGGAACGTGCCAGACCGGAGACAGTTATTAAACATTGAAGTGAACACTGGAACGAATATGTTTGCATACGTTTTTAGAATGGCGCCAGGAATACCATCTGGTCCACAAGAAAGCGAGGGCTTTAGCCGCTTGATACTGGTCCGCACGATGTTCTCATCCAGTTGGAAACAACCAGAGTTCCCGCCCTGGTGACAAGGGGCGCTACTGTTATCACTGCCACCGCTAATTCCAAAAAAAGAAGAAAACTGACGAGCAAAGCAGTCGGCCACCTCCGCAACCTCATTGCCGTTGGAGTCTAGTAAACGAATAGATTCTTTAGTTTTACTAGATCTTGAATGAATGTACTTCCAGAAGGCTCCCGGTTGATGGGTTGCTTTAGCTTCTACTGATGCCAGGTACCAAGCATGATCACGCTTGTGCAATATTTTGCATAAGGCACGTAGGCGCCGAAACTCCTGAGTGAACTGGTTCGCACCAGAGCGCTTCATCTTTCTATGCGCACGTTCTTTGAGTTTAAGGGCATCCCGCAATTCAGAAGAAAACCAGTGTGGGAATTTGAACTTCTTTGGTAAATATTGCGGGATGTATTTCTTCATACCCAAAAGTACAATCTCAGTAAAACGGTCAACTTGTTCATTGACATCAGGTTCGTCAATGACTGTCGACCAAGGGACAGCAGAAAAGTAATCATACAGCCCAACGTAATCTCCCCGGGCGAAAGCGTAGCGAGGTTGCGTGTTGCAGGAACTTACGGAATGGTGGAGCATTGTGGGAAAGGAACAGGAAATAGAAAGAGGAGGATGAAATCTGTCAGGTCTAACTAAAGGACAATCAGAGTGTGACACACTAACATCACCAAAATTCGAAAAACACAGGTCCAAAATGTTTCCACTGCAGTTTTCTATGTGATTATGCTGTGCCATGGAAGTAAAAGACGAAAAATCCAGTAATCTATTACCCTTCTGTTCAATGTGGTGGTTATGGTGGGAACAGGATAGATGGCTCCACTGAACGCCAGGAGCGTTAAAGTCTTCAAGAAGGAGGACCTTGCGGTTACATTGAGTAATAAGCTCTTGTTCAATGGAGGAAACTAACTGATTGAATGCGTCAGGAGCTACATCAGGGGGAATGTAAAAAACCCCAACAAGAAGTTTTTCAGTTTTAGAGATAAGAATTTCAACCCATACAGTCTCATCTGCATTCTGAATATCACTACAAAGCACACTCGGGAGAGATTTGTCGAGGGCAAGAAGGACCCCACCCCCTTTTTGTTCGCTTCCCGTCAAGGCACGATCACTACGATATACATGGTAATTTTGAGGGAAATAATCACTGGACAGAATATCAGGGCACAACCAAGTTTCAGAGATAGCTATTGACGGAAAACACGAAGCCAGAACATTACCAAAGAAGTCAGTTGCCTTGGTACGAAGACCGCGCACATTCTGATAAAACACATCCAAAGTACTAGTCATCATTGCGTTTCTTATGTGATGCGCTCAGAGCTGTGAAGCATGCCTTCGCGAAACATGCCTCGAAACTCCTTAAAGATGCAGTCTTTTGGCCAAACAGCGGGGTCATTCAAGCGCTCGAAAAATAATAAATTAATAATAATAATAATTATTACACGGTATGATTTAATTGCTGCAATAGCAATTGTAGCAGTACTTAACGATTGTTCACTTATGCAGCATCTGAGCAGTAGTTCTAACACGGCACATACCAAATAAAAATTCTGTCATTTGACGTGAGTGGTGTTGCTGAAAATTGTCTATTAAGCTTCCTGGCTGGCATTCGGAGTTTAATTGAATTTCTCCCGATAATCTCAGGCGACTTTAAATTTCTCATCAAAGCAGAGAATGCTTTCAAGAACACATTCGTATATTCATCCATTTCTGGCACATAAATCTTTGCTTCCATGTGAAGTAGTGAATGGCTTGACCTCAAAAAAATGCCTTTTCTTCCCCTCGTTCTTCTGTACAGATTCGATGCTGGAATGCTTGTATTGGCTGCAACGTATTGGGCACAGCATTCGAGATCCTGAACCACTTTAACAAAGAGTGTGAGCACCATGTAGTGCTTTGTTTCCACTGCAAGCAGAGCATCAGTCACAAGGAGATCATCAACCATATTCAGCTGGAATTGTGCTCCTAGACTGCCATGAGCGGACGACTCACCGAGAATGACACGGTGGTAGTCGCACTAGTCTTAGATGCACTCGGCAACCTTGACACCAAGGTGTCATGCCTCCAAGCTACATTCCAAGAGGATGTTCGACAGATTGCTGAGAGCAATGAAAGGTCTTTTGAAGGCGTAATCCTACGCCCACAAGTCCTGGAGCTGATTCATGAATTAGACAATAGGCTTTGAGAGAACAGGCAACTCAGCTGTTTAGCCAATGCTGAAGTTACTGAGGCACAAGCTGTGGTTCAAAGAAACATCAGCGCCGTGGCGGTCCCCTTATAGCAAGCCAAAAGGCTTGTTGCCGAGCTAGGGGCTTTGCCTAATCATATTTTTAACGCCAAACACGGAGGCTTTGGCATTGCGTGACAAGATCAGGAGGGACATATGTGCTCTGTCCACTGTGACTGCTTCTGAGAGAAAGGAAATTTGCGATAAACTGAAAGCGCTTGAGGGGATGATGCAACAGATAATCAGCATGAAACCTGGAAGTGGAGATACCTGGCAACGGTTTCGCTCTGAGGTAATCAGCAAACTAATCCTTGAACAAAATGCTTTGGGCAATTAGCTTAACTCTGCCCAAACTCTAGAATTGAAGATTAAACAGTGGTCTGAGGTTATAAAACAGGCACTGTTGTTGTTCTTGCAGTCCGGACTACTTTTACGTATATTTCATCCTTCCTGGAGCCAAGTTGATGATAGAAAGTGCTGGCTTTCTGACACAAAGTTATGCATTCAAATATGCAAAGGCAAGTATGACCAGGCACTGACATGACCAATCAAGAAAAAGCTTTTCTTGTGGTTCGTTCATCCAACTGACAAGCTGATAATGGAGAGGGTTTATACAGACACAGCACTGCAGGATCTCAACGACTACCAAAGACCCTCTCAGGCAGAGAATGGGGAACTGGGGATCAAGAAAGGTGTGCAAGTAAAAGTTTTGGAGGATGCAGTCTTTGTAAAAGATAACAAACTCACGGTGAGGTTTGAAGTCTTGGCATAAGTTAGCTACAAAGGCAAAGAATACTGATGGGTTAATTTATGCCTCCACGGCACCTTCCAAGACTAAAGACCAGCAATGTGACCAACAATGTACAAATGAAAAGTTTGCATGCACAGTGCGTCATAATTGGATGCAATGCTGCTTTTCGACAAGTAATATTTGCATTAAAGTAAGCTGCTTGTATCTTGAGAAATCCTCCAGGGTCATCATTCTCGGTCGTATATGCTCCTGGGTTTCATTGAGCCAATATCATAATGATGTGTTTTAATGCGGCATTAGTGATACGGCAGAAGTTTGACGCCGTACCAGACTTCCTAACGTAAAATGTGAACAAGCAGCTGCCGTTGAGAAAATTTGTTTTTGCTACACACTGAAGTCCATTGTGTAAAATGTATGCTTGAACACCAAAATCAGAGATGCTGTCTAGTGAAGTATATTGCAAGTGCTGGTAATTTTTCTTGTGTGATGTTGCGAACGCTTGCAATACCACTTACTTTTAGGAAGTGTTAGTATGAAGGCCTGACTTTCAAAATCGCAAGTTCCTGCTGCCGACAGTAAGACAAACTTCCTATCGCCAAAAGCGCCTCATATAAAGCGAGGCGGTTTTGGTGCAAGTTGTTGTTGGGCACATTCTCAATTAATTAATTGTTTCACCACTCCTGAAATATTCATTTGTGCTCAATATTGTCAGGAAGCTAAGGATGACGCAGTTGTCTGAAAGGAGAAACAAGTTTATTGGAGCGAACTTGTGCTCCCCTAACAACTAAAAAAATACAGAGGTAACGAAGCAGCGGTCAACAAAGTGACTTGCAGAGCCGAGTGTAGTCGAATCGAATGCCGACTTGCACAGGCGAGTGTCGTCGAATCGAATGCCACCGCGTCTGCTGTGCAGGCTTTTATCTTTCGGAGTGAGTATTTCTGGAACCGTGGCTTCCCATCCAGAACAATATAGATCCCAAAATATTATTCTGGACTAGAGACGTTAGGGCGAAACAGTCTGCTTATCTGAATGGCATAGCCCGTGTGGCATACAAATAAAGAATGGAAGACGGGCTTCCCTTGGAACGCAGATAACACAGCCGGGCGTGGCCCGGCAGACAAACTGTAAATAAACAAACCTATACATGGTTTGCGGCATTACCCTCCTCTAAGGGTGCACCCGATGCTAAAATAAAAGACAGTCCGAACAAACAACAAAAAACGTTCGTCACCTGGCATAGTAAGGTTTCAAGCGAACCACGTGGACGACTTCGGGCCGCTTGCGTCGTCGTGACGTTCCGAAATCACCATCGGTGTTCACCTCGTAGGTAAGTTAGCCGACACGTCGTAAAATCTGGTAGGGTCAGAAATATCGTCGCAGAAGCTTATCACTGAGCCCGCGTCGTCGGATGGGAGTCCAAACACAAACATGGTCCCCCGGATGGTACTCAACGTCTCGGCGTCGGCGGTTGTAGCGCCCGGCATCGACCAGCTGCTGGTCCGTTGTACGAACCCGAGCGAGCTGTCTGGCCTCCTCCGCACGCTGAAGGTATCCTTGGACGTCGGCGTTGAGGTCGTCAGTCTTTTACATGTGGAAGCATGGCGTCAAGCATCGTAGCCGGCAGTCTTCCGTAGACAAGCTCAAACGGCGTCATTTGCGTAGTTTCCTGGTTGGCCGTGTTGTACGCAAACGTGACATACGGGATCACTGCGTCCCGAGTCTTATGTTCAACGTAGACGTACATGGACAGCATATCCGCGATCGTCTTGTTCAGACGTTCCGCTAGTCCATTCATTTGGGGCTCGTACGCCGTCGTTCTTCGGTGAGCAGTGTTGTTGTAGCGTAAGATTCCTTGCATAAGTTCCGCAGTGAAGGCCGTTCCGCGGTCCGTGATTAGGACTTCAGGGGCCCCATGTCGCAGCAAAACTTGGTAAATAAGAAACTTCGCGACTTCTTGTGCAGTCCCCCACGGAAGAGCGGCCGTCTCTGCGTAGCGCGTCATGTAGTCTGTCGCTACGACAATCCACTTGTTCTCGGATTGTGACGTAAGGAACGCGACTAGAAGGTTCATTTCAATCTGTTGAAAGGGCCTGCGACGGGACGGCAATCGGTTGCAGAAAACCGGCGGGTCTTGTCGGCGGCGTTTTTCATCACTGGAAGTCACGGAAACTCCGCACGTACTGGGTGATGTCGGATATAAGGCGCGGCCAGAAGTACTTCGCCTTGATTTTTGCAATAGTGCGAGCTTTTCCGAGTTGTCCGGAAGACGGGTCGTCGTGGCACGATTCCGAAATTTCGTCACGAAGGTCTGCGGGGATGACAAGAAGATAATGCATTCTCTTTCAGGAGCTGAAATTATTCTTCATGAAGGACGTCCTTTTGAGGCTGAATGCTAGTAAGTTCCGCTCTAACGCCCTAGGCATGGCGACATTGCGTCCTTGGAGGTAGTCGATTATAACGCGCAAGTCGGGGTTCTCACGCTGCTGGGCGGATAGGTCGCCCTCCGTAACGATTACGAAGTACGTGCTGTCTTCATCGGAATCTTGCGGGCGTGGGCCGACGGGGGCGCGGGACAGGCAGTCGGCGTCGGACTGTTTCCTGCCGGATTTGTTGACGATCGTAACGTCGAACTCTTGCAGGCGCAAGCTCCACCACCCAAGACGGCCAGAGGGGTCCTTCAAAAAGCCGAGAAAGCAGAGCACATGGTGGTCTGTCACAACCTTGAATGGTCTACCATACACGTATGGGCGAAATTTTGAAATGGCCCATATAATTGCGACGAACTATTTTTCAGATGCTGAGTAATTTTTCTCATCCTTCGACAGACCAAGGCTGAAAAAGGCGATTACTTTCTCGCCACCGCTTTGCTTTTCGACGAGAACGGCACCCTAGCCTATATAGCTGACGTCGGTGTGCATTTCCGTTTCGGCATGTTTCTCGAAATGAGCGAGCACAGGCGGGTTTTGCAGCCGTGGTTGCAGCTCGCAAAATGCTTTTTCTTGGGCGTTTTCTCATGCGAAAGGGGTGCTATTTTTTGTCAGGCGCGTGAGTGGCTCTGCAATGTGTGCGAAGTTTTAGGCAAAGCTCCGGTAGTATGAACACAGTCCGGGAAATCTTCGAACGCCGTTTATTCGGCCTTGGGAAGTTCGCTATGGCTGATGTTTTCGCCTGGTCAGGCAGGACTCCTGCGGCATTGACGACGTCTCCCAAAAACTTGAGTTCCTCGTACGCGAAGCGGCACTTTTCAGGCATCAGCGTTAGCCCGACGTACGGATGGCCACGAGTACAGACTGCAACCTTGCAAGGTGTTCGTCGAAAGTCCGGGAGAATACCACAACGTCGTCGAGGTATACGAGGCAGGTGTGGCCACTTAAGGCCAGCGACCACAGTGGCCATGACTCTTTGGAACGTTGCTGGTGCCGTGCATAGCCCAAAGGGCATCACCTTGAACATTTATACGCCATCCGGGGTTGCGAATGTAGTCTTATGTAATCTTCTCTTGATCGTTCTTGTCCAATTCAATTTGCCAGTAGCCTGTCTTCACATCCATCGATGAGAAGTACTTCACGTGGGTAGAGGTGGTCGAGGGCGTGTCGATTCGTGGCAGGGGGTACACGTCTTTTTTGGTGATTTTGTTCAGTCACCGGTAGTAAACGCAGTACCTTAAAGTGCCGTCTTTTTTCTTCACGAGTATGACCGGCGCATCCCACGGACTTTTCGATGGCTGTATAATGTTGTCGCTGATAATGTCATCGACTTTCCGGATGGCTTCGCCCTCGTGTGAAGAGACGCGGTACGGTGACTGTCGGGTAGGTCGGTGTTCATCTTCGGTTATTTTCCGGTGCTTCGCGCAGGTGTCTGAGGTAATTTCGAGTTCGACGAAAAACATTTGCTGTAGCGACGCAGGAAAGCCGATAACTTGTTCCTTTCTTTTTGCGGTAGCGCCGTATTCACGTCGAAGGGATACCGAGTCCTGAAGGTATCTGCGGGTGGACGTTCAGAGTCAGCGACTGCGATCACGTCACTTGCTTCCTGCGTTTCTTCGAGGAGCGCAATTGCAGCGCCCTTGTTTAAATGCTGGTACTCCTCGGTGAAATTGGTGACCAAAACGTGGGATTTGAGCTGCTTAACGGCGCAATGTCTTTTGCGACAGATACACCGTGGTCGAGAAGCAACCTTTGATCACTCTCCACGATAGCGTCGACTTCAGGAGTAGCACCTTCACAGAAGACGGTGATCATCAAGCTTGTGGGGTTGGCAGGGTGACCTGATCGTCAGCGATCCTTACAGCAGCCCAGTGTCCGGGGTTCTGCTACCGGCGTCGTGGAGAGATCGGAGGCAAAAGTTATCGACTTGGTCTGTAGATCAATTATTGCGCCGTTGTCCGTCAAAAAGTCAATTCCAAGAATTACGCCGCGAGAGCAGTTAGGCCAAATGACGAACGCCGCAGAGTACGTTGTGCCGTCTATGGTGACGCGCGATGTGCACGTTCCACTTGGCGTCACGAGGCGGCCTCCTGCTTTCCGAATGTGCGGACCATCCCATCTGGTCATAACTTTCTTACGTTTAGACGCCAATGGTCCGCTCATTACTGAGTAGTCGGCTCCCATCTCTATGAGGACGACTACATCAAAGCCGTCGATGGACAGCTGAACATCGGTCGCCACTTTCCTCGAGTTTCGGGTGCTGCGGGGCGTCGTATCTCGGCTTGTACGTACGTGTTGACGGTCGGGCGCTATGCTTCGTAGTCTTCGTCGTGTTCTTAGTGGTAGGTTCGGTCATGTCGGTTACGCGTCGCGCTGTTTTGCTGTCATCGTGTTCTGGAGTCACGGCAGGGTTAGATTGGGTCGTCGGGCTGAGGGAACGTCATGAATTATCGTACTCACCGAGTCGCTGCGTCGTTGGAGGGTTTTCATTTTTCCGCGGTCGTGCAACTTTACCTCCAGACGTTGCTGCTTTTATTTTGCACCGAGTGGGCTGGGGGACCTTCCGCGTGAGAAGTCAGCAGTGCTGCGGCGGTTCGGTGACTGATACGGGTAGGGGGATGGTGAATGGTTTGAGCGGGCTGGTCCTCGGTTGGCGTTGGAGAGGTATTCTTCGATCTCAACAGGGTGGTGGCCGTATCGGGGGCGTGGGACGTCGACGGAGAACCCTCAGAAAACGCGCCTCTTGTAGGGACAGCGACGGTAGATGTGGTTCGCCTCTCCGCAGTAGTAGCACACTGGGTGATTATGGGGCGTTTGCCACACGTCGGTCTTCCTTGGCGTCTGGTATTGGTCTACAGGGCGTCCGGGCGGGCGGCATTGGACGGCCGTATGGCTCGGCCTCTTGACGACGGGTTGGAGCAGGGCGGGGTTGACGAAGGCTGCGGAGAAGGTCATCGCTTGCGGCTGACGGGGTGCTTCTGAAGGTGTAGAAGTCCCCAGCGCCTGTTGAATCTCTTCTCGGATGATGTCAGTCAGGTAAGTTACTTGAGGTTGCGGCGTCGTTGGAAAAAGCTTCCGAAGCTCCTCCTTGACCACTGGTCGGATGGTCTCGCGCAATGTATCGGAGCTTACACATCCGCCACCGATGGTCTCCGAGAACAGTGCGTTGACGGGGCGGTCATACTGCCTCGTTTGAATTTCTTGCGTCTTCTCAATCGCGGCCGCTTTAGACGCGAATTCCGGCACCGTCTACGGCGGGTTACGGACTAGACAAGCAAAAGGCTCTGGCTTCACTCTTCGCATTAGAAACCTGAGCTTCTTTTCTTCAGTCATTCCGGGTCCCCACGGCGAAAAAGTCGCTTCATCTCCTCAACGAAGATCATGAAACCTGCTTTGGGGTGCTGCATTCGAGTTTCAAGCACAAGCGCAGCTCGCTCTTTTCTCACCACGATAGTGAAGGTCTGAAGAAACTCCCTTTTGAATTGAGTTCAGTCGGTCAAAGATCTCTCATGGTTCTCGAACCAAGTTCGAGCAGCGTCTTCTACGTATAAGAAGACATACCGGAACGTTTCTTCGTCGTCCCACCTGTTGAAGGTGCGGACGCACTCCAGCTTCTCCAACCATTCTTCGGTGTCTTCAGCGGGGGCTCCCCGGAACGATGGCGGTTCTCGGGGGCTGCTGAAGGATGATTGGCGACGTTGTTTCTCGCCCCATGGTGTTTGTTGCAGCGTTCCCTCTCTTGAGCCCTTCTGGCAGACAACTGAACTCGGGTAGCAATCCTTGCAGTCGGCGTCTTTCTCTGGTTGGACTGGCTTGGCGGCTTCCAGATGTCGTAGAGAGCGTAAAGGCTTAGTACCCAGAACCTTTACAGATATCACGAAGCCAAGGATGAGGCAGTTGTCTTGAAGGAGAAACACGTTTATCTGAGCGAGCTTGTGCTCCCCTAACAACTCCAAAGAATACTGAGACGGCGAAGCTGCGGTCAACAAATGGCCTTGCACAGGCGAGTGTCGTGGAATAGAATGCCGCGGCGTCTGCTCTGCAGGTTTTTTATCTTTCGGCGTGATTGTTTCTGGAACCGTTGATTCACATCCAGAAGATTGTAGATCACAAAAGATTATTCTGGGCTAGCGACGGTAGGGCGAAGCAGTCTGCTTATCTGAATATGATAGCCCGTGCGGCATAAAAATAAAGAATGCAAGACGTCCTTTCCTTGGAACGCAGATACAACAGCCGGGCGTGGCCCAGCAGTAAAAACAAACAATAAATAAACAAACCCGTACATGGTAAGCGGCAGTATTGTCACATAGCCAAGACGTACACAGGTTTCTCCGGGGAACAACTTTGTTTTGTGCCCGACAAGAACTCAAGGAATACTCAAGCACTAGGTGCAGGAGCAGTCACGAAAGCGCAGTGCGCTGGCGAGTGTCGGCTTCTCGCATGCCTTGGGGTTACCATTGCAAGCGCTTATTCTTTGGTGTTACTACTTGAAGAGCCATCGAATGAGATCTAAAACATTTTTGATCAAAGATCAACATTCTTTTCTAGTGATAACAGGCAATATTTTTTCCCATCAAATGATGTAGACTGCAGGGCATAGATTGTTACGGCCACGAGGGATGCAGATAGCACGTTTTCGCAATAAGCACAAACGCAAGCTAAGTGCCTCCGTGCACACTTATCTTGGGATGTGAAACTACCCAACAACTTGGTTAGCCTGGAAATCGTTTTGTAAAGAGAAATTGTCGAACCTTAACATAATGAAGGCACTCGAACCAAGCCAGTATTTTTTTGTTAGAATGTGTGATTGATGTACTAGATATAGCACGCACTTCTTCTGGCTCAGACACGAGTCACTATTTTCTGATGCCGGGGGGTGTGATACAAATTTTATGGTAACCCTTGTCCCAGTTACTCCGAAATTGTTACAGGATCGCCGTGATATCAAACAGAAGGATTTGTGTGGGGAATTCCATTCGATTCAATAACTATCTCGTATGTCGCTAAAGAACCGAGACGTGTCACTCCCCATGACATGCGCCTTGTGTTGCTTAAATTATTACTGCACTCAAATTGCCTTTTATTTTTATTATGTCGATTGCATTGTGTCGATTGTCATGACGTCTTGCGGAGCATAGGAATCATCTTGGTACTGACTACAGGGACGGGGCCCCTTAAAGTTCCGTCCAGAGGAAACACAACTCGCGTTGAGAGCAGTCTCTCTTGATTTTTACCCAACCGGCCAAACCGCTACCGCTCACTGACTAGCGAGAATCACCGATAATTATTAATCATTATTAATAATTACAGATGGTCGGACTAACTCTAGCTCTATCCGAACGCATCTTCAAGCCGCCACCCGACGCACGCTTCACAATATTTCAGCGAGAGCAGTCGGTCTTGATTTTTACCTAACGGCCAAACCGCTTCCGCTCACTTACTAGCCAGAGTCACTGTTAATTATTAATCACTGGTAATAATTACTGGAGATCGGGCGTAACTGGAGATGGCTACGTCGGCCTTGGCTCCAGTGAGCGGGAGCTGTTCGGCCGCTTGAGTAAAAAACCAAGACTGACTGCTCTAAAAAAAACACGATGCGAGAATCGAACCCCGGACTACAACGTCCGTAGTCAGCGGCTGAACCACTACACCAAATCCCAGAACGTGAAACGACGGCTAATGGGCTGGTTTTGATTTTGTTATATTGAGGGGGCTCCGTCACTGTAGTGCAGATTTTTAAGTGACGGGGCCCCGTAACTGTACTACAGATTTTAAAGCGACGGGCCCCGTCACTGTAGTCAGTACAAATCATCTTAGCGGGAACGGTGATAGGAACCTATCGTTACACGCACAAAATCTATGTGCAACAAGAAAATGGTCATGCCTTGCACGCGCTACGAGGCAGAGACATCAAGTGCCCAGATTTGAGGTTACTTTTATTCCTTTAATTAAAATGTTCGTATTTTCATGTGGCTAAAATGTTTGGTTTTCACAAGAAACATCAACATTATTCGTATATTTATAACTTCGGTACACTACCCACGGCAAGGTCGTTCCTTTCCGGTCAAAATCATTCCGTCGTCCGGAAAGCGGCGCCTTCCGGCGGAGAATTGCTTTCCGCCACAAGCTGGCAACTTCAACTGCTTGCCGGTCCGCGAGAGTGACGCGTTCCGTCAACCATCATCCGATGCCCTGATTGGTTCCTCCGGGCCTCCTAATGGCCAATCAAGGCTAACAGAATGTTTCACACTGAACAACATGGCGGAGTTGTCAAGCAAAGCGATGCAGAGGAAAATAGTCGTCCCGGCTTGTATTAGATCGCGACTATTTTGTGACTGTTTGAATCGAGGCATAAATCCAGGAAGCATTTGTTTGTGGCAACGGACCTGCACGGCGCTTAGTTTGAAATCCAGCAGTGCCGCGATATTGAAGCAAGCATATCCCGATGTTTATGTTGGTGAACAGCTGGCCTGTCGTTGTGTTTGGGTGTGCGTGAGTGTGTTTGAAGAAACTGACACCATCATTTGTGCTCGCCATCTTCCAAAATGGACAAAGGAGTGACAAACCACCAAGCGGACAGTTCTGTGTGAGTCCGTGTGAGTTCGCGGAGCGGCAACGACTACGGGCAGGTTGTCGCGCCGATGCGCTTTGTACGGGCGACTTTTGTGTGCCACCGGTTTTTAAAAGTTCCGACCGTGATACACCGTGAAGCGAGCCAAACAAATCATTGCGGCGGGCATGTGATATGTTGCCGTGATGGTGTTCGCCACATTAACCGCTACAATTCGTGTAATCACACGCATGACTTTAGATTTTATTGCAGGAAGGTAGACATCAATGAAGTTTCCTGCAGACAGCAGCCAGTAGCATTTATTTACGCTGACAGCACCATGTACAATGCGCAACAGTTCTGAACAGCACGCTTGTACCGAAGTGAGTTTTTGACGCTACCAGTTCTGTTTTGCGTGCGGGCACATGTGGTGTAATATTACAGGAAGTGCTTTTCATAGGCAGGGATATGCTTTGTAGCAACAACATACAGTTGTATAAGTACACACAAAAGACCTCTTTTAACAGCTTACAAAAGTAGTTTCGAGAGCCGTATATTGAAATATTAGTTAGTGACCCATTCTACTCCTTTGTCTGGGTTGGCTGTGTGCTAGGCTGACTGAGTCTGCTCTTGTTGGTGTCAGGAGTGTTCAAGCAGTCAGAGTGCACTCTCGTTGGGGTAAAGCAGATATACTGTTGTGTGTTGCTTCTGGGGTACACCCACGGTATGCAATAGGCTCGTCACCTGCTGAGTATACTAGTATTTGTGTGAAACTGAAGCATTCTTTGAAATCAATTCATGACCATTCCACATGGCTGAATGAATGAATAAACAGAGTAAATGAACAGCGTTACTTCAGCTGCACATGTTCGTCTTTTCAAAGGTGGCTCCGGTTAGCGCAAGAATTTGCAGTTGTAATATGTGTGTGTATTAATGGTCATCATTGTTTTTGTTCTCTAGTGTTCTTTATTCTTCGTTGTTTTTTATTCTTCTTTATGTTTCGTTGTTCTTTGTTCTTCATTCTTTGTTTTTTGTTCTTTATTCATCGTTGCACTTCCTATACCATCTGGTACTCAAAAGTAAAATAATGTATACTCTGGCCTTGTTTGAATGAAGGATGTCGTGTGCTTGAGTTCATGATAAGTAGTAATGAGAGTGGCCCATTGGTTCAGCATACCATTCTACGCTACTTACATCGTTCATCATTGCTCAGCCAGAACACTTGGGAAAGATGTTACACATGGGAAACCGAAGCGAAGCAGCTCAGTCCTTTTTTGTACCAAAAGCGTATCAACTAGGGCGAGCAGATGAAGAGGCATGCAGTTAAAATGGGACGCACAACCAGTGTGTCGACAGCAGAAGCTCTTTCGCATTTTGGCACCGCAATATATTTTGGCCGCAATTGTGTGGATTTCATAATTTTGCTCCCGACACTAATGAAATGGAAATACTTGGCTTGTTGCCATTTAGGAACCGGCATAGCACAGCTGCTGCATCGTGCAGTCTTGAGTGTCCCAGCTTCGTGTATGCCTTAGGATTGCTGTGCTTCATTGAAGGGCTGGGTACTTCGGCTTCTTTCAGTGACTTCAAATTACAGGACCTGCTGTTGTATACACTTAAATAGGATTTTCATTGCTCGCCTGCCTTCTGGCCGTCATCTGTCTTAAAACACTCTTACTGGGAAACATTTTTCGGCATCATGATTTAAAGGGACAGACAACCGATTTTTGCCAAAAATGTATTCTCTATCCCAAATGTAAGGGCATCACTTTAAGCACCTTATCCAGAAACGGTTTTGGTGATAACGCCCTAGAACTATTAAATCAAAATTTTTAGATCTAATAGCCGTATGCGTCTACCCAATATTGTTGCTAGAAACCAGGACTACAGTAGCGCGGCAACATACTTTTGTCTGTATGCTACATAAAAATGGATATTTAAAAAAAACGACCACGCAAGGTGGGCGGCGGGCTAGTGGGGCCGAGAGTCACCGCTATGCCGTTCAAACTGAGTCTCGACACCGTCAAGGCATTTGCGGTGTTAAGAAAGGTCATCACCCCTGATCAGCTGAACAGGTCAGCTAAACCTGATTCGCTGGCAGAAGCTTCCCATGAAGGGGTGACTGCGGACCCCGCTATTCGTCCGGCGCCAAAGCCTATGGCCGTTGGCACCGCGGCCATACAGCTAGGGGCAGCGGAGTCGGCCCTTCAGGCGAGAGGTACGACAGGTACACTCGTCTCGACGGCACGCACCGTGGAAGGGGTGGTCTACTTTCTAGGAAAAGCAGATGAGCCGGGCAAATGGAAGGCGTCTCCGCTGAGCGTCACGGCTGCAGGAGTAGAAGCGGGCGGTCAGATTGCCAATGCTTACTTGGGTTCAACAAAAAGACATCCCCCTCGCGAGGGGTAACTTGTCCCAGTTAAAAAGCGTAAATCGCAGGCTTTGCCTATTCATTTATGTGCGGTTTTTAATTCACCGGTCTATTTTGCACGAAGGCGCCATCTGTTGTGATAAACGAAACGTAAAATCCGGCTTCACGTTGTGGAGGTCGGAAGTTCCATTCTCCCAGGGCGCGCCCTTTTTTTAAGCTGCCGTTGGCGTATTTGGAAACTGATAATGAATATTTTGGCAGAACAAACACCCCTGGCTGAGGCAGAATTGTGAAAGCGCCTTCACTGGGTCTGTTTACTGAACGCTGCCGCTGATTCTGGGTATGGAAGCTCAGTTAACCACACTGAGAGCATCCCATCGGCGGCGGGCAATGTGTCTTATAAATTTTCAAAATAGTGTTTAAAATACATATGCAATTTAACCTTATACAGTACTTGTGTTAAAAGGTTTTCAATGGGTGAATAAACGTTTCAGCAGTTACAGTAGCAGCTATGATTGCAGGTCACGTGACCGGGACACAAATTAGTGGCAAGTTTCGACACTACGAACCACCGCCCTTCTGATTTCAGAAAGTTTGCTGCCAAATTGAATTTATTTCCGCCAATTCGTTTTTAAATTGCTTGGGGTTACCGGGGTATGTAACTCACTGGCTTTCGTATGAGCTAGAGAGCATATACGCGACAAAAATCGGTTGTCCGTCCCTTTAAATCCAAACTGGTTTCCTCCTCGGTAGCACCTGGTTATAAATGAACGTTACAAGCGTGGAAGGAGTGCCGACAACCTGACGAAAGCAGACTTAAATTTTGAGTTCCCAGCTTTCCAAGTGATATGAGTGATGGTGGTGCAATACCCTTCTGACAGATGTAACGGCAATAACTATGCTACCTTTGGCAATGCATAAAGTTTGAATATAAAGCTCTGGCTTGTCAATCAAACACTGCTGATTGCACTTGGCAGTTGCGTGGTCAATCAAATATGCAGCTTGATTCAACATTTATTGTTTAAACTCGGGTAGTGATATGTTTAGGATGGCCCTCACAGCTATTATTGTACCTAGCTGTTTGAGGTGAAACAATTATCGTTTTCTGCATTGCTGTTAAGAGTGGAATACTGTCTCCGTTAGTGCTTGTTGCGAAGCTGGATCGTTCTTGCTTGCCCAAAACCAATTATCAAAGGCTGCTTCAGCCACCACAATATTATTACGGCGAAAAACTCTGTTATTTAAAAAAGGGTGGTGACGCAAGTTGGCGGGTAGAGCCCCTAACCAGTTTTGTCGTTTACCTCCTTGACTACCTCTCAATATTGTACGGTGACTTCTTCTTCTCCCTGGTGTCAAAGTTTAGGGCGGCCAATATTGCAAGGCCCTGAGGCCATAACATTTCCCCTCGGCGAAAATGCAGCCCTCTCTACACGTCAGTGAGCGTCACGTGGCTCAAAGCATTTCGAGCAAGGTACGCGAGCCACTTGAGTTCTGTGACTACGCCGTCCTCAAGCAGTGCACTGATTATGACATAGTTCAGACAACTAAGTCGGACAAGTACCACGAATGGGGTGAATTAATGTGACATCAGATTCTTGCACAGTCCATGCTGTCACTGAGGTGGTCAGAAAAAATCCAGTTCTCCTAGCGAGTGGGAATTTCCCGGGGTCAGCTGTCATTGAGGAGTTTTGAGCTGTCCTGCGATGGCAGTATGAGGAGACAAGTGAGTTTCCAAACTTCTTCAGCAATGCAGAGGGTGTTTGATAGGCTGGCCTCGTCATGAAAGAAGGGAAAGATGATGTTGAGGCAGTTGAGGAACACGTGCGTGAACTGGGTAGAGTGGGCTATAACCCATTGTCTAATGGTTGGCAGTGTGGTACGTGTAGGTAATAAAGGGCAAGATGTCGGATGTCGTCCTAGTTGTTGTAAGAAGGATAGTCGATGTGGTCAGAAAGAAAAATAGTCGATGCATGCGATCATACAATGGTTCCTGTTCTTTGACTGAGCAAAAGGGAATATAAGAGTTATGCCCACTTTTTCAAGGGGTAAAGGGGGGGGGGGCATTGGCAGAGCCGTCGTAGGACATTTGTTGCTTTGTCACTGGAGTCAACTCGACACGTACAGCTCGGTCGACTGTCACATTTTCAGCCCAATATAACACCGATGTGGTGTGCGCTGAAGCGTGCATGAACAGCCCCGATGCCAAGCGTGGCGTAGTCGTGCATAGCATGAATTGCGGATTAACACAATTTTTCCCACACCACTAGGAGGTGTCGGGATTCCGTCGGGGAGTAGCTCTTCTTGTGTAGCAGGTCATTGTGAACAAAAGAGTGTTGGGTCTCACCATACAGCAATAAACACTGCTTTCACTGAACCCAACCCAAACGTTTTCTAGCATGCTGAACCCTAACTGGAAATAACACAAAAAAAAGAGAATAACATTTACTGGTTCACAACAAAGGAGTTGAACCTTTGATGTTAGTAATCCGCAGTCCGTGTCATTTGGTACCCTCTGTTTGGTAATCACTCATGTACTTTCCCCCTCAGACCAATCACAACTTTACAAGCACGCTATCCATAGTCTCTAATCGTCACATTTTCGGTCTTCGTTCTTGTGGGTGACACTTAATCATGAACCGAATGAAGACTTTGAATAGCCGTACATACACTTTCTTCTTTAAACAAGTGCAGTATATTTTTTTCTCCATTTTAAAATTTATGATTCTGGGTCTGTGGTAGAGAATGTAACAAGTTATCTGCTATTCCACAGCGTACTTGTTAAGCTTGGATAGATCAGTGCTCATGAATTGAGTATATCTTGTGAGCAAAATAAGGCATACAAAGAAGGTAGCACTAGCAGAGAAATATCCACGGTTTGCCTGCAGTGTATACTGTCATCGCATTCCGGCTTTCCTGAGGGCAAAACATCATGTAGAAAGCTTGTACTGTTGACAGTACTGCGTGACAAATACAAACACAAAGCTGCCTGCCCATACTGAATTCAGACGTCATTCAAATATCTTGAACTTCCACAACTGGGCTAACTGTCAAATGTTTTCATCATAAGAGATTCCGTCAGAGAAGTACCTAGTTGAAAAGATATACAGTTATGTCCAGTGATAAGCTAAAAGAGCTTCTGAATGTGAACATCTTCGACAGAACTCTGTCTGGTTGGATTACCGAGGAAACTCCTCTGTACTGACGCCGCCGGTCAACAACCCCTCTCCTGCCTGCGCCGTCTGCCCCCCACCCCCTCCGCGCGCCGAACCACCTGTAGTTTCCTCCCCTATGTAAAGGAACGAGTGAAACATTATCCCGCATTCTTCGCAAGGAAGGCATTGTCATCTCCCGCTAGCCAGTGTCAACTCTTGAAAGGCTCATACCTCGACCTAAAGAGCGGCAGCCAAAAGAAAAATCCCAAGCGGCGTCTACAAAATTGCTTGCGCACAATGCCCCGCTAGTTGTGTTGGGAAGACCATTAAGTTCCCGGAACCCCTCCGCCAACACAAAAACGACGTTCGCAAGTTCCACACTCAGCGCAGTGCAATGACCGAGCACTGCGAAAAAGCTGACCACAGGATTAACTTTGACGGCGCGCAGGTGATTGGCGCCGAAACCAATTACTCACAAAGATTACTCCTTGAGTCCTGGCACATACAAGGGAACCGGCAAGGCCTGAATAGATCCCTCGGAGCCCTTCGCACCATCTACGCCCACGGCCTCCGACGCGCAAGGGCAAGATTCCAGGAAGAAAAAAGAAAAAGTTGACTGCCGAGCCGAGTTCTCTCCGAAACGTTGGGACCGCTTTGAATAAACGCCCTTGGTTGGTGTATTTGCCCCTTCAATACAGCTTCTGAATTAAAATTATTGGACCCAAAAGTAATGAAACATACGCCATCAGTTTGAATGGTTTGATTGTCAGGCGTACACCACAACATATAGTCATATGATTTTCTTCAAAGATAGTACCCCGGGGTAAACTTGTATGCGCACAAAGCACTCTTACTAGTAGTGATGCCACAGGTTATGTACACTTTGCCCTGTAAGTGCATGTCAATAAAAAAATTTCTTTCGCTTAAACGTGGTAAAGTGTGCACACCTATATGTTGTGTAAGTGAGAGGAGAAAAAGTTTGACGACACTGAAGCATTTCTTATGGGTTTGGAATGGAAAAGCACTAGTGTCCAATTGAACGCATGGTCCTCTCCACAAGCAGCTGTTGGAATTTTTCACCGAGACTGGCCTATACACTATTCGGTAGTGCATGAAGCTGCTTGCATCCTGTCACTTTCCTTTTTTTACCTTCGTTACTTTGACACCGTGTGGTTAAATTGGGCAGTAAAAAATAAAAAGAATTCCACACAGTGTTCCTTCAAATGGATATGTTCACATCACCGCCAATAGGAACTGGTGAATTCACTTTGAACGTCTACAGCACCTTTTACCGTCAGTCGCCAGTCCCACTCTGTTGGCATGTCAGAATTCGGTTTGTTAAGAGAATGATTGCCCATGAGCTTCCAAAAGCGGTCATCATCATTATTCACCCTTTGACAGAGAGAGAGAGAGAGAGTGTGTGAGAGAGTAAATGTTTATTGAAATGGAGAATAGGCCAGCCTGAGAAACTATAATTGGGCCTTCTACTTCCAACTGGGGGGAGGCGACTGGGGACAAAAAGACAGCGGAATGAATATGGAAGGTACGAGGAATGACAATGAAATCGACAAATGAACTATGTACAAGCAGTAAAACCAATAAACGCCTGACATACAATAGGGCGCTGAATTAGATTATTACCGAACACGTTTCACCTTACAATTATGATCCATAAAAAATTCAGACATTATTTCGCAGTCAAATTTTTTCTCAACATCGAGCCAAGAATCCAGAGAGGAGTCACTAAGGAATATACTCAGGGCTTTAACGGCTTGGCTGTGTTTCCTGTTGTCAGCACCCAAAATCTTTTGTTCGGATGGAGGGCGAGTGTTCATGTTTAGTAATGCTGCCTCAAGGTTCTGTTGCTCACTGGAGTAGTTTGATAAGCGCTAAGCAAATGCTCAATAGTTTCAGGACAACCACAAAGAAAGCAGTTCGGGCAGTCTTCGCGTCCGATTCTGTGGAGATACTTCCGGGTCAATGCTACTTTAAGTCGCAGCCGGTGTAGCAATGTCTCTGACTTCTGTGAAGTGGAGAGGCATGAGCGAGCTAGAACTTTGGCTCTAGATCGAGCCTGTGAGGCCGTTTATGCTGATTCTGAGGGTCAGACGAATGCACGGCTGCAGCTTGTTTACGTGCTCTGTAGAGTATGGCGTTGGCATCTTGCCGTGTGATGGGTATGTCCAAGAGAGTTCCATTGAGGTGTGTTCGCTGTGCTTCTACATCTGCCAGTGGGTTCGTGAGAATTGTAGGTATGTGAAGTTGCAGCCAAATGCGATTTGGTGATACAGCAAAGTGTTTCTGATGGCCGCTGTAGTTGTTGCTGGCTAATCCACCTGAGCTGGTATGTCGTTTTGCCAATATTCATTTTACCCTCTCGTTACTACCGTAATGTCGGCTTTAACAACACAGCGCAAAGCACGGGACAAAGGGAAGATGAAGACAACACAGCGCTTGTGTTGTCCTCATCTTCCCTTTGTCCCGTGCTTCGCGCTGTTTTGTTGAAGTTACGTACCAACTTGCCCAACTACAAACCCTGCTGTAATGTCAGCCCTCTTTACGTGCCCAGCAATGTGAAATCACTGTGTATTAAGCTGCAAGTTCCAGTTGTCCACGTTTTCTAAGTAAAAATCCACAACCCATTCACAAGGCCAACCTTCACAAGCAACCATAATACACACTGGGGACAGAGATGCCTACTGGGACCACATTCCAGACACATGTGTAGTATTCCCATCCCATCGCAAATTTTAATAAAAAATGGCCGTTTCTGCTAAAGATGGCAGATGGTGTTTCTGTGCTCTATAGGCCATGAAATGCTTGCGCATTAGGACATTTAGTATTCTTCCATCTTTTAGGCATTTCTTGTCTCCAAAAATAGTTTCAGAGAGCTGACACTACAGCTGGTTAGCGATCGCAGTGACATAGTTTGTCTCCGGTGATACATAGAAGTCTATCTGGCATAAAGAATGTGTACAGACCTACAGGTGTGCTTCTAATGTTGAGTTTAAATGTTACGAAAATCAACATTTGTCACCCTGCTACCTTCAATTATTAAAATGTTGGGAAATATGAAAGCGTAAAAATGGTAAGTTGAATAAAAACCAATAAAACTATACTGATTGTTTTCTTAAAAAGTACTTTTGCTCCTCCTGCTAGTTTCTACCTTTAATTTTATGCGTGGTGAACAAAACTTTAGGTAAAGTTTATTTCATTAGCCAACACGCCCCTTCACCATGTGTGTAATCGTTTCCTTAGTCACTGCATTATTGCATTCTGTGTCAATTTTGCCGCTTGGAACACCCAATTATTCTAGGTAAAAGATAAAGGTGAACTTGAGTGAGTATGTGTTGTGGATGCCGAACAGTTTTGTAATGCATAATAGAAAGACTTGGAATCTGTTCTGGTACCTCGTGGACGAAACTATGACGAAACCTCACCAACGAGACAGGCTAGCGAAAATTATGCACCGGGAAATCAAAGAAAAGGGAGCGATGGCGGTGGGGCAGCAGCTACTCGAGAAGTACATCCCCGACTCGCCGATGGTCACGCAGGCGACTATCGAGGCAAAACGAACAAGAAATTAGATAGAAAAAACAGTGTGGCGGAAGTACGAGTGGCATTGCATGAGCTTAATAGCAGGTCGGCGCCGGGATCAGACAGGTGCCCAATAGGGCGCTCTGGAACCAGGACGAAGCGTCGATAGTAGCGCTGACCAAATATTACAATGACTGCTGGAAGACGGGAATCGTGCTGAAAGATTGGAAGAGCTCGCGGATGATCCTGATTCGTCAAGCCGGGCAAATCGCCAAATATAGATAATCTCCGAGCTGTCTCACTGACGTCCTGTGGGGGAAAGGTGTTCGAGCACGTCCTCACGGCACGGTGGCAAGATTACCTCGAAGACAACGACCTCTACCTCACAACGATAATTGGGTTCCGACGGCCTCTCTGCGCACAAGACGCTATGCTCCAGTTGAGACACAGAACCATCGACAGGGACACCCGAGACACCAGGGCTGTATTGGGGTTCGACCTACAAGGAGCTTTTGATAACGTAAACCACTCGGCAATACAAGAGCAAGTTTCGAGGGTGGACATGGGCAAAAGGTCTCACGAGTATATCAAGAGCTTCCCGACGGGGCGAACGGTGGCGCTCATCGCCGGAGACGTCGAGACGGAAGCCAAGGAGATCGGAAGCCGAGGTAACCCTCAAGGGTCAGTGATCTCGCAGCTCCTGTTCAACCTGGTGGTGATCAGGGTCACCCACAAGCTCGCAGATGTTGAGAACTTCGAGCATACGATATATGCCGACGCTATCACCCTGTGGGTCAAAGGAGGTAGTGACGCCCAAGTAAAAGGGTTCCTTCAGAAAGCAGTGAGGACGGTCGAGGGGACCCTCGAGGGCACTGGCCTGAGATGCTCACCGAGTAAGTCTGAGCTGCTTTTGTACAAGCTCAAAGACAGTCAGCGTGAACAACGAAGAGAACGAGACGCGATTAAGATCTACACCCATGACGTGTCGGCGATCCCCAAGGTATCCGAAATCAGAGTACTGGGCATGCTTCTCAACGAGAAAGGCAACAATGGGGGCACAATGGCGAAGATCGCCTGCAAGGCGGCCATTGCCATTCGGCTCATAAAACCAGTTTCGAAGAGGAAGAGGGGGCTGAGCGATGAGAACCTCATTCGACTAGTGCAGTAATTGTTCAGGAACCACATAACATACGTGGGGGCGTTTCACAAGTGGAAAACCAACGAGAAGAAAGAGCTGAAATCGCTCATCCGAAGGGCGTACAAGACGGCTATCGGACTACCCGAGTCCACAAGTACCGAGCGACTGCAAATCCTGGGCGTACACAACAGCTTGGACGAAGTCATGGAGGCCCAACGGGTGGTGCAGCTAGAGAAACTAACCATAACCGAAGCACGCAGAAGCATACCTCGGCAAAGTTGGCGCGGATCACTCGAACTCACTCACAATGTTTTTTTTCGAAACACCACTCACTCAAACTCAGACTCAATGCTGAGCAGCACATCTGCGCTCACTCAAACTCAAACTAACATTGAGCGCAAAACTCAGAGTTCACTCGGACTCAAAACTCAAAATGTACTCAAACTCAAAATGTACTCCAACTCAATATGGACTCAAAACCTCAAAATGTACTCATAACTCAAAGTGTACTCAAACTCAAAATCGACTCAAAACTCAAAATGTACTCAAACTCAAAATGGACTCAAATCTCAAAATGGACTCAAAACTTAAAATGTACTCAAACTCAAAGTGAACTCAAAACTCAAAATGTACTCAAAACTCAAACAGTACTCAAACTCAAAATGTACTCAAAACTCAAAATGTACTCAAAACTCAAAATGTACTCAAACTCAAAATGGGATCAAAACTCAGAATGTACTCAAAACTCAAAATGAACTCTGAACGCAAAATGTGCTGAGAACTCAAGATGAATTCAGAACTCAAATGGCCTCACAGAAATTGAGACAGTGAGAGAGAGAGTGAGAGTGAGTTTGAGAGTGTGAGTGTGAGTGTGAGAGTGAGAGTGTGAGTGAGAGTGTGAGTGA
>CM023452.1:776656-801656 GCA_013339765.2 Haemaphysalis longicornis | reverse complement strand
CCATGACTATCTGATGATATAGCCCTACCACATTTTTGTCCCACGTGATTTCTCTTATCAGAACCTTAATTTTGATGCTCCGGACACCCAGTGGCATCATTGTGAATTTTAACCTAATTTATGACCCATTTTGACTATGTCATGATAATAATCAGGAAGCACGTGATTACCCTTATTCATACCTTTAATTTGATACGCCGCACGCCCTAGCGTCATGAACATAAATTTTAACTGAATCTATTACTTACCATGACTACGTCATGATATATCCATAACTCATTTTCGTCCCGAATGATTCCCCACATTGAGACCTTGAATTTGATTCCCCACATGCTCTCGCAGCGTCATTTTGAATTTTAACCCAATCTATGACTCATACGACTGCCTGATGACTACAATCAAAAAGCATTTTTTGATTTACACCGCTTGATTCCGTTATTCCGGACCTTTCATTTGATACCTTACCCGCCTTAGCCTCATCAGTTTCAATTTTCAGCCAATCTAATGTGGTAATTATTCTGTCTTAAGGGGCGCTGCCTAGTCAATTCAGCTAATTCATTTGAAACAGCAGAAAGGACAGCCCCCGCCCCCATTTCCCCCCGGCTCTCACCTCTTCCTTTGTGACCCCTATATATCAATCCGTTAACAGTAGCAGGCGAAAAACCAGCACGCCAGCGCCGCCGTGTGCTTTCCCACCACCCTTTCCCACGCTCTTAGTGGATCCGTGAGGAGGAAAAGTTAAGACAACCCATTTTGATGACCTCACCAGTCTATTATCACTCACGCGCCCAGCCGCAAAAATTAGGTATACAGCAAGTGCTTATGGCCATGAAAATTCAACAAGAAACTAAAACAATCAGACACCCCTTCCCTCCCATCCAATCATGCAGATCGCGATTGGTGCCATACCCGCAGGTAACCTGAATTCTGAGCCCACAGTGACGCATGAAACTTAACAGCCAACCATAGCTGCCTGCTAGGCTACTCATATGTACTCAAACTCCAAGTGGACTTAAAACTCCTATGTACTCAGAACTCAAAATGTACTCAAAACTCAATGTGTAATCAAACTCAAAATGTACTCAAACTCAACATGTACTCAGAACTCAAAATGGACTCAAACTGAAAATGTGCTCAGAACTCAAAATGAACTCAAACTCACAGTGGACTCAAACTCAAAATGTACTCAGAACTCAAAATGGGCTCAAACTCAAATTGTACTCAGAACTCAAAATGGACTCAAACTCAAAATGGACTCAAACTCAAGATGTACTCAGAACTCAAAATGGACTCAAACTCAAATTGTACTCAAACTCAAAATAGACTCAAACTCAAAGTGTACTCCGAACACAAAATGGACTCAAACTCAAAATGCACTCAGATCTCAAAATGGACTCAAACTCAAAATGTACTCAGAACTCAAAATGGACTCAAACTCAAAATCTACTCAGAACTTAAAATGGAATAAAACTCAAAATGTACTCAGAACTCAAAATGGACGCAGAACTCACTAGGTCTCAGGCGTACTCAAACTCAATCGAACTGAAACTCAGTCGGGATCACTCGGCTCAAACTCACTCAAGCTCAAACTCACCATGCCACACTAGCCTCGTTCTCACTCAAACTCAAACTCACGCGTGAGTTTGAGTCCAAATGAGTCTGAGTGAGTGGACTCATGAGTGAGTTCGCCGACCTCTGGGCAGAAGAATCCAGGACAAGCGGAGCTACAACTACCATGAACCAATATGCCGCTATGTGGAGACACCAGACAGAAAATCCAGGTGGATGCAGTCCCGCGCAACATGCAGCCGGGGTACAACGAGGGCACGCGGCGAGCACGCGCCAAGGCGGATGGCGGAGCTCCATGCTCGGGACGCTGGAGCCCACTACGTCGATGCCGCAGAATACTGCAACGAATGTGGCTTCGTGGTGGCGGTGGTCAACGCCGCGGGCAACCTCCAAACGGGTGCCATCGTCGCACGCGGCAGACCCGCGGAAGAAGAGGAGGATGGCGATGGCGATCGCGCTGGCCCGCAAAGATGAAGGCTGCACAATGGTCCTGAGTGATTGCAGGCAATCTGTCAATAACTCCTCCAGAGGCAGGGTTCCCTCCCCCCCCGTACCAGACAAACTACTGCGAAGACAACCAAGCCTCATGAAGAGGACAAGAATGAAGTGGTTTTCGTCACACGCAAGGACAGTGTCAGCACGTGCTCAGAACCACAATGAAACCACACACGCTCATTCGCACCAACTCGCTAACCGCGCTGTTCAATCCCTCGACCCGCTGCATCCTCCGACCACGAAGACGACGAGGCAGTAGTAAAAGGGACGAGAGCTCGTGCATTGAATCTGGCAGGGGACGGTTTCAGAAGCTAGTCGCATCTCCAATAAACAGTTTTTTTCGCCTAGAGTTTCGCTTTTCGGCATTCGTGGCTCAACATTTTTTGGTGCCAAAACCCGGGACTATGGCCAGGACCTTCTGAGGGCTTCGAGGAGACCGAAAATCATGAAGAAACTCAAGTGCAAGCGAGCATCGAGGCGGGCGCAGAATACCAAGCTCATCAACGAGGCAAGTGTCATTCTGATGGACAGTTGCGTTTCGGTAGACCAACTGACGTCGTTATACGAAAGGCCTAAAACGAACCACGACGAACTTAACAAGATCAACAATGAGTTCGAAAGCTATATCGAGGACGAAGTGTTCCAGGCTGAGTACAACAGCGTGACTGAGTATCAAGACCACGCGACACGCATCCTTAGCAAACTGAAAAGCAAGAACACTCATTTGTCACAGTCTGCGACAATCATTTCAACGACCGCTGAGAACCGGAATCCTCAAGTCGTTGCTACAGAGAGAAAAGGAGCAAGCCTTCCGAAGCTGTCCATCGCTCCCTTCTACGGGGATTTGTGCAAGTGGAACGAATTCTGGGAGCAGTTTGATCAGATGATCAACCAAGACAGCGGTGTTACTGTCTCCGAGAAATTCAATTATCTCCGACTCTTTTTGAAGGTAGAGGCTGCCTCAGCTGTCAGCGATTTACCAACGACCGAAACTTGCTACAAGGATGCTATCGGAATACTAACAAAACGCTGTGGTACAAGACACGTCTTGAGCCAGGGTACTTCGCCAGACTACGCGAGCTGAATCCTGTCAAGACATCCAGCGACACAGTGGGGCTTCGCAAGCTCTACGATTATGTGCTCGTCAAAATACGAGGCATCGAGACTCTGGGTGTAAAAAAGTCATCGTTGTCATCGATGCTCTGCGACATTCTTTTGCGGGCTCTTTTTCATGACATTGCCGTCCAGTACCCCCGAACGTCTGCCGCTCAAGCATCTACCCAACGTACAGACGCCTCTCAAGAAGAGACTGACCTGGACCGCCTGTTGACGTTTCTTGGTATGGAGCTGGAAAGCCTAGAGAAGAGCAATTTTGAGAAGAGCACGAAGGGCCAGCAGCATATACCAGGTCACATCGAAGGCAAGGGCTTCCATTTCCGTTACGAGAAAGCGACATCGTCCGTATTGCACAACCACTCCAACAAGACAGACGAGAGCTGTGCTTTTTGTAAGTCGACGCAACACCTGACCGAAATCTGCAGGGCAGATATTTCTTTGCAGCACAAGAAGCAACTTCTGGCCAAGGCCATGAGATGTTTCCGCTGCACATGGAAAGGGCACCGAGCCCGAGATTGTCGTCGGAAAGTGTCATGTGACAAGTGCGCCGGCCGTCATGCTTCGAGTATGTGTGATCCCGACTGAAGCCGTTCACAAGCACGACGAGATACTGGGGACCCGATGCAAGTGCGACGGTGTGCGCGTCCTTTCAAAGGGGCAAACAAGTGGTCGATGAACAGCGGAGCTCTGTCCTTCTTCAAACCTTTCGAGCCTGGGCAGTTAGTGACGATGCCTGCAGATATGTCGGAGGAGTTTTCGACGGCAGCAGCCAGCGCACCTTTGTGACGGAGGAACTATGTGCGCATCTTCGGCCGATGAGCATTGGTTTCACCACGATGGCACTGGATACATTCACTAACGTGAGGATCCAACCACCTACAAAACGTCGCCTCGTAGAAATCCGGCTACGTAGCCAGTTCACGGACAGTGAAGTTCTGTTGCGGGCAATTGTGATATCCCACATCTGCCACGACACCGAGGCGACTTGCATGGAGTCATCCTTTGTGGCGACCTTTAAAATACGGGAAAACATGGCCAATGAACTGATGCAGCCGGCCGTCGTAACTACAGGTGGCATAAGCGTGCTAATAGGTTCAGACCAGATGTGGACAGTGCTAACCGGAGAAGTCTCGAGATTTGAATAAAACGAAAGCCTAATCGGAATGAATTCCAAGTTTGGATGTACCTTCCAGGGTACCACAACCGCTTTAGAAACAACCAGCAAAACCTCACGCATGATGGTTTACGTGTTAAGAACACATGCTATACAGTCAGGCGAGATTGTCCCCTCATTTTGGGAGCTTGAGAGGATGGGTATATCGGAATCGATCGACGAATGCTTCCAGCAAAGCACAAACGTTCGGCGCTTCGAAAAGACCATTCGTTTCCTAAATGGGCGGTACGAGGTTGCTCTAGCCTGGAAGGACGGCTTCGAGCTCTCTAAAAACAAGCAGGTTGCCACCACAAGACCGCAACGACTCTTATGCTGGCTGTCCAAGAATGAGGTACTGCTGAAAATGTATGACAAGACGATCAGAGAGTACCTCGAATCAGGACACGCTGAAGTAGTAGAAACCCCTCCGTCAAACCGAGAGAAACTCTACTACATGCCTCACAGAGAAGTAATTAAAGAGCAGGCCCTTACCACAAAAGTGAGGATCGTGTTCGACGCGTCGTCACACACCAGAGGGTGTAATTCACTCAATGAATGCCTTGAAAAAGGTGATAACTTGTACCAAGAAATGGGAAAAATGCTCCGCCGGTTCCAGACTCACCTCATCGCAATCATGGGTGACATACAAAAAGCCTTCCTTCAGATATCAATCAAAAAGATGACAGGGATGCCTTCCGATTTCTCTGGTTTAAAGGAGGAAGTAGCTTACAGTAAGTTGAGGATGAGCTCGAGGAATGGCGAATGAGGAGAGCTCCGTTCGAAGCAACATGTAGCCCATTTCTGCTTAGCGCAACAATCCTTCACCACTTGAAGAATGCAGCTGGATAAAAAGCTGAAACGGCCAAATTGCTCAGCGAGTCATTCTACGCCGATTACTTGGTCACTGGTGCCGCCACATAACCGGAGGTCATCAAGGTTTGCATTGAAGCGCAAGAAATTATGGAGGCAACAGTACTGACACTCAGGAAGTGGAACTCAAACTCAGACCAAGTCAGGGAGTTTGGGCAGCAAGAACAAAGGGCAGCGAGCAAGGAAATGGTTACCCTTCGAGAATTCACAATAGAGGTCCTAGGAATCACTTGAAATCCCGTGATGGATACGTTCAGTTTTGTTATGACTAACCTGATGGACTTTTTTAAATCAACAGCAGACACAAAACGCTTTGTCTTGCAGAGGCTTCGCGTGTTTTTAAACCCCTCTAATTTGTTGGCCGTTTCATTATAGCGGCAAGCATGCTCTTTCAGAAGCTTTGGTCACGCGGCATCGCTTGGGACGGAGACTTAACGCAAGATCTGCAATGTGAATGGGACGAATGGGTGGGTCAATTGTTAAAAATCAACATTGTGACCGTTCCTATGTGTGTTGGTGGAACCTTCGCCCCACCAGAAGAATTAGAGACACATGTTTTCTGCGACACAAGCCCGTTAGCATACGGAGCGGTTGTCTACATCGTCACAAATCACCCAAGACAAGGACATTTGCTAATTTCAAAATCACCATATTTTAATAGCAATGCTGAACTTTTATTTTTTTGCCAATTTCTCTAAGGTTTTCCCAATGGTGAGCGTCTCCATTGCCAAGAAAATGCTCACCGAGGAGAAGAAATGATGTTGATGCGTTTAAAGTAAAAAAAGCACGTTTAAAAATTTGGCGACGTTTAATACCCCCATTCGTTGATTTGCTCTGCTCCTTGAGTCTGAAAAAACAGCAAAGAGAAGAGAAAGAACACAAAAATACGCTTAAATTCTGCTTGCACTCAGTCTTGGATGAATTTAGGTATTTGTAAAACTATCTTTTCAATTCGCTGTCGGTGTTTCGACTACGCCATTTTTGGTTACGCGGTGGGAGCCACAAGGTTTCCCTATCGGTGTTTTGTGAATGAAGTCACAGGTTATAAAAGTGCCTGAATTCCTGTTATTACTTATACGAATTGTTTTTTGGTTATTTCTGAAATATTTTTTTTAGTTTTATGAGAGTAACAAGCAAAAGCAGTGTGGGAATCTACACGTTCGCTATCGACGGTAATAAAATCTCATTGACAGACGTTTAGGTATTCTCTCTTCGGAATCGGAATTGTCGAGCGAAGAGCCGGCCTTCTTTCTTAATTGCTTTAAGATCTAATGGCTAGTTTATTTGAGCCAATTTTTTCCCTGCAGTATTCCATAGCAAAAGGGAGCCGGAATTCTGTAAAAGTGGACGCAACTACTGCGATAAAGAGAAACTAAGTTGGTCTTCTTCTTCTGGGGCCCAAATGGCAGCTAGGCTCCTCGCGAGGTGCCCCGGGATTGCATTTAGGAAGTTTGTTCAGCGACTTCATCGCACCTATTTTACCTAATCACCGAACGGCGTGGGCCCGATCCGTTCGCATAATTTTGTTGCATCACAAAAACAAACACTCTTCTGTGATTGGTAAATAAACGGAGAGACGTCAGGCTTACCCGCACCCTTTTCATAGTTCTATCTTGGCCAATTCGATATATAACTCAGCTGCGCAAACTTCAAATGCGGACGAAATTATGCGCCTGTGAAAGGTACCAAACTATTGAATAATCAGTAAGTAAAAAAAAACAAGTTGCCATCTCATTCGTTCGAGGGAGAAGAGACTGAAGCTGTGCTGTTGTAGTTCAGCCACTTGCATTAAAAACAGGGTGCCAGAAGCTTCAGCATTGCAAACCGACGTATTAATTGGATTTTGACTATTTTTAGTTGCGAATGCGGAAAAATGATTGTCTGTTTGAAAGCAGTCGTGGCTGCTTCCAGGTTTTCGCCGTGATTAGTTGTTGCAGTTTTTCTTGAGACGATGCTTTTTGGGGTTTTAAGTGAGTGGGCTGAGGATCTTCTAGGTTTTCGCTACAAGCACGATGACTGTGGACTGGAAAAATTTGGATTACATTGCTGAGAAGTCTGGTGCACCAACAGCTTCCTTATTTTGGTGTCAATAGGTGAGGCCAGCGCGGCGCGTTATTGATGATACTTCGGCAAACCGGGATTGCATTTGCTGCGTTTAAACCTAGGCATTGCAAAAGTTATCAAAAAGATAGGAATCACTGCTCAGTCATGCGGGTTTACTAGTCTTTTTGAATCAACCAACCCATTCGCTACCCTTTCTGGTCAATAGGCCATTCCAAGATTTTTTGACATTTATAGGGGCAGTGCAGGACAATTCAGCCTCCTTTTGAATTGTCCGCTCACGTCAGTCTAGCCTGCTCCAACCACACGATGAGCACGAGGAGAGATTGATCGCTAATGGCAAATCCCTAAACTACCTTCTCTTCATGAGCTGACCTGGGGGCGCATTGATGCCAATAGCATCTATCTCGCCCTCATCATGAGAGAGGGTAATACTCACGCAGTGTATGGTAGCAATCTCGCAGTTCTTTGAAATCCAAGGCAAACTCCAGTCCACGTTTCCTTTAGGTTTGTCTATTCGCTTCGTTTGGTCGTGAAAATCGGTTGACACAAGCCAACAACCTACTGAACTTCGAATGTATAGCGTGAACTCGTAATCTTGGGCATTTGTGAGAGGGAACTCGACCTTTGCCCATTGCTTGCCAAAATTATCCATACGCATGTGTACTTCGAGTCTGTAATGAGAATTTTATTAAATAAAAATTACATGTTTTTGTACTTGATAAATATCCAGATAATATTGTATGATTACGAGATGCGGCACGCATAGTTTGCCGGATGCTAAAATTATGAACGAGTATTTTCATAGTCACGTGGTACGGGCGTTACTGTCTATATTTTCGAAAGGCGTTAAGGCGCAAAATATCACCAGATCAGCAGTAGTTGCCATTTGACAAATATTTATTAAACGGCGGAGCTGAGTTTTTCTAACCTTCTCTTCCCACCACCATTAGGTTTCTGCAAAGGCCTTTGTAAACTTTACGGAAGACAGCAAAATCTGTCTTGGCGCTTTAACAGCATTCTAGCAAAATCTTCGACGAAAAAGTTCTGTTTAAGTTCCCTTTTTTATTTGAGCACGCACCATGATAGTTAAAAGGTCCAAGTCAGTAAAATCTGAAAAAGGATAGGAACGCCCAAATATTCGCAAAGCTACATCACTGCCACAGAATAAAAAAATTGTGCCCTTCCGTACTGTGACGGGGGATGACCTGGGAAGCTTGATGCAGTTCATGAAGTGGACAAAACAAAACACTTTTGTTTCTGATGGTTGATTGCGCCTACTTCCTTCCAAATTAGCTTAATAAAACGTGGATGGACCAGCGGTCCAATCTAGCGAACCAAAAAAAAATGAAGCTGTCGGTTAACTTCCCGCATAGTAGGCATCTTACTACTTGTGTAATTCATCAACCCAATCCGCTCGAACACTTACGACGCGAAATAGTTCAAATTCGGCCGTTTGGCGTCCACTTTTAAACCCTCCGCCCGCACACCGGAGGTGTCATTAGTAGAAACCGGAATTTAGGGCAAAATGGTTATTTTTCCTAGAGCCCGTATCAAGTCTTTTTGACATATAAGAACGAATAAGGAAGAGAAACTTTTGGGCAATACTTCATTGCACATATATGTGCCTATTTTGGAACCGTACAAATGTCGGCTTTTATCGGCTTAAGGTGCGCTTTTTGGAAAATATATTACTTTGGGGATTTTATGCCATCCATGATCCGCTAAAACTGCTCACGATTCAGTTGCTCGTGACTCCGCGTTTGTCCCAAGCCGGTTGCGATGGTACTCTACGCCTAACCCACAGAGACACAGAAACCTGTGCTTGATCTGGCAACACCTCGCCCTGGGGTTACCCCGAGCAACTACACAAGGCCGCCAACATCAACGCATTGACGACGCATCGAAAGCTTCGACGCTGCAGCTAACGATGGCGCCGGAGATTAGCATGAAGGTTTGGTTTTAGGTTATTAGATGCAGAGCATCTGATTCCCTCGCCTTGTCCTCCCGGCGTCGTCGTCGTTGTCGTCGGCGTTGTGCACCCTTCCCCCATTCTCCTCGCCGCGACTGCTGGGCTCTCCGCCGCTCACGCCCTCTCTTCTCCGATAGCAAACACTCTCTCGCGAGGGGCATTGGATTGGATTCGATTCGATTGGCTGGGATTGAATTGGCTTGGCTTGGATTGAATTTGATTGTATTTGGATTGGATTGGATTATAGTGGATTGTGTAGATTGTGTTGCGTCATAGCCGCGGCAGACGCGCTGTGGCCGGCGCATGTGCAGTACTCTATTTTCCACGGTTACCTCTCCTCCTTCGGGCGCGCTGCGCATATAACCGGTGTGCCGTTCTCCGGCGAAGCAACATCCACGCCTGACTCAAACACCTAGAGTCCACGGCGCTTTACATGTACGCCAACGTGGTCATCGACTGGGACCGGCTTACGCAGTCCCCTCAACGTTATGCGCGCTATAAAACGCGGTCCCTTCGCCGCTCCGCCTATGCGTCGCATAGACACAGGGGTTCCCGCGAGGGGAGGTGGGAGTTTTTTTTCAATAGCGCTAGGTTTAGGTTGATATTTGCGGGTATCAATGAACAAAATATTTGCCGACATGCCCTTTCTATTTCCAATGCAATAAAAAAGCAAGCAAGGAAGGAAATCAACGCGGCAAAAACTTTTTGGGTCGCGTTTCAACAATGCTGTGTCGGTGGGGGGGGGGGGGTGTGCAGGTGAAAGAGTCTCGCGGCGTGTTCTGCCACAATCGGTTACTAGTTGAAACGTTTACTGTGGCTGTGAAGCCACTATGTTCATTGGTTTGCCTTATGGAGCCAGGTATGTACCGGCTAAATAAGTACAAGCAACTCCCGGCCTGGTGCTCTGCCATTGTGCGTGCGGCACAACAAGGCTTGGGAAGTTGGGCCGGCATGTACGGGAAATCGGCCTTATGTAATGGGAATGCTGCAAAAGGCCAGCCTCCTTTACCCCGAAAGCCATGGTCGACTTTTAAAACACTCGTACCCGTAAACGGGAGGTGCCAGGACCGAATCCTAGGCCGCCAGATATCCACCGGTTTCATCAAAGGATACAGGTGTCTCCAACCCCTGTGGACGTCTTATAGCTTGACCACGCAGTAGCCGTGGGAGGCCATGTGGTAGGTCCTTCTTGTAACGGGAACGGATGATGAGGTTGTCTCGACCAGCTCACAGAGATCGACACAGGAAAGCCGTTGACGGGCTTAACAAAACCCATATTTATAGCACACTCGAAAGCCTCTAACTTAAGGCACTCAAGAATCAATTGCCCCTAACCTAAAAACAATAAAACCCCTAACTAAATATCCCAACATAAAATTCAAACCAGAACCTGAAAGACTCCGCAATGAAGTTCTACACAATTAGTTCAAATACGCTTATTCAATGACGCCCTAAGTGGTATCTATACTTCCAGAACCCCCTAGTTGTGTCCTACGACTGTGCCCTTAAGGGACTGGCCTACTGGTCTTCCTTCATGTTCCCATGACACCATCCTGAGATGGGATTCCCTCTCCCGGCACAAAGCTATCATTTTCTGCGGCCAAGCCGAAGTTGAGCTGATTTCGCTGCTTGATATGCTATCTGAAACTTCGCCAACAGCACTTTCCGCGAAAGCTTCTGCCCCCGACGACACGACTGCCCTTCATGCTACACCAGTTCTTGTGCCTTTAATTTGCCATCTTCCTTCTGACGGCAATGAAATTTCAGGCCATCGAATTTGTTCTGCCAATGCCTATGTCTATTTCTGCCTTTCGCCTTGCTCAGTATCCGCGATGGCCAAAACGCCCTGTTCGTTTCGAATACTGGAGCAACTCCGCGCTCTTTGCTCCGTGGCGAGTGCCTTGGCCGTGCTGAGTCACTGGAGCTCACGAGTTTCCTAGATGTTTAGACGACCTGCCGCACGTTGAGGTGACCATAGTCTACCCACATCCTGCCACTTGCCTCTCAGCTATCCCCCGGAAGTTTTCGATCGTGCCATCGACGCCAACGTTACGCCGACGCAACTGAGACCAACTGATTCAACTGCTTTGTCAATTTTATTGATCCTGGTGCTGTCCGCACACGTCAATTGGTCATACCGCGACGGGCAGTCATCCTATCAACACCGGCTCCCACGCGTGTTTACGTGAGCGGCGTCACCGCGTTGTTCCTTCTGAAAGGAGTGTAATTGATGAACAAGTGGGTGTCATGGTTTCAGCACGGCATCATTCGACAATCGAACAGTCGCTGGGCATCTCCGGTAGTACTCTTGCGGAAAAACGACGGCTCCATCCGTTTTTGTGTCGACTACGGTCGCCTAAGCAAAATAACTTGCAAGGATGTTTACCCGCTACCACGCATCGACGACGCCGTAGATTGTCTTCAAGGAGCAGAATATTTTTCTTCCCTTGAACTACTGTCTGCATACTGGCAAGTCCCGATGGCAGAAGTGGATCAATCGAAAACAGCATTTATTGCTCCTGCACGGTGTATAATAATATGTCATGCGTTCAGCGTGTGGAACGCACCCGCCACGTTAGAAGGAAAGTAGGACAATAGTCTTCGAGGCGTTAGATGGATTATATGCCTCTGTTACTGGACGACGTCGTAATCTTCCCAGCCCGACCGTTCCACGCATCTACGGTAACTCGAGCAAGTTATGGCTTGTATGAAGAACGCGGGGCTTTAACTAAACCTAAACAAGTGCCGACTTGCTGCTCATCAGCTGACGACCCTGGGCCACGTCGTTTCTGGAGATTGCGTTCTTCCAGATCCGGACAAGCTTCGTGCCGTGGCTGAATTCCCGAAGCCGACCACAATCAAAGAGCTTCGTAGCTTCATCGGGCTATTCTCATACTTCCACCACTTATTGCATAACTTCGCGTCAATCCTCGCGCCATGGACACAACTTCTTGGCAACGAGATGGGTCTTTCGGCATGGTCATTCGGCTTAGGACTAGGCGTTTAAAACCCTACGTCACCTATTCACGTCCCCGCCAATTCTGCGCAATGTCGATCCGTCGGCCCAAACCGAAATCCACACCGGGGCTAGTGGCGCTGTTCTGGGTGTTGTTCTGGACCAAAGAAAGGCCGGGTTCCACGAATACGTGGTCGCCTACGCGAGAAGCACACTCGCAACTGCAGAATAAAATGACTCTATTACTGAGCGGGAAGGCTTGGACACCGCGTGGGCTTCTCGACGTTCTGTTCATATCTGTACGGCCAACATTTCTACGTAGTCACCGAGCATCCATGCGCTTTGTTGGTTGTCATCTCTGAGAGACCCGTCTGGCCGAATGGCGCGTTGAGTTCTCCGCCTTCAGAACTTTGCCCTTCGTGTTTTTCGTACCGCTCTGGCTGCAAGCACCGCGACGCTGGCGGCCTCTCCTGTTACTTCATGTGGCCTGACGAGATACCTAATTCCCCGTCTGAGTGCTGTGTTTCGCCCCTTGAAATCTGTTTCATGCCATCTGAACAGCGGAAAGATCGTGGGTCATGTCGCTTTGCGACAACCTTTCGAAACCGCAGAACTCTTCAGGCACCTCGAGCACTTCGGCGCCAAGTGCCCCATTTCGCTATTCCTGATGGCTTGCTCCATAGGCGAAATTACCACCCGAATAGGCACAAACGGCTGCTCGTCATTCCCCGCCATCTGTGCCCTGAAGCATGTAACCATTTCCCAGTAAGCCGCACTGTGCTCACCCCGGCACGATAAAGACCCACGAACGCCTTAGACTGCGATAGTACTGGCGTGCTATGTCCGCCTTCGTTCACCGTTATGTTCGCTCTAGCACTGTGCTGGCAACGGCGCAAGCAACCAACTCCTCGTGCGTCTGGAGCGATGCAGCCTATGGCTTGACCGATCCAACCTTTTTACGGAGTAGGAAACTATCTCTACGAACCCTTGCCCTGTAGTGCGGCTGGCAGTAAGGGAGTCATCGTAGTCGTAGACCATCTGACACGGTATAACAAAACCGCTGCGCAGCGTGCTGGTACTGCCGACGCTGTTGCAACATTTCTAGTCAACCACTTCATCGTACGTCATGGCACCCCTCGGGAACTTTTCAGGGGTAGGGGGCGTGTCTTTATTTCGGACGTCATCGAAGCGCTCCCAAAGGGCTGCCGCATCGTCTACCGCACGACTAGTGAAAATCACCCGCTTAACCTAACGTTTTAACCGCACCTTGGGGAATATGCTGGCAATGTATGTATCATCCGACGATTCCGACTGGAATATGGTTCTTCCATTTCTGCCCTACGCCTACACCACTTCCGCGCAAGCCACCACAGGTTTCTCTCCCTTCTTCCTCGTGTATGGACGCGAGCCGACGTACCTGCTTGATACGATCCTCCCCTACAAGTCCCAACATGACTGAAGCCTCGCAATCTATGACGTCACCCGATGTCCGGAGGACTGTCACGAACTGGCTCAGTCGTTCACGCCAGACGAGCAAACGCGCCAAAAATTCGTCCACGATGCTTCAACGCATACTCTTAAAATTTTCTCCGAATGATCTCGTTTGGCTCCACTACTTCTGGGCTGTCGACCAATCTCCTTTCAAAGTACCACTGACTGTATCGCGTTATCGAACGGACGTCGCTGTCAATTATGTCGTGGAGCCTCTGAATCCTTCCTCTGACAATCGCTGCCGCAGCCGAGAGACTGTTCACGTAGCACGGCAGAAGAGATACTTCGAACCGCATTGGTCTCTACCCCTAAGTCACCAGGATGGTTCTATTCATCCCAGGGAAATATGAAAGGCGGCGAATGGTGCAGGCACTAGTCAAAAAAGAACAACAGTGCGCCAGACTCAGCAGCCACGAAGGCAGCACCGACAGTGACAGCCGCGACAAAACCACCGACTACGAAGACGACAGGCGCGCGTCTCTGACCCCGCTCCACCTTGTATCGCGGTCACTAAAAGCTTCACCTTAGGTACTCTGTGTGTAGGCAGTAAATAAAGCGCAGTAAAGCGAAGGGGAAAATGTGGCAGGTCATGTTTATTTTTTCAAAAGCTTCACTTTATGGATTTTATTCACACAACGTGGAGAAAAACATGCCCGCGGGTGGAATCCGAACCCAGGGCTGGTGGCTGCCAGCCCCAAGCACAGAAAACAAATACCGCAACATAAATACAGAGAGAAATTGAGGGGAGCACTGCGCCACCGGCAGCCCAGTGGTCATCGCACCAGACGCGTATTCTGGAGGTCGTGGTTCCAGATTCCGCCTGCCGAACATGTTTTTCTCCACTTTCTTTGTGTCTTTCTTCCTTTCTTCTATAAACTGTATCTGTTTCGAAAAGAATAATGACCGGCCGGATTACTCCTTGGCTGTTCTGTGCTTTTGTGGCTGCCTGCCTTCAATTCCCTCTGTCTCTACACAAAACCACACGCACTCACACACACACACACACATATATATATATATATATATATATATATATATATATATATATATATATATATATATATATCTATATAGATATATCGTAACAATCATACATCGGGCTATATTTTTGTTGTGATTTCCTCCATAACCTAGGGTATCTTCACTGGTCAGTTCTATAAAGTTTTCTCCCGTTCCTCCAACTTCTTTTGACCTCTAAAATATAACGGTTAATGCCCCAGCCCTCTTCTAATAAGTACACCGCTAGACTTCCCACGCTTGACAGGGTTGTGCTGTGAACGTTGCCCCGTTCAAGTTCCAAAGGCGGCCGGTCAATACCCAAACACTGTTAGCGCGATCTGCTTTGTCGCGGTTCTGACTACCGCGGTACCCCGGCTCCGTTGTGCTGCTGGGCTTAGCGTTTCATTGGTCACTAATTGGAGGTGATGCGCAACTACTGCTCTCGGTTGTCCATATCCTTCTCAGTTCAGCGGTGAAACGAGTTTTTCTAGCGTAGCTTGCACTTAGCAAAATTTAGCCCCTTGTTGTACGTGATGGTGGTAACTTCCAGAGCAGAACAACATTCCTTGTGTTTAAAACATATTCTTGATAGAAATAGGGCGTTTCATCCCTCTAACTGTAGGTTCTAGCGCTTCGTTAGAAGAAATGGGTGACGACAACAAAGTGGTGTTGCAAGCGACGACCTTACTTAACTTTTGCAGTGCAGGAAAGATATAAAAGAGAGTATCATGCCTCAGATGAACACATTTATCGGTCGCAATGCGACGCTGAACCTGTGCAGCGCGGGACCATTGCACCGCGTAAGGGCCGATGCGTCTCGCGAAGATGCCGTTTACTGCTGGCATTCTGACCCCGCAGTTGAGTAGTTTAATTCCCTTTCTCTCCATTGATATGCAAAGGCTGCGACAGCCACTAGTAGGAAATCATGTACCTCGAATGCACCAATAAAAACACAATCTTCCCGAGAGGAACCATGAGGTGATGCGGAGCGAGTACTGCTGCTCGCTCAGGTACTGCTGCTCGACGTCGTCGTTTCGAGGCGGCTTCTCCTTGTCGTAGTTCAGGTTCCGCTGCTCGACGTTCACGAACCACCGCTTCTTCACGTTGTCGTAGTTCAGCATCCGCCTCTAGACGTTCACGAACCAACGCTGCTTCACGTGCTCGAAGTTTCAGATACTGCTGCTCGACGTTGTCATTTTGAAGCGGCTACTCGTTGTCGTAGTTAAGGGTCTGCCGCTCGCTTCAAACGTTTGCGTTCAGCATCGCGTGCCCTTCACTTCGCGGCTTTGTCTTAATTGGAAGTAACGTTGCTGCGTGCGTTTGTGCTGATGCTAGTATGAGGTTGCGTCAGCCCACTCGCAGACGGCGCTGTTGCTTCCATCACACTGCATCTGAAGTCAACGGAGTCAAGCGAGTCAACTGACTTCAGCCGAAGCAGCGCTGCACTGACCGCGCGCAGAGCGCTACCGCTGCTTATATTCACACTTGAAGGAGAGGAGAGCTAGAGGAAGAGAGATGCGCAAGCGCCGAGCATGCGCGGGTGTGAGTAGAAGCGAACGCACGCGAAGCGTTCGCAGCTGGTAGAGAGAGAGAGAGAGCTGAAAGAGTAACGCGCAGCTGTTGGAGAGACGGAGGAGGAGAGTTAGGCATGCTGCAGTATTAGTGCGGACACCGACGACGCCGACGCCGACGCGGACAGGCAACCGCTATACGATGCTCCTGCATCTAAAAATGCACAGAGCAGAGCCACATCTGTGGTAATGGCGAAGCTCTGTTGGCGTGACGCGTGACAATTGAGACAACTCATGCACCGATTCTTCTCGTGAAGAAGATGCCCCCTTACGGCTAATATATGAACTCGCAAAAAACAAAACTTTCAACACGCAGGAAATTAAACAAATGGCAGTGGTTTTGATCAGGGTAAAGAAGATATACCGCGTTAAAGGGGCACTGACACAAAATTTTGAAGGCGAGATAACTTCGGAGGTAGATTGGTGGGAACAGATATACATCATCTGCAAAATATCAGCGGCGAGTACAGCCTAGAACATATTTAAAATCAATTTTAAAGTGTGCGAAACGCAACCTGAGCAGCTAGCAGAGGACCACGCGCAATCGACATCCCGAGGATATGGTGTAAATAAACAACATGTAAACACGTCACGGGTTTGTGTTTGCCGCTTCCGCACTGCCGGCGTTTGTCGCCGGCTCGCCGCTCCAATCGGAGGGCCGGAGGGCCGAGCTTCTGCTCTCGAGAACGAACGACCCGATCATTGGCGGCGGAGGCGCCGTGATTTCATCAGCTAATAGGGCAGCTGGCCAGCGACCAAGTTCTACAGCGATTCCAGGCACTCTGTTTCTATTACTGTTTATTACCATTGGATGCGAAAACACGGCGGAGGACACGAAAAAGCCCACTGAGCTAGCCGCACGGTCGCTGTGCAAGCGGCGGCCGCGAAGTGGCCCAGGCCGGCGCAGGTAGCTCGAGTGATAGCGTGTTACCGCTTTGCGAAATTGTCCCCAAGTTGCGACCATGATGGCTTACATGAGAAAGGAGTTAATGATGCGATGGCGGGTTGCATTAAAAATTGTCAATCTGCACCGCTTACGAGAGCGGCACTCGAATATCCGCCGCAGTGCTAAGCCGAACACATCTGTAGGCGGACCTGTAGGCAGACCGGCCGGCTGCTCCCGAGCGCGCGTCTTGCCACCCACCATCTCGAGCGTCGCGCGTCGTTCTTTAGCTGCGGTAGCGTTTGCACTCGCAGCGCCTGCGTCACAACTACGGTCGCTTTTTAATTAAGTGCCTCACGAGATCAGTACGTGGGGGCATTCGCAGAAACTGCCGTCGATGCGGATTCGACAGTTCTACGGCGGCTCTGCTCTGTGATATCCCTTCGACGGTCACGTGGTCAGCTTTGTTCACACAAAATCCACAAAATCCATCGTTTCGCGGCACTCACTGAAACCGAAACTGTGACTGGCCGCATTGAAAATGTCCTCTAATTAAACAACCGTCGCACGCTGAAGCAAATGAGGTTTCTACAGATTATAAGTAGGTCACTAGCTACTTATCGCAACAAAAAAAACATAAAAATTTTTTGTGTTAGTGCCCCTTTTAGCTAGCACAAGTGTTTGCGCCAGCAGCTAGCTGCAATGATGAGAGTATAGGCATTTTCTACGAAAGTTTTTTAATACAAAATAGAAAGAGAACAACGCAGTTCAAAACTGACATGAGATACTTTACCGTAAATATAGGTGAGAAGTAAATAGGAGAAAGGTGAGTAGGAAACCTTGGAGTAGGCTGTCGCAACATCGAGGAATCGGCAATCGCAACAGTCCTAGCTGCTGGGATTTGCGGAGAGAAATTACCTGAAGTAAATGAATACATTTTTTGGAAATAAAACAAAAGTAAATTGATATGCAACGGTCCCAATGGTAAAACTGAATACAAAAGTGATTTCTGTTTTCGAGTATTTTGCAGCACGTAGATCCTCAAGAAAACATTCCGGGATGCCATGATAGGAAGCTTGGGGCCGAAGACAGGATCTCAAAAAGGATAGCAGGAAACTTGTGAAAAGTAAGAAACCCACCATGGAGTCGATCAGAGCCAGTGTGCAGAACTGTAAAATGAACTTTTAAAAAAATTCGCGCTTTTAAAATGGGTGAGAAGAAATAGTGTAGACATCCTAAATTACAATCTAGCAACGGAAATCACAGAACCAGCAGCAGCTGTTAGAGAAACAGGCTGTAGAAAACAAGCTGGAAAGCTAAGTCCGAAAAAAAAGGAACTCATTGTCAGGCGTAAGGGAACAGAACGTTTCGAGTACGGCGGGTAAAATGGAATTAGCCAAGCTGTGCAACTTGATTACCAGAAGTAAAACGCACAATATTCGTGCGTACATGTCAGTGATTGAGGGAATGCTGGAAACAGGGGGAAGCTTAGGAGAAACTAAAAATAAGTTAGCTATCGGAAAATGCAGCACGTATGCAGTCATAGACAAGAAGGGTAAATTCACACACGCCCTTGACCAGGCAATAAATGTAGCAAAATGACTTTACACCATGCTATAGGCCAGGGACCTTAGGGGGAAACTAAAAAGCTTACAAGGGTATCCCGGGATGTGCCACTAGTAACACAAAGTGAACTAGAGAATGTTCTCAAGAACATTTAAAGCGGCTAATTGGCAGGTGACTCCAGCACAACCGTTCATATTTTTGACAAGGTAGGAGATATTGTACTGGAAAAGCTTCGTGGTCTGTTTTCAGAATGCTGTCGGACGTAAGAATTACCATAGCGGGAAAAAACACTAACACAATTCTGATCCACAAGAAGGGAGCCACCAACGACCTTAGCAGCTACAGACCTAACAGCCTCCTCTGAGTTGTCCGAACGCTGTATTAAAAATTTAAATCTAGCTCTGTAGTGGGGTGTGGGTACAGGAATCGGCCAGACCCGCGAAACGGTGGCGCACCACCTACTCGCAAGGACCTGGACCTAAGGACCACCAGTTCGGAGAAGACGTTCCCTGTACGGTGCACTTCACCATGTAGACCCGAGGACCATCGCCAGTGCTGCCATCCGAGCTACCATCCAGCTTGCAAGGAGAGGACGGCCACCATCGTGGTGTACGCCCGTGGTGTAGGCCCGACGTTGCAGGGCGAAGCCAGTGGCTGCCGACGAATGAGCGGTGCGCCGGTGGCGCAGTGCGTTGGTTGGGAGGCTTCGTCCTAAAGCAGGCCTACGCTTTCTCCTCCCGCCGTTACCCATAGGCCGCCGCCACGCTCCTTGCCATTGGGCAGCCATCGCGGTGCCAGCTTCTGTGCGCGCGGAAGTGACTAGCTTCGTGGACACAGCACCGCCACCCATCGACTACAGCGAGCCGACAGCCCACCTCTGCTCTTCGGGACCGTTTTATGACCGCTTTGGACTAATCTATGACGCAATTTCCGTTCTGTCATAACTGCATTAGTCCTTATGCCTCATGTACAGTCTTGTTGCGACCTGCAGTTATTTTTTTTGACGTGACTAAGGCCCATCTAGTTTTGAATATATGTCGTGGAGGCTACATTTAGGAAAGGATGCTCAACAATGGATCACATTTATGTCATCAGTCAAGAAAAATAAACAATTGAGGCGTTTCTTTTGTAATAAGCCCGATCCACCTAACGGGAATTTGAGAAACAAGCCGAAGCTTTTACTAACCTAAATGAAACGCCGTCAAAAGTATTTTGTGATCTATTATACATTTCAGCGGGGGGAAGTTTATGCCAGCAAATAATTAAAATTTGTGCAGTGAATATGAGCAGTATCAGGGTGATAAGTTTCGAATTGGATCATATTGAATTGAAACACTCAAGTTCAAGCGGTATTCTTATGAAAACGTTATATAAATTTATGTTGAAGCGTGGTTAGATTGAAGTTTCGTGAAAAAGGCTTTAATAGATGTTACAGGGCTTTAAGAACAGGACAAATATACATGGCAAACATATGAGTCCTCTTTGCACCATTCGCAGCTCCTTTCGAACTCTTTCCTCGGACAATTTTCTTGGGCACGCCTGGAAGCACTCACGAAGTAAGCGAGCTCTTCATTTGTTTGCCATGAATTTCAGATTATGCTTCACAAGAAGGCTGCTCAGATCTTCCTCGTAACCTTAATGAATAGGTTCGTACTCCCAGAGGGGGAGGATTTGCTAGGACTTGTAAGCGGTGGCTTACAAGTGCTGGTTATATTGTTTAGGAAAATAAAAACACTCTGGTTTTATTATTTATTTATACATTTTTTTATTTATTCATAAAATAAATATAATTAGAGTTTTTTCGTGGTTTTCGAATCGTGGTTTCACATCTCTAAATCTCATTTCGTTCACTTCGTCGTTATTGTCTGGGAACAGATGTGTCGCTCATCTCCTCATTTCTCTCTCAATTCATAATACGCCAGCTCAGAAAAGCCCAAAAAACTTCTGAAAATACCCCTGAAACTGTCTGAACAGTCAAGCCCATTTAAACAGTCAAATGCCTATCGGGGAAATGATTTTGTGTCATTTCGTTACGGGAAACGGCAGGATGTGGCTCATTTTCGATAGGAACTACGATCTGCGTACGAGTTTTAGGGCGATATCTGAACTATTATCTCGGGCCCACTTTTTTTTAGAAGTGGCAGTGTTTTTCTGGCCACTGCAGTTTCATCCAACCTAGTTTCAGTTTCTGCATCTGGCTCATTTCGAAAAACAAACCGCCGAATCACTCAGAGTCTAATAAGCCCCTTTGCATCCCTTTGATAAACTACGAAAAAGATTACATATTCTTTCTGAGGCAGTCTGTAGAACATTTGAAAAAATTCTTGACGAAATACAATAAGAAAGCGTCGCTGCCAAGGTAAAAATAAATATGCACGAATATAAAGTAGTGATGAATGAACCTCCCACAAGAGCCGCGTTCATTATATGCAACGAAATCGTAGAACAAGTAGAAGACTATAGCTAACGTAATTACCCAATTCTAACGCGCACCTTTGTTCCCAGAAAATAGGTCAAAAAATCGCTTGCGCGTTAGAACCGGATACGAAACCAAAACTGCCGAAACAACGGAAATTTCGTCTCGCCCATCGCCATCTCAAGATGGCGCCAAAGCTTTTAGCAACAATTTTTCGGACGCAGGAAGCATAGGCGGGCCAGGCGTTTCTATCGGCGTTGACACAAATCGTCAAATCGTTCCACTTGCGCACTTGATAACAGCAATGGCAGCAGCGGCTCTCGTGCGTTCAAAACGAGTGGTCGGCTGAAGCGTCCGCCTCTGGAGAAGTTCGCAGGATGGGCGTGCGAGCCGTGGGTCACGATCCCATCGATCATACTTCAACGTTCGTTTTGAAGTGTGGCATCGCGAACGCGCTTGACGGCACCAAGGACGAGATGTTGTGGTCAGCGGAGAGCGACGAGTAGGGAGATGGATGAGATTACTTTGAGAAATAAATCGCCCGTTTATCTCGCATTCGTTTTTCTTGCTCATCATTTTCCGTGCGCGTTACAAGTGGAAATGCAAGTTTTTTCGTTTTTTTTATTTACCAAGAAAATAGGGTGCGCGTTAGAATCGGGGGCGCGTTAGAATCTGGTAATTACGGCACTTCATACTGGTAGTCAATGGCGATCCCAACCACGCGAAATAAATCCGGTGTAGGAAAGATATGACCTGGGAAGAACTCGGCCAATTAGAAAGAGTAAGTTTCCTCTATCAATGCAAATAATATACAAACATTTTGTCCTGCCCGTTGTGACATTGGTAGCGTAAACTTGCCAGCTGTGTAAACAACTTGCAAGCAAACGTAGGTCACCTCAACGGGCCATGGAACGCACAATGATAGAAAAAAATTAAGAGAGAGGAAACGACCTTTCTGGAAATCAGAACAAACTCTAATATAGAATGCCATGCATGGAAATAGGAAAGGAAATGGACTTGCGCTGCACACATCGACGACACGACAACCGGTGGACCTGGACCACCATCGTAACAGTGTGGATACCCAGAGTCTTGTATAAAATAGGGCAATAACAATGAGTCGATGGAGAGATGAAGTAGGGAAGCTCGGAGGCAGAAGATGGACTCGAGCAGTGCCGGACAGGAGCGAATGGAGTGGAGTTCTGCAGCAGCTGCCATCGTCCTGTGGTACAATTATGCATTAGACATTTATTTGTTTTTTTTTGGTCGAATACCACTGGTTTCTTTTCTTCTGCACCACGTACAAGCGTGTTTGTTGGATTTAGTTTTTACATCTTACATCTCAAATATCCGCATCAAGCAGGCTGGCACACGCGGCAGCTTTCTTGGAATCAGGAATCTACGTGGTTGCTGTGCACCTCCTTCACACACGTGCAGTCACGTTTGGGTTTAACATGGCACTGACTATTCTGCAAAATTTACGCTACGCTCACAAATCCTATTTTTGTGTATGTTTTTAAACAGGCATGTTTTTTATGAAAGGTTCGTATTCGTGCCATTATCCAGAAAAGAGTAATTACGGCGAACACTTTTGCTCGACGCTTCAGACCAGGGTGCAAATCACATCGGCCATCGACTCATATGTGCTTTTTTGTATTTTTAAAAGCGTCTTCCATTTTTCTCCTCGAAATACGACTTTTTCCGGAAACCGTATCTTGAGGATTTCTCCTTAAATAATTTCTTTTGGCACATAAGTCTGTATAATCATGGCGAAACTAATAAATTCTGTGATGTTAATGCAGATTTTCATGTCTGTTTCCTTGCTGTTCTTATTAATCTAGCGCGCATCACTTTGAGGGGCTCCTTCTGTGGTACACCTTGTATGCGGCGTTTTCTTCGATTTTGTTTCTTTCGTTTTGGCCCGAAATACGTCAGTATGCAGTAAGGCACAAAGTGCAAGTTCCGAAGAATCGGGGTTCTGGGAGGGAAGTTGCGCACTTGTTTCAGTCACGTACGATCGCATTCAGGAGCTGCTGGGCACTTACTAGTAAACAGCTGTCTTCGCTTCCGATTCAAATTTTGGGAATTTCAAGAATGGTGCACGCCGCCTCTCGAAGCTCCCGATTTCTGTCAATTACCAAAGTATGCATGCGCCACGAAGATGAAACCACTTTTGTTCAGTGTCGGGAACGCGAAGACATTTCATATTATTCCCGGATGTTCTGCAACGGTCACTCCAAAAGTTCATTGAACACCCTACAGTATGCGATATTTCATATCTCCCTGCGACGATGTGCCTTAGGGACTGATTTTTTATGGCTCTACGAACTTCATGGAGAACGCGCATGTGACACAGACACGTTCAGCTCGTACTATCTTCTAAGTTGAACGGTAGTCAAAAGATAGTTAGATCTTTAGGGCACCACTACCACAACATAGTTAAACCTGTTTGGTACCCTGTGTTGCACACAGGTATAGTATTTCCGTCTTACTCACTTTATCTAATGCCATTGTTTTGTACACCTACTGCAATATTACCCATTTGGCCTTGTATATTAAGCGTCATTACTTGAACGTAGTTCCTGTATCACTATATGTAAGTAGGTACTATTGGAGAAGAAGAAAGTAACATTGCGGAGTTGCAGAGCACGGGGCTCCTGTGGTGCCACCCAGCTTCAAATCCAAAATACTTCCACGTGTTTTATAACCCTCACCCGTATCGGCCCCAGCAACTACAGCCGCCTTTTGCTTTTTTTGCAGAATGTATCAGTTAAGGATTCGCCTGCAAAATTATGAAAAAACACCAGCCTTGCACTGCTCGAGCCAATGCGTTGTTAGCGATCGTACTACATCTAATCACTATATTGACACGAAAGAAAGGGAAACTATAGGAAATAGCACAACCCTATGGATTTACCGACTCAACCATGCCTGCCTATAGAATGCTCAGAAGGAAAACAAGATGTATTAGAATGATTATACGTTAGTAGACGATTATCCAAAGAAGCGCACAATTTATACCAGAAGTGTCCGTAGAAAGCAACAACGGGTGGTTCGTTCCAAGTGGAACAGTCCACAGGGCGCTTTGTTCCAAGCGGGACGCGGTTATTACAGAAATTACATGTTCTCAAGGGATATCATGACTTGTAATTATGCGGATTGCAGTAACAAGCTTATGACGCACCCAATTCTCAAATATATCTAAAGGGATATAACTACAGTGTTGCAACGCAATTGTAGGAATATAGTTACTTGATTCTCCTTGCACCGCTGAATTGCTCGGGCAAGAAATGTCACTTGTGGTTAAAATATCACTTTATTTATAACTCATTTTTGCTGCAAGATCAAAAGTGCCCTACCCTTGTCAAATAAAAATTGAGAAGACGAAAATACCATCAATGACTTGACAACTTCTTTGCATAAAGCCATTTATTTTGAACACTTTCCTTACTCCAAACGACATCCCATAACAAGAATATCGCCTGCTATAAAAGCCTCCAAAGCTATTCTTTTTACCTTTTGCTACCAAGAATATCAAGCGAGTATCAAAGTAACAGTTGACACAAGGTCACAATTCATTTAAATAGAATTTTATATTGCTAGGCGTAACTATATATTTCTAGGTGTCTCCGTGTACGCAGAAAAGTCCTCCAGAGCAAGTCCCAGCGCATGCGTGATGTACCAGTTTGGAGAGAAGTAATGAGTAGGGGATCGGGCAATTTGTAAAGATTACACAGCTACACTGTGTACTATACCGTGACTGGGGTCTGGAAACGGTGCATTGGAGGAGACAAGAAAGAGTCTCGGTCCCAGAATAGCATGTGCGGAGAAACCTGCTGCGTAAAAAGTTCAGTTGAAAACGACGGGTGCGGGCGGCAGTGG
>CM023452.1:590068-776556 GCA_013339765.2 Haemaphysalis longicornis | reverse complement strand
GGACGCGCTTTAGTACCTTGCCCACGCAAGACCTGAGCAAATCGGGCCGGAGGTTCTCCGTGTCGGGTTGCTTTCGCGGCTTGGAAATCAGTATGGTTCTGGGTTTCTTCCACTGCTTCAGCAGCGTGCCCATTCCCCAGAATTGGTTGAAATAATACGCCAGGTTTGCGATCGACTTGTCGTCGATGTTCTTCTTAAACGCCCGATCCGGACAAGGTCCGGGCCGGCCGCCGACCTGCTGTTGAGGTGTTGCAGAGCCGTGCGGACCTCCTCCGCGTCTATGTCTCTGTCGAGTCTTTCATTGGATATTCAGCCGTACGGTTCGTGTGGTTCTGTGGGTGTAGGTGGCAGGTATTTGTCGCTGATGCGTTTGATTACATTGTCAGTTCCGCGCGTAGAGACTTCCTGGTGGATGAGCGTGGCCAGTCTGTATTGCTGGTTTGACTTTCTCGTCGTTTTGTCAAGCAGCTGTCGTAGCAGGCTGCATGTTTTCCCGCGATGCATCTGACGGTGGGCTACGTTTCAGATCTCGTTCCACTGCTGCACAGATAGCTTGCGGAAGCTATCCTCGATTGCACGATTAATCTCCGCCACTTTCTTTCTTAGCTTGCGATTCAGACGCTGTTTTTTTCCACCGGAGCAGTATCGACTGCTTAGCTTCGATAAGGTGAGCTAAACGGCTGTTCATTCTGTTCGTTTCGACGTCCGCTTCTATTTCCTTGGCTGGGCTCACTTCCTCATTTTTCTGACTTCTGGTGTCTCTGAATGCTTTCCAGTTGATCCTTTTGTGTTTTCTGGTGGTGGTTCCGCTGAGCTCCCCTATCACAATCTGCAATAATGTGTGGTCACTACCTAGGTTCACACCGTATTGTAACAGCGTTGTTATTGGTCACGAACGTGAGAATGGGGGTGGTGCCATGGGACACAGAGTTCCCAATTTTAGCCGGGTGTGCCGAGTTCGTTATTAGGGTTAAATAGAGTTCTGTTGAGACTTGAGCTAGGTTGCGGCCTTTCACTGTGCTTTTGTCGTAGCCCCAGCCGGGTTCCATCGCGTTGAAATCGGCGCACGTGGTCAGCGTGTTGAATGCCCGCCGCGGTGCTGACTTTGTGGATGAGAGCTTTGAATTTCTGACTTCTCTGCGATGGATTCATACAGACGTTTAGTAGGAAGATGCTGTTTCCTTTCCTTGGTTGCAATACGTACGATGAGTGCGCGCTCAATCTTGATGTTGTGCAACGTGTGTTTGACGAAGGTGAGACCCTTCTTGACCAGGGTGCAGAGGCACCTGACGTTCCGCGGACCGCCGTGCACTCTGTAGCCGGGAAGGGACGGTGCATCTGTCAGCCTCTTGCAGTAGAAGCACATCCGGCTTAAGCGTGGCGTGCTCAATGTGCTGTTGAATGACAGCATTTTTCTTGCTGAGGCCGTGCCAGTTCCACTGCCACACTGTTACGCCTGTTGCGTTTGAGGCCATGATTTGTCCTAGCGAGAAGGAGGGTGCTTGTGTTCCTTGGTTTAGTTCCGCGATTAGGGGTGCGAACGTGGAGCGACTTGAAATTGGTTTGTAGGGTTCTCTCCAGGCAGGTGGGTCTGCTTACGTTCTCCGCTTGGAGAGTTTTCGATGGCTCGTGTCATTGATGTGAACAGGTGTTCGAGCTCGGCGAATATGACTACGAGTTTGTGGTGACTGTGGATGCTCTTGCTACCCTTTGTGCTCACGTGGCTCAACCGCTCGTTTCTTCGATGCCGGCTCCTTGTCCGTCAACTCTGGTTAACCATGACTTCTTCTGTCTTGTTACGGCTGCTGCTTGGATTGGAGGGTTAATGCGCGATCCTGTGGAGTGCGTCTCGGATCTCCGCGATCACCTCGGTGAGGTGGTGGATAGCGGCACGCAAAGTCGCATTTTCTTCCCTCGTTGTTTCAATGATTTCTGGCTGGTTGTTCGAGGTGTTGTCGTCCTCCTTATATTGAAGTTGTTGTCACTTAAAATTTTTTTCGTCATTCCTCGCGCTTCATCGACCCAGCTTACGCGGTAGCGCGAAAGTGATCTTAAGCTTGTTCCAATGCGCTTGTTTCTGCTTTGCCTCCGTTTGCAACTCTTATCCCTGGACTGTGGCCGATTTCGCAAGGGCGTCCTTGATTTGCGCGAAGCTGGCGTTTTAAGCGGCTGGAACTCGCTCTCCGACCGCAGCTGGTGTTCGGACTTTCGGCGCTCCCAGTGGCAGCTTGCGGACAACATAGCGAATTTTAGATGCAGAGCATCTGATTTACTCGCCTTGTCCATCCGGCATCGTAGTCGTTGTCGTCGTCGTCGGCGGCGGCGTTGTCCACCCCTCCCCCATTCTCCCCGCCGCGCCAGCTGCACTCTCCGCCGCTCACCCTCTCTCCTCTCCGATAGCGAACACTCTCGCGAGGGGCATTGAATTGGATTGGATTGGATTCGATTCGATTGGCTGGCTTGGCTTGGCTTGGATTGGATTGGATTGGATTGGATTGGATTAAAGTAGATTGTGTTGCAGTCATAGCCGCGGCACGTTGCGTCATAGCCGCAGCAGACGCGCTGGGGCCGGCGCATATGCAGTACTCTCTCTTCCGCTGTTTCCTCCTCCTTCGGGCGCGCTGCACATTTAACCGGTGTGCCAGTTCTCCGGCGAAGCAACATCCACGCTTGGCTCAAACACCTAGAGACCACGCCGCTTTACACGTACGCCAATGTCGTCAGCGACTCGGACCGGCTTACGCAGTCCCCTCAACGTTTAGCGCGCTACAAAACGCGGTCCCTTCGCCGCTACGCCTATGCGTCGCATCTACACAGGGGTTCCCGCGAGGGGAGGTGGGAGTTTTTTTTATATCGAGCCTAACATGTTCCGTGTGCAGTAGGGTGCACGCCGCCACATAGCTTGCATTTCGGTGTACAGGGATGGTTGTTTTGGGGTTTGCGAGTCCACAGCCTCTGCAAATTTTGCTCTAGGGCGTCGGGCCGACGCCTTTGCGGCGTCCAACTCGATCGCTATTGTGACATAAATTGATCGGTTTCGGGTACAGATGACACGGCATGAGTGTGACTCCATAGCGAACGAAGTTTGGTACTCATGGTTCCTTGTAGGCCATGATGATGGTAGTGGTGCTGCCGATTCACTTCGCACCGACTACAAGCGGGTTCCTCTCGTTGTCAATGTTATTGTCGAGTTCTGCGCTTGTGGCAACGGGGATACATCTTACAATGCCTTTTACGGTGTCCAGTGCGGTGCCGTGTGGTACGCGCTGACCGCAAAGGGTTTGTCTTTTTTTACGACCTCTTGAATTCTCCCGTACCGGGCGGTGTTGCTGTCCTTGGGCCTACTGACGACCATTAAATTTTCCTGTGCGTTGGGGCAAATGCTATCCATCGCGCTTTCCTCGCTAGTGATTTTTGCTGCGGCGAGAATGACAGCGGCGACAGTGGCCGTACCGAACTTGATTATATCGACACCTACTCTAGGTCTGATCACTATCTTGATTTCCACCCGCCGCGGTGGCTCAGTGGCTGAGGCGTTGCCCTGCTGAGCATGGGGTCAGCGGGTTCGATTCCCGGTCCGCGGCGGTCGCTTTTCTGATGGAGGCGAAAAGCAAAAACGCCCGTGTGTACGAGAATTCGGCGCACGTTAAAGATCCCATGTGGTCAAAATTAATCCGGAGCCCTCCACTACGGCGCGCCTCATCGCCTGCGTTGCGTCGGCGCATTAAACCCTAGGATCAATCATCAGACTATCTTGATTTCCACCCGCGGCATAGCTGGCATGCAAGCAGCCTTGATGCCCGAGGCTCCAACACTCTTATTCAATTCGATGTCTGGCTTGCTTGTTTGTTTTGCGGCGCCCGCGAGCTTATAAACGAGGTCTCGCTGGCGGAGTCTCGACCTGCGCTCTCCCGCGAGCATCCATCTGTTTCGTTGTGGAACTCTCCGGGTGTAATATCTTCGCCCTGTACTTGAACGCACATTGGGCTGTCGAACGTAGTGGTTCGAGAGAACTCCTCCATCTCGGGCGAAGCGGTGATCACAGAGGCAGCGAGCCGCTTCGATGCGACGGCAACGAGGCCTGGCGCTTGCAAAGCACGCCTAGGCTTTGTGGCCCCTTGCACGCCGGTGCTGAAAAAGTCAAGACATTCATTGAGGAAGGCGTATCTCTGGGGTTTCATGAGATCATTTGGTGCTCTTTTAGCTGAAGGACACATTAATAAAAAGAAAACTTCAATGCCAGCGTAGTGGTACTGCTAAATCAGTCATGAAAAAAGTAGAAGTGCCACGCCGGCCCGTGTGGGAGGAAAAGCCACGCCTCGGCAGAGCGCAGCGGTTTGAGATGGGTGGCGAGGAAGTGGACGTGGTAAGCGAATATATCTCCTCAGGCCAAGTAGTTTTCCTGGATACCATTCATGAGGCAGAGATAATTAGAAGGATAAGAATTAGTTGGGGTGCATTCGATAGGCATTCTCAGATAATGAATCACAGCCTACCATAGTACCAGAAGAAGAATGTGTATGACAGCTGCATGTTACCAGTACTCCCCTACGGGGCGTGTGGTGGTTTGACCAAGGTGCATACTGGCAAGTAGAGATGGCATGGTTTCTCGAACCGTTAATACCAACCCTGACAATAGAGAGTTTTAGCAGTCCGTATGCTCCGGCCGTTCCGTTCGTTACGTTGCTACCGGGTTAACCGGGACCCAACTGCGCATGCCCGCGCACGTACTGGGCTCTTTCTATGTAGTGAGACGGAAACGTGTTTTAGCACTCCGTAGCGTCGTACCGTTCGTTCCGTGTGACGGCTGATTAGCCGAGTTGTTGCAAAAATCCACACGCTAAAAATACGTAAATAAAGAACGCAGTTTCCCCTAAAGCATTGCAAATATAAAATAAATCGCGCTCGGCCGGACGCCTTGTGAGGCAGCGGCTGCGGCGGCGGCGACGGCACCAGAGCGAGCGCAGGTGACGACATGGTCGCGCGCCGTTCACGTGGAGGAATGGCCTTGGCCTTGCCCGACGAAGCGCTAGACACATGTACGATTGGTACAAGCGATTAGTATGCGACTGATCGTTACGACTGTCACCACGACTAGTCGTACGCGTGAATTTGAGACACATGGCCCGATCCGGGTGTGCGATGCCTCATCGGCGCCGCTCCGCCCACTGTCTTTGCTCCATGGTCAACTACGACGATCGCTGAGCTGAATTTGTAGATTCCGCGCGTTTGTACGCAAGAAATAGATAAAGCAGGCAATCGTGAAGCGTTTTCTGCATCGGAAACAGTCCGCGCACACGCCGGTGGCGCCTGCCAGCTCGGCACACTCAGCGGCTCGAACTGGCGCAGACCACGGTAGCAACCGCTTGTCGCTGCTCTTCCGAATCAATCTGATCACTACAACGAAGTTCCACCTTTGAGAAAGTAGGTGTTAGTGTGGTGAAAAATTGTACTAGGGATTGTTCTTAGGGCTTATTTTAAAAGCGGCGATCAGATATATCTGCCGCGATGCAAGCCTGTGCTGACCGGCCGTGGATGCCGCGGCGCGAGGTGCGGCGAGCGGCCGACAGATGGCGATACCTGCGCGGAAGCATCGAAACAGGCTACGCAGATGTCTCGGTCACCGATCGCTCACGGCAGTTGCAGCTCAAATAAAGTTTCACATGCGAGAAAGGTTGATGATAGTGTGGTGAAAAGTTGTGTCACGGATTGTCATTCGCAGCTGCACAGATAGCGGCGATCAAATATTTGCCAAGACGCTAAGCCTAAAGTTCCCGACACCCGAGCCGACCAGAGCAGCGCAAGCCGGTTGCGGGCTCCGGATAGGGTAACACGTAAGCAGAGCGCCGGGAGAGACGCCGGCCGCGTACGGAACAAATGGCGCATGCGCAGTCGGGTCCCGGTAAACCCGGTAGCAACGTAACGAACGGAACGGCCGGAGCATACGTACTGCTAAAACTGTCTAATGTGCAGCCTGTTGCTCCCCGTGTCTTATTCTTGCGTTCAGCTCCCAGGCGGGATACTCGGCTGCGGGGTCACGAGGGGGTGAAGCCATGGGGTAGGAAAGAACATCATTTTCGTGCATGCCTGATGCGGTGCAATTTCGGGGACGGCAGTATTAGGAATTCGGCACACATTTCAATCAGTTTTAAATTTTACATAGTTGGCTGGTTATGTGCCTCGCTAAGTGGAGCGTTGAAGCGGCCTTAGACCATACGTTAGCTTAATCTTTTTGTAAGCATTATGTAAAGCAGGTAATACTGAGGCTAACCTAGGAGCCAATGTTCAGGGTGTTTTATTTTATCTCTCCTTCTTCTGTAAGAATTATTGAATCAGCGAGCACTAAGGACTTTGCTGCGGTAAGTTTAAATGTCTGACCCCAACCCAAAAACGTCCTAAACCAAAGCCTACCCTTGGTGCAACGTCTACTTCCGGAAACGTAGGTATAAAACCTTGAAAGTTAAAAATTTTGGTTTGTTCTATGTGTCAACAAAGTTTTTTCACACTGGTAACATAAGAATGGCCTGAAAAGGTTTTTGTAACCCTTATTTGGTCTTTTGAAAGATGTTGAAGACGTTATAAAGGCCTATATGCTCTCCGGAAATCCTTGAGATTCCAAACTGGGTGTAAAATTCATTATTGTGCTATTGTTACAAACAATGATTATGCTCACTTGTAGATGTGCCGTGTATTTACAGTGTATTTATATTAGGGGTAGCGGCAGTCCTTGCAGAGAGAGGGAGAGTCCGGGGTTGTTTTGGTTGAGCGTTTGTCATCCTCTTGCCATTTTGCGGCTGTCATTCGTGCACTTTAACACAGCGCTTTCTCGCCTGCCGTAATTTCGCATGCGGGGCCCTGTAACACTTAATTTGCCCTGTGAAGATATTTTAATGGAACAAAGTACAACCAATATCTGGTGAAAACGCGTAAAATAAAATGGGGTGTGAAGCCAAAGTAACGTCAAAGCAGTTCTTAGCCTGTTACCCCGCAGAAACTTCGTCAGGAAATTTATGACACACCATGCGACTTTTGTTCACCTATTCGAATAAAAGAAGTCTGAGTGCAGCTGAGCTGTACAGCCTCACGTCAGCACTAAAATCAATGTGTTTGTTTATTTCAGGGCCAGGAATACTTTTTGCACCCGCCTATTCTTGGTATGGGCTCCACGTGTGTCCTATTCTGCATTGTCAAAGATATGGACAAACCGTAAGCATTCTGTTTTATCCGTATATGCTATCATTCATGAAACCTAACACTCGCTCCTTCGCCCACTTGAACGATTGTTGGACGGTCAGCTTGCTTGGGAGAGATCCAAACTAGCTCGACCATGTCGTTATAGGGCAATCGGATATACGTGGCCGTCATAATGGTTGGGGCCCAGGTGTAGTTCCCACCCCGCAAAGAGCATTTTGCTTGAAGCGTTTGACCTGCCTTCGCTTGTCATGACCTATATATTGCTAAAGCCACTGTGAAAAGTGTGCTTTCCTCTACTGAGGTTTCGTGACGGGGACGGTCACTGTTAGTGGGGCATTAAAAGCTTGGCGTTAAAATGTCACCATAAAATCAATCTCGCGCAGAGCGCCAAATACCTTTATTGTTTAGTAAGGACGCGGCAGATTTCAATATTTCCTTATTCATTGGCCACAGCGCCCCATATCCTGTAAAAACGCGCACACCGACTCCGTAAGCACAGTGAACCACCGCAGCTATAACACACGCCCTGTTTTTTGCCTATGACGTGTTGCCTACCGATTTGGAAGAAACACCTCTTGCCAATGTTTAACATTGCACTGTTGACGTCGGTCCATCGCCACCACTGCCGCCCGCACCCGTCGTTTTCAACTGAACTTTTTACGCAGCAGGGCTCTCCGCACATGCTATTCTGCGAGCGAGACTCTTCCTTGTCTCCTCCAATGCACCGTTTCCAGACCCCAGTCACGGTATAGTACACAGCGTAGCTGTGTAATCTTTACAAATTGCCCAATCGACTACTCATTACTTCTCTGCAAACTGCTTCGTCACGCATGCGCTGGGACTTGCTCTGGAGGACTTTTCTGCGTACACGGAGACACCTAGAAATATATAGTTACGCCTAGCAATATAAAATTCCATTTAAAAGAATTGTGACCTTGTGTCAACTGTTACTTTGATACTCGCTTGCTATTCTTGGTAGCAAAAGGCAAAAACAATAGCTTTGGAGGCTTTTATAGCAGGCGATATTCTTGTTATGGGATTTCGATTGCAGTAAGAAAAGTGTTCAAAATAAATGGCTTTATGCAAAAAAGTTGTCAAGTCATTGATGGTATTTTCGTCTTCTCTATTTTTTATTGACAAGGAAAGGGCACTTTTGATCTTGCAGCAAAAATGAGTTATAAATAAAGTGATATTTTAACCACAAGTGACATTTCTTGCCCGAGCAATTCAGCGGTGCAGGGAGAATCAAGTAACTATATTCCTACAATTGCGTGGCAACACTGCAGTTATATCCCTATAGATATATTTGCGAATTGGGTGCGCCATAAGCTTGTTACTACAATCCGCATAATTACAAGCCACGATCTCCCTTTAGAACATGTAATTTCTGGAATAACCACGTCCCGCTTGGAACAAAGCGCCCTGTGGACTGTTCCACTTGGAACAAACCACCCGTTGTTGCTTTCTACGGACACTTCTGGTATAAATTGTGCGCTTCTTCGGATAATCGTCTACTAACGTATAATCATTCTAATACATCTTGTTTTCCTTCTGAGCATTCTATAGGCAGGCATGGTTGAGTCGGTAAATCCATAGGGTTGTGCTATTTCCTATAGTTTCCCTTTCTTTCGTGTCAATATAGTGATTAGGTGTAGTACGATCACTGAAAACGCATTGGCTTGTACAGTGCAAGGCTTATGTTTTTTCATAATTTTACAGGCGAAATCCTTAACTGATACATTCTGCAAAAAAAGCAAAGTGGTTATGGCGGCTGTCGTTGCTGCCCTGTCAATAAAACGGCCGATACGGGTGAGGGTTATGAAACACGTGGAAGTATTTTGGATTTGAAGCTGGGTGGCACCACAGGAGCCCCGTGCTCTGCAACTCCGCTATGTTACTTTCTTCTTCTCCAATAGTGTCTACTTACATATAGTGATACAGGAACTACGTTCAAGTAATGGCGCTAATATACAAGGACAAATGGGTAGTATTGCAGTAGGTGTACAAACCAATGGCATTAGTTACAGCGAGTAAGATGGAAGTACTATACATCTGTGCAACACAGGGTACCAAACAGGTTTAACCATGTTGTGGTAGTGGTGCCCTAAAGATCTAACTATCTTTTGACTACCGTTCAACTTAGAAGATAGTACGAGCTCAACGTGTCTGTGTCACATGCGCGTTCTCTATGAAGTTCGTAGAGCCATAAAAAATCAGTCCGTAAGGCACATCGTCGCAGGGAGATATGAAATATCGCATACTGTAGGGTGTTCAATGAACTTTTGGAGTGACCGTTGCAGAACATCCGGGAATAATATGAAATGTCTGCGCGTTCCCGACACTGAACAAAAGTGGTTTCATCTTCGTGGCGCATGCATACTTTGGTAATTGACAGAAATCGGGAGCTTCGAGAGGCGGCGTGCACCTGTTCTTGAAATTCCCAAAATTTGAATCGGAAGCGAAGACAGCTTTTTACTAGTAAGTGCCCAGCAGCTCCTGAATGCGATCGTACGTGACTGAAACAAGTGCGCAACTTCCCTCCCAGAACCCCGATTCTTCGGAACTTGCACTGTGTGCCTTACTGCATGCTGACGTATTTCGGGCCAAAACGAAAGAAACAAAATCGAAGAAAACGCCGCATACAAGGTGTACCACAGAAGGAGCCCCTCAAAGTGATGCGCGCTAGATTAATAAGAACAGCAAGGAAACAGACATGAAAATCTGCATTAACACCACAGAATTTATTAGTTTCGCCATGATTCTACAGACTTATGTGCCAAAAGAAATTATTTAAGGAGAAAGCCTCAAGATCCGATTTCCGGAAAAAGTCGTATTTCGAGGAGGAAAATGGAAGACGCTTTTAAAAATACAAAAAGCACGTATGAGTCGATGGCCGATGTGATTTGCACCCTGGTCTGAAGCGTCGAGCAAAAGGTTTCGCCTTAATTACTCTTTTCTGGATAATGGCACGAATACGAACCTTTAATAAAAAACGTGCCTGTTTAAAAACATACACAAAAATACGATTTGTAAGCGTAGCGTAAATTTTGCAGAATAGTCAGTGCCTTGTTAAACCTAAACGTGACTGCACGTGTGTGAAGGAGGTGCAAACAACCACGTAGATTCCTGATTCCAAGAAATCTGCCGCGTGTGCCAGCCTGCTTGATGCGGATATTTGAGATGTAAGACATAAAAACTAAATCCAAGAAACACGCTTGTACGCGGTGCAGAAGAAAAGAAACCAGTGGGATTCGACCAAAAAAATAAATAAAAGTCTAATGCATAGTTCTACCACAGGACGATGGCAGCTCCTGCAGAACTCCACTCCATTCGCTCCTGTCCTGCACTGCTCGAGTCCATCTTCTGCCTCCGAGCTTCCCTACTTCATCTCTCCATCGACTCATTGTTATTGCCCTATTTTAGACAAGACTCTGGGTATCCACACTGTTACGATGGTGGTCCAGGTTCACCGGTTGTCGTGTCGTCGATGTGTGCAGCGCAAGTCCATTTCCTTTCCTAATTCCATGCATGGCATTCTATATTACAGTTTGTTCTGATTTCCAGAAAGGTCGTTTCCTCTCTCATAACTTTTCTCTATCATTGTGCGTTCCATGGCCCGTTGAGGTGACCTATGTTTGCAAGTTGTTTCTACAGCTGGCAAGTTTACGCTACCAATGTCACAACGGGCAGGACAAAATGTTTGGTTATTATTTGCATTGATAGAGGAAGCTTACTCTTTCTAATTGGCCGAATTCTTCCCAGGTCTTATCTTTTCTACACCGGATTTATTTCTCGTGGTTGGGATCGCCATTGACTACCAGTATGAAGTGCCGTAATTACCCAATTCTAACGCGCCCTCGATTCTATCGCGCACCCTATTTTCTTGGCAAAAAAAACGAAAAAACTTGCACTTCCGATTGTAACGCGCACGGAACTTTGTGAGCAAGAAAAACAAATGCGAGATAAATGGGCGATTTATTTCTCGAAGTAATCTCACCCATATCCCTACTAGTCGCTCTCCGCTGACCACAACATCTCGTCCTTGGTGCCGTCAAGCGCGTTCGCGATGCCACACTTCATAACGAACGTTCAAGTATGATCGATGGGATCGCGACCCACGCCTCGCACGCCCATCCTGCGAACTTCTCCAGAGGCGCACGCTTCAGCCGACCACTCGTTTTGAACGCGCGAGAGCCCTGCTGCCATTGCTGTTATCAAGTGCGCAAGTGGAACGATTTGACGATTTGTGTGAACGCCGATAGAAATGCCTGGGCGCCTATGCTTCCTGCGTCCGAAAAATTGTTGCTAAAAGCTTTGGCGCCATCTTGAGATGGCGATGGGCGAGACGAAATTTCCGTTGTTTCGGCAGTTTCGGTTTCGTATCCGATTCTAACGCGCAAGCGATTTTTTGACCTATTTTCCGGGAACAAAGGTGCGCGTTAGAATTGGGTAATTACGTTAGCTATAGTCTTCTACTTGTTCTAGGATTTCGTTGCATATAATGAACACGGCTCTTGCGGGAGGTTCATTCATCACTACTTTATATTCGTGCATATTTATTTTTACCTTGGCAGCGACGCTTTCTTATTGTATTTCGTCAAGCATTTTTGCAGGTGTTCTGCAGACTGCCTCAGAAAGAATATTTAATCTTTTTCGTAGTTTATCAAAGGGATGCAAAGGGGCTTATTAGACTCTGAGCATTTCGGCGGTTTGTTTTTCGAAATGAGCCAGATGCAGAAACTGAAACTAGGTCGGATGAAACTGCAGTGGCAAGAAAAACACTGCCACTTCTCCTAAAAAAAAGTGGGCGCAAGATAATAGTTCAGATATCGCCCTAAAACTCGTACGCAGATCGTAGTTCGTATCGAAAATGAGTCACATCCTGCCGTTTCCCGTAACGAAATGACACCAAATCATTTGCCCGATAGGCAATTGACTGTTCAAATGGGCTTGACTGTTCAGACAGTTTCAGAGGTATTTTCAGAAGTTTTTTGGGCTTTTCTGAGCTGGCGTATTATGAATTGAGAGAGAAATGAGGAGATGAGCGACACATCTGTTCCCAGACAATAACGACGAAGTGAACGAAATGAGATTTAGAGATGTGAAACCACGATTCGAAAACCACGAAAAAACTCTAATTATATTTATTTTACTAAATAAATAAAAAAATGTATAAATAAATGATAAAACCAGAGTTATTTTATTTTCCTAAAAAATATAACCAGCACTTGTAAGCCACCGCTTACTAGTCCTAGCAAATCCTCCCCCTCTGGGAGTACGAACCTATTCATTAAGGTTACGAGGAAGATCTGAGCAGCCTTCTTGTGAAGCATAATCTGAAATTCATGGCAAACAAATGAAGAGCTCGCTTACTTCGTGAGTGCTTCCAGGCGTGCCCAAGAAAATTGTCCGAGGAAAGAGTTCGAAAGGAGCTGCGAATGGTGCAAAGAGGACTCATATGTTTGCCATGTATATTTGTCCTGTTCTTAAAGCCCTGTAACATCTATTAAAGCCTTTTTCACGAAACTTCAATCTAACCACGCTTCAACATAAATTTATATAACGTTTTCATAAGAATACCGCTTGAACTTGAGTGTTTCAATTCAATATGATCCAATTCCAAACTTATCACCCTGATACTGCTCATATTCACTGCACAAATTTTAATTACTTGTTGGCATAAACTTCCCCCCGCTGAAATGTATAATAGATCACAAAATACTTTTGACGGCGTTTCATTTAGGTTAGTAAAAGCTTCCGCTTGTTTCTCAAATTCCCGTTAGGTGGATCGGGCTTATTACAAAAGAAACGCCTCAATTGTTTATTTTTCTTGACTGATGACATAAATGTGATCCATTGTTGAGCATCCTTTCCTAAATGTAGCCTCCACGACATATATTCAAAACTAGATGGGCCTTAGTCACGTCAAAAAAAATAACTGCAGGTCGCAACAAGACTGTACATGAGGCATAAGGACTAATGCAGTTATGACAGAACGGAAATTGCGTCATAGATTAGTCCAAAGCGGTCATAAAACGGTCCCGAAGAGCAGAGGTGGGCTGTCGGCTCGCTGTAGTCGATGGGTGGCGGTGCTGTGTCCACGAAGCTAGTCACTTCCGCGCGCACAGAAGCTGGCACCGCGATGGCTGCCCAATGGCAAGGAGCGTGGCGGCAGCATATGGGTAACGGCGGGAGGAGAAAGCGTAGGCCTGGTTTAGGACGAAGCCTCCCAACCCGCGCTCTGCGCCACCGGCACACCGCTCATTCGTCGGCAGCCACTGGCTTCGCCCTGCAACGTCGGGCCTACACCACGGGCGTACACCACGATGGTGGCCGTCCTCTCCTTGCAAGCTGGATGGTAGCTCGGATGGCAGCACTGGTGATGGTCCTCGGGTCTACATGGTGAAGTGCACCGTAGAGGGAACGTCTTCTCCGAACTGCTGGTCCTTAGGTCCAGGTCCTTGCGAGTAGGTGGTGCGCCACCGTTTCGCGGGTCTGGCCGATTCCTGTACCCACACCCCACTACAGAGCTAGATTTAAATTTGTAATACAGCGTTCGGACAACTCAGAGGAGGCTGTTAGGTCTGTAGCTGCTAAGGTCGTTGGTGTCTCCCTTCTTGTGGATCAGAATTGTGTTAGTGTTTTTTCCCGCTATGGTAATTCTTACGTCCGACAGCATTCTGAAAACAGACCACGAAGCTTTTCCAGTACAATATCTCATACCTTGTCTAAAAGATGAACGGTTGTGCTGGAGTCACCTGCCAATTTGCCGCTTTCAATGTTCTTGAGAACATTCTCTAGTTCACTTTGTGTTACTAGTGGCACAACCGAGGATACCCTTGTAAGCTTTTTAGTTTTTCCTAAGGTCCCTGCCTTATAGCATGGTGTAAAGTCATTTTGCTACATTTATTGCCTGGTCAAGGGCGTGTGTGAATTTACCCTTCTTGTCTATGACTGCATACGTGCTGCATTTTCCCATAGCTAACTTATTTTTAGTTTCTCCTAAGCTTCCTCCTGTTTCCAGCATTCCCTCAATCACTGACATGTACGCACGAATATTGTGCGTTTTACTTCTGGTAATCAAGTTGCACAGCTTGGCTAATTCCATTTTACCCGCCGTACTCGAAACGTTCTGTTCCCTTACGCCTGACAATGAGTTCCTTTTTTTCGGACTTAGCTTTCCAGCTTGTTTTTTACAGGCTGTTTCTCTAACAGCTGCTGCTGGTTCTGTGATTTCCGTTGCTAGATTGTAATTTAGCATGTCTACACTATTTCTTCTCACGCCTTTTAAAAGCGCGAATTTTTTTAAAAGTTCATTTTACAGTTTTGCACACTGGCTCTGATCGACTCCATGGTGGGTTTCTTACTTTTCACAAGTTTCCTGTTATCTCATTTGAGATCCTGTCTTCGGCCCCAAGCTTCCTATCATGGCATCCCGGAATGTTTCCTTGAGGATCTACGTGCTGCAAAATACTCGAAAACAGAAATCACTTTTGTATTCAGTTTTACCATTGGGACCGTTGCATATCAATTTACTTTTGTTTTATTTCCAAAAATGTATTCATTTACTTCAGGTAATTTCTCTCCGCAAATCCCAGCAGCTAGGACTGTTGCGATTGCCGATTCCTCGATGTTGCGACAGCCTACTCCAAGGTTTCCTACTGACCTTTCTCCTATTTACTTCTCACCTATATTTACGGTAAAGTATCTTATGTCAGTTTTGAACTGCGTTGTTCTCTTTCTATTTTGTATTAAAAACTTTCGTAGAAAATGCCTATACTCTCATCCTTGCAGCTAGCTGCTGGCGCAAACACTTGTGCTAGCTAAAAGGGGCACTGACACAAAAATTTTTCATCTTGTTTTTTTTTGTTGCGATAAGTAGCTAGTGACCTACTTATAATCTGTAGAAACCTCATTTGCTTCAGCGTGCGACGGTTGTTTAATTAGAGGCATTTTCAATGCGGCCAGTCACAGTTTCGGTTTCAGTGAGTGCCGCGAAACGATGGATTTTGTGGATTTTGTGTGAACAAAGCTGACCACGTGACCGTCGAAGGGATATCACAGAGCAGAGCCGCCGTAGCACTGTCGAATCCGCATCGACGGCAGTTTCTGCGAATGCCCCCACGTACTGATCTCGTGAGGCACTTAATTAAAAAGCGACCGTGGATGTGACGCAGGCGCTGCGAGTGCAAACGCTACCGCAGCTAAAGAACGACGCGCGACGCTCGAGACGGTGGGTGGCAAGACGCGCGCTGGGAGCAGCCGGCCGGTCTGCCTACAGGTCCGCCTACAGATGTGTTCGGCTTAGCACTGCGGCGGATATTCGAGTGCCGCTCTCGTAAGCGGTGCAGATGACAATTGTTAATGCAACCCGCCATCGCATCATTAACTCCTTTCTCATGTAAGCCATCATGGTCGGAACTTGGGGACAATTTCGCGCAGCGGTAACAAGCTATCACTCGAGCTACCTGCGCCGGCTAGGGCCACTTCGCGGCCGCCGCTTGCACAGCGACCGTGCGGCTAGCTCAGTGGGCTTTTCGTGTCCTCCGGCGTGTTTTCGCATCCAATGGTAATAAACAGTAATAGAAACAGAGTGCCTGGAATCGCTGTAGAACTTTGGTCGCGGCCAGCTGCCCGATTAGCTGATGAAATCACGGCGCCTCCGCCGCCAGCGATCGGGTCGTTCGTTCTCGAGAGCAGAAGCTCCGCCCTCCGGCCCTCCGATTGGAGCGACGAGCCGGCGAAAAACGCCGGCAGTGCGGAAGCGGCAAACACATACTCGTGACGTGTTTAGATGTTGTTTATTTACACCATATCCTCGGGATGTCGATTGCGCGTGGTCCTCTGCTAGCTGCTCGGTTGCGTTTCGCACACTTTAAAATTGATTTTAAATATGTTCTAGGCTGTACTCGCCGCTGATATTTTGCAGATGATGTATATGTATTCCAACCAATATATCTCCGAAGTTATCTCGCCTTCAAAATTTTGTGTCAGTGCCCCTTTAACGCTGTACATCTTCTTTACCCTGATCAAAACCACTGCGATTTGTTTAATTTCCTGCGTGTTGAAAGTTTTGTTTTTTTGCGAGTTCATATATTAGCCGTAAGGGGCATCTTCTTCACGAGAAGAATCGGTGCAGAGTTGTCTCAATTGTCACGCGTCACGCCAACAGAGCTTGCCATTACCACAGATGTGGCTCTGCTCTGTGCATTTTTAGATGCGGAGCATCGTATAGCGGTTGCCTGTCCCGCGTCGGCGTCGGCGTCGTCGGTGTCCGCACTCATACTGCGCATGCCTAACTCTCCTCCTTCCGTCTCTCCAACAGCTGCGCGTTACTCTTTCAGCTCTCTCTCTCTCTCTACCAGCTGCGAACGCTTCGCGTGCGTTCGCTTCTACTCACACCGCGCATGCTCGGCGCTTGCGCATCTCTCTTCCTCTACTCTCCTCTCCTTCAAGTGTGAATATAAGCAGCGGTAGCGCTCTGCGCGCGTCAGTGCAGCGCTTGCTTCGGCTGAAGTCTGTTGACTCCGCTTTACTCCGTTGGCTTCAGATGCAGTGTGATGGAAGCAACAGCGCCGTCTGCGAGTGGGCTGACGCAACCTCATACTAGCATCAGCACGAACGCACGCAGCAACGTTACTTCCAATTAAGACAAAGCTGCGAAGCGAAGGACACGCGACGCTGAACGCAAACGTTTGAAGCGAGCGGCAGACCCTGAACTACGACAACGAGTAGCCGCTTCAAAATGACAAGGTCGAGCAGCAGTATCTGAACTTCGAGCACGTGAAGCAGCGTTGGTTCGTGAACGTCGAGAGGCGGATGCTGAACTACGACAACGTGAAGAAGCGGTGGTTCGTGAACGTCGAGCAGCGGAACCTGAACTACGACAACGAGAAGCCGCTTCGAAACGACGACGTCGAGCAGCAGTACCTGAGCGAGCAGCAGTACTCGCTCCGCATCACCCCATGGTGCCTCTCGGGAAGATGGTGTAATTTATTGGTGCATTCGAGGTGCATGATTTCCTACTAGTGGCTGTCGCAGCCTTTGCGTATAAATGGAGAGAAAGGGAATTAAACTACTCAACTGCGGGGTCAGATGCCAGCAGTAAACGGCATCTTCGCGAGACGCATCGGCCCTTACGCGGTGCAATGGTCCCGCGCTGCACAGGCTCAGCGTCGCATTGCGACCGATAAATGTGTTCATCTGAGGCATGATACTCTCGTTTATATCTTTCCTGCACTGCCAAAGTTAAGTAAGGTCGTCGCTTGCAACACCGCCTTGTAGTCGTCACCCATTTCTTCTAACGAAGCGCTAGAACCTACAGTTAGAGCGATGAAACGCCCTATTTCGATCAAGAATATGTTTTAAACACAAGGAATGTTGTCTGCTCTGGAAGTTACCACCATCACGTACAACAAGGGGCTAAATTTTGCAAGTGCAACCACGCTAGAAAAACTGTTCACCCGCTGAACTGAGAAGGATATGGACAACCGAGAGCAGTAGTTGCGCATCACCTCCAATTAGTGACCAATGAAATGCTAAGCCCTAAGTTCCCAGCAGCACTAGGGTGCCGGGGTACCGCGGTAGTCAGAACCGCGACAAAGCAGATCGCGCTAACAGTGTTTGGGTACTGACAGGCCGCCTTTGGAACTTGAACGGGGCAACGTTCACAGCACAAACCCTGTCAAGCGTGGGAAGTCTAGCGGAACTATTAGAAGAGGGCTGGGGCATTAACCGTTATATTTTAGAGGTCAAAGAAGTTGGAGGAACGAGAGAAAACTTTATAGAACTGACCAGTGAACATACCCTAGGTTATGGAGGAAATCACACAAAAGATAGCCCGATGTATGATTGTTACTATATATATATATATATATATATATATATATATATATATATATATATATATATATATATATATATAGTCGTGTTGTGTGCGTGTGTTTTTTGTGTAGAGACAGAGGAAATGAAGGCAGGCAGCCACAAAGCACAGAACAGCCAAGGAGTAATCCGGCCGGTCATTATTCTTTTCGAAACAGATACAGTTTATAGAAGAAAGGAAGAAGAAAGACACAAAGAAAGTGGAGAAAAACATGCCCGGCAGGCGGGATCTGGAACCACGACCTCCAGAATACGCGTCTGGTGCGATGACCACTGGGCTACCGGTGGCGCAGTGCTCCCCTCAATTTCTCTCTGTATTTATGTTGCGGTATTTGTTTTCTGTGCTTGGGGCTGGCAGCCACCAGCCCTGGGTTCGGATTCCACCCGCGGGCATGTTTTTCTCCACGTTGTGTGAATAAAATCCATAAAGTGAAGCTTTTGAAAAAATAAACATGACCTGCCACATTTTCCCCTTCGCTTTACTGCGCTTTATTTACTGCCTACACACAGGGTACCTAAGGAAAGCTTTTAGTGACCGCGATACAAGGTGGAGCGGGGTCAGAGACGCGCGCCTGTCGTCTTCGTAGTCGGTGGTTTTGTTGCGGCTGTCACTGTCGGTGCTGCCTTCGTGGCTGCTGAGTCTGGCGCACTGTTGTTCTTTTTTGACTAGTGCCTGCACCATTCGCCGCCTTTCATATTTCCCTGGGATGAATAAGAACCATCCTGGCGACTTAGGGGTAGAGACCAATGCGGTTTGAAGTATCTCTTCTGCCGTGCTACGTAAACAGTCTCTCGGCTGCGGCAGCGATTGTCAGAGGAAGGATTCAGAGGCTCCACGACATAATTGACAGCGACGTCCGTTCGATAACGCGATACAGTCAGTGGTACTTTGAAAGGAGATTGGTCGACAGCCCAGAAGTAGTGGAGCCAAACGAGATCATTCGGAGAAAATTTTAGAGTATGCGTTGAAGCATCGTGGACGAATTTTTGGCGCGTTTGCTCGTCTGGCGTGAACGACTGAGCCAGTTCGTGACAGTCCTCCGGACATCGGGTGACGTCATAGATTGACGAGGCTTCAGTCATGTTGGGACTGTAGGGGAGGATCGTATCAAGCAGGTACGTCGGCTCGCGTCCATACACGAGGAAGAAGGGAGAGAAACCTGTGGTGGCTTGCGCGGAAGTGGTGTAGGCGTAGGGCAGAAATGGAAGAACCATATTCTAGTCGGAATCGTCGGATGATACATACATTGCCAGCATTTCCCCCAAGGTGCGGTTAAAACGTTAGGTTAAGCGGGTGATTTTCACTAGTCGTGCGGTAGACGATGCGGCAGCCCTTTAGGAGCGCTTCGATGACGTCCGAAATAAAGACACGCCCCCTACCCCTGAAAAGTTCCCGAGGGGTGCCATGACGTACGATGAAGTGGTTGACTAGAAATGTTGCAACAGCGTCGGCAGTACCAGCACGCTGCGCAGCGGTTTTGTTATACCGTGTCAGATGGTCTACGACTACGATGACCCCCTTACTGCCAGCCGCACTACAGGGCAAGGGTTCGTAGAGATAGTTTCCTACCCGGTTAAAAGGTTGAATCGGTCAAGCCATAGGCTGCATCGCTCCAGACGCACGAGGAGTTGGTTGCTTGCGCCGTTGCCAGACAGTGCTAGAGCGAACATAACGGTGAACGAAGGAGGACATACCACGCCAGTAATATCGCAGTCTAAGGCGTTCGTGGGTCTTTATCGTGCCGGCGTGAGCACAGTGCGGCTTACTGGGAAAATGGTTACATGCTTCAGGGCACAGATGGCGGGGAATGACAAGCAGCCATTTGTGCCTATTCGGGTGGTAATTTCGCCTATGGAGCAAGCCATCACGAATAGCGAAATGGGGCACTTGGCGCCGAAGTGCTCGAGGTGCCGAAGAGTGCTACGGTTTCGAAAGGTAGTCGCAAAGCGACATGACCCATGATCTTTCCGCTGTTCAGATGGCATGAAACGGATTTCAAGGGGCGAAAAACAGCACTCAGATGGGGAATTAGGTATCTCGTCAGGCCACATGAAGTAACAGGAGAGGCCGCCAGCGTCGCGGTGCTTGCAGCCAGAGCGGTACGAAAAACACGAAGGGCAAAGTTCTGAAGGCGGAGAACTCAACGCGCCATTCGGCCAGACGGGTCTCTCAGAGATGACAACCAACAAAGCGCCTGATGCTCGGTGACTACGTCGAAAGTTTGGCCGTACAGATATGAACAGAACGTCGAGAAGCCCACGCGGTGTCCAAGCCTTCCCGCTCAGTAATAGAGTCATTTTATTCTGCAGTTGCGAGTGTGCTTCTCGCGTAGGCGACAACGTATTCATGGAACCCGGCCTTTCTTTGGGCCAGAACAACACCCAGAACAGCGCCACTAGCCCCGGTGTGGATTTCGGTTTGGGCCGACGGATCGACATTGCTCAGAATTGGCGGGGACGTGAATAGGTGACGTAGGGTTTTGAACGCCTTGTCCTAAGCCGATGACCATGCCGAAAGACCCATCTTGTTGCCAAGAAGTTGTGTCAATGGCGCGATGATTGAGGCGAAGTTATGCAATAAGCGGCGGAAGTATGAGAATAGCCCGATGAAGCTACGAAGCTCTTTGATTGTGGTCGGCTTCGGGAATTCAGCCACGGCACGAAGCTTGTCCGGATCTGGAAGAACGCAATCTCCGGAAACGACGTGGCCCAGGGTCGTCAGCTGACGAGCAGCAAGTCGGCACTTGTTTAGGTTTAGTTAAAGCCCTGCGTTCTTCATACAAGCCAAAACTTGCTCGAGTTGCCGTAGATGCGTGGAACGGTCGGGTGGGAAGATTACGACGTCGTCCAGTAACAGAGGCATATAATCCATTTGACGCCTCGAAGACTATTGTCCTACTTTCCTTCTAACTGTGGCGGGTGCGTTCCACACGCTGAACGCATGACATATTATTATACACCGTGCGGAGCAATAAATGCTGTTTTCGATTGATCCACTTCTGCCATCGGGACTTGCCAGTATGCATGCAGACAGTAGTTCAAGGGAAGAAAAATATTCTGCTCCTTGAAGACAATCTAGGGCGTCGTCGATGCGTGGTAGCGGGTAAACATCCTTGCGAGTTATTTTGCTTAGGCGACCGTAGTCGACACAAAAACGGATGGAGCCGTCGTTTTTCCGCAAGAGTACTACCGGAGATGCCCAGCGACTGTTCGATTGTCGAATGATGCCGCGCTGAACCATGTCACCCACTTGTTCATCAATTACACTCCTTTCAGAAGGAACAACGCGGTGACGCCGCTCACGTAAACACGCGTGGGAGCCGGTGTTGATAGGATGACTGCCCGTCGCGGTATGACCAATTGACGTGTGCGGACAGCACCAGGATCAATAAAATTGACAAAGCAGTTGAATCAGTTGGTCTCGTTGCGTCGGCGTAACGTTGGCGTCGATGGCACGATCGAAAACTTCCGGGGATAGCTGAGAGGCAGTGGCAGGATGTGGGTAGACTATGGTCACCTCAACGTGCGGCAGGTCGTCTAAACATCTAGGAAACTCGTGAGCTCCAGTGACTCAGCACGGCCAAGGCACTCGCCACGGAGCAAAGAGCGCGGACTTGGTCCAGTATTCGAAACGAACAGGGCGTTTTGGCCATCGCGGATACTGAGCAAGGCGAAAGGCAGAAATAGACATAGGCATTGGCAGAACAAATTCGATGGCCTGAAATTTCATTGCCGTCAGAAGGAAGACGGCAAATTAAAGGCACAAGAACGGTGTAGCATGAAGGGGCAGTCGTGTCGTCGGGGGCAGAAGCTTTCGCGGAAAGTGCTGTTGGCGAAGTTTCAGATAGCATATCAAGCAGCGAAATCAGCTCAACTTCGGCTCGGCCGCAGAAAATGATAGCTTTGTGCCGGGAGAGGGAATCCCATCTCAGAATGGTGTCATGGGAACATGAAGGAAGACCAGTAGGCCAGTCCCTTAAGGGCACAGTCGTAGGACACAACTAGGGGGTTCTGGAAGTATAGATACCACTTAGGGCGTCATTGAATAAGCGTATTTGAACTAATTGTGTAGAACTTCATTGCGGAGTCTTTTAGGTTCTGGTTTGAATTTTATGTTGGGATATTTAGTTAGGGGTTTTATTGTTTTTAGGTTAGGGGCAATTGATTCTTGAGTGCCTTATGTTAGAGGTTTTCGAGTGTGCTATAAATATGGGTTTTGTTAAGCCCGTCAACGGCTTTCCTGTGTCGATCTCTGTGAGCTGGTCGAGACAACCTCACCATCCGTTCCCGTTACAAGAAGGACCTACCACATGGCCTCCCACGGCTACTGCGTGGTCAAGCTATAAGACGTCCACAGGGGTTGGAGACACCTGTATCCTTTGAATGAAACCGGTGGATATCTGGCGGCCTAGGATTCGGTCCTGGCACCTCCCGTTTACGGGTACGAGTGTTTTAAAAGTCGACCATGGCTTTCGGGGTAAAGGAGGCTGGCCTTTTGCAGCATTCCCATTACATAAGGCCGATTTCCCGTACATGCCGGCCCAACTTCCCAAGCGTTGTTGTGCCGCACAATGGCAGAGCACCAGGCCGGGAGTTGCTTGTACTTATTTAGCCGGTACATGCCTGGCTCCATAAGGCACACCAATGAACATAGTGGCTTCACAGCCACAGTAAACGTTTCAACTAGTAACCGATTGTGGCAGAACACGCCGCGAGACTCTTTCACCTGCACCCCCCCCCCCCCCACCGACACAGCATTGTTGAAACGCGACCCAAAAAGTTTTTTGCCGCGTTGATTTCCTTCCTTGCTTGTTTTTTATTGCATTGGAAATAGAAAGGGCATGTCGGCAAATATTTTGTTCATTGATACCCGCAAATATCAACCTAAACCTAGCGCTATTGAAAAAAAACTCCCACCTCCCCTCGCGGGAACCCCTGTGTATATGCGACGCATAGGCGGAGCGGCGAAGGGACCGCGTTTTATAGCGCGCATAACGTTGAGGGGACTGCGTAAGCCGGTCCCAGTCGATGACCACGTTGGCGTACATGTAAAGCGCCGTGGACTCTAGGTGTTTGAGTCAAGCGTGGATGTTGCTTCGCCGGAGAACGGCACACCGGTTATATGCGCAGCGCGCCCGAAGGAGGAGAGGAAACCGTGGAAAAGAGAGTACTGCACATGCGCCGGCCACAGCGCGTCTGCCGCGGCTATGACGCAACACAATCTACACAATCCACTATAATCCAATCCAATCCAAATACAATCAAATCCAATCCAAGCCAAGCCAATTCAATCCAAGCCAATCCAATCGAATCCAATCCAATGCCCCTCGCGAGAGAGTGTTTGCTATCGGAGAAGAGAGGGCGTGAGCGGCGGAGAGCGCAGCTGGCGCGGCGAGGAGAATGGGGGAAGGGTGCACAACGCCGACGACAACGACGACGACGCCGGAGGGACAAGGCGAGTGAATCAGATGCTCTGCATCTAATAACCTAAAACGAAACCTTCATGCTAATCTCCGGCGCCGCTGTTAGCGGCAGCGTCGATGCTTTGGATGCGTCGTCAATGCGTTGATGTTGGCGGCCTTGTGTAGTTGCTCGGGGTAACCCCAGGGCGAGGTGTTGCCAGATCAAGCACAGGTTTCTGTGTCTCTGTGGGTTAGGCGTAGAGTACCATCGCAACCGGCTTGGGACAAACGCGGAGTCACGAGCATCTGAATCGTGAGCAGTTTTAGCGGATCATGGACGGCATAAAATCCCCAAAGTAATATATTTTCCAAAAAGCGCACCTTAAGCCGATAAAAGCCGACATTTGTACGGTTCCAAAATAGGCACATATATGCGCAATGAAGTATTGCCCAAACGTTTCTCTTCCTTATTCGTTCTCATATGTCAAATAGGCTTGATACGGGCTCTAGGAAAAATAACCATTTTGCCCTAAATTCCGGTTTCTACTAATGACACCTCCGGTGTGCGGGCGGAGGGTTTAAAAGTGGACGCCAAACGGCCGAATTTGAACTATTTCGCGTCGTAAGTGTTCGAGCGGATTGGGTTGATGAATTACACAAGTAGTAAGATGCCTACTATGCGAGAAGTTAACCGACAGCTTCATTTTTTTTTGGTTCGCTAGATTGGAACCGCTGGTCCATCCACGTTTTATTAAGCTAATTTGGAAGGAAGTAGGCGCAATCAACCATCAGAAACAAAAGTGTTTTGTTTTGTCCACTTCATGAACTGCATCAAGCTTCCCAGGTCATCCCCCGTCACAGTACGGAAGGGCACAATTTTTTTATTCTGTGGCAATGATGTAGCTTTGCGAATATTTGGGCGTTCCTATCCTTTTTCAGATTTACTGACTTGGACCTTTTAACTATCATGGAGCGCGCTCAAATAAAAAAGGCAACTGAAACAGAACTTTTTCGTCGAAGCTTTTGCTAGAATGCTGTTAAAGCGCCAAGACAGATTTTGCTGTCTTCCGTAAAGTTTACAAAGGCCTTTGCAGAAACCTAATGGTGGTGGGAAGAGAAGGTTAGAAAAACTCAGCTCCGCCGTTTAATAAATATTTGTCAAATGGCAACTACTGCTGATCTGGTGATATTTTGCGCCTTAACGCCTTTCGAAAATATAGACAGTAACGCCCGTACCACGTGACTATGAAAATACTCGTTCATAATTTTAGCATCCGGCAAACTATGCGTGCCGCATCTCGTAATCATACAATATTATCTGGATATTTATCAAGTACAAAAACATGTAATTTTATTTAATAAAATTCTCATTACAGACTCGAAGTACACATGCGTATGGATAATTTTGGCAAGCAATGGGCAAAGGTCGAGTTCCCTCTCACAAATGCCCAAGATTACGAGTTCACGCTATACATTCGAAGTTCAGTAGGTTGTTGGCTTGTGTCAACCGATTTTCACGACCAAACGAAGCGAATAGACAAACCTAAAGGAAACGTGGACTGGAGTTTGCCTTGGATTTCAAAGAACTGCGAGATTGCTACCATACACTGCGTGAGTATTACCCTCTCTCATGATGAGGGCGAGATAGATGCTATTGGCATCAATGCGCCCCCAGGTCAGCTCATGAAGAGAAGGTAGTTTAGGGATTTGCCATTAGGGATCAATCTCTCCTCGTGCTCATCGTGTGGTTGGAGCAGGCTAGACTGACGTGAGCGCACAATTCGAAAGGAGGCTGAGTTGTCCTGCACTTCCCCTATAAATGTCAAAAAATCTTGGAATGGCCCATTGACCAGAAAGGCTAGCGAATGGGTCGGTTGATTCAAAAAGACTAGTAAACCCGCATGACTGAGAAGTGTTTCCTAGCTTTTTCTTAGCTTTTGCAATGCCTAGGTTCGAACGCAGCAAATGCAATCCCGGTTTGGCGAAGTATCATCAATAACGCGCCGCGCTGGCCTCACCTATTGACACCAAAATAAGGAAGCTGTTGGGGCACCAGAGTTCTCAGCAATGTAATCCAAATTTTTCCAGTCCACAGTCATCGTGCTTGTAGCGAAAACCTAGAAGATCCTCAGCCCACTCACTTAAAACCCCAAAAAGCGTCGTCTCAAGAAAAACTGCAGCCACTAATTACGCCGAAAACCTCGAAGCAGCCACGACTGCTTTCAAACAGACAATCATTTTTCCGCATTCGCAACTTAGGATAGTCAAAATCCAAATATTACGTCGGTTTGCAATGCTTAAGCTTCCCGCGCCATGTTTTTAATGCAAGTGGCTGAACTACAACAGCACAGCTTCAGTCTCTTCTCCCTCAAAGAATGAGATGCCAACTTGGTTTTTTTTCACTTACTGATTATTCAATAGTTTGGTACCTTTCACAGGCACATAATTTTGTTCGCATTTGAAGTTTGCGCAGCTGAGTTATCTATCGAATTGGCCAAGATAGAACTATGAAAAGGTCGCGGGTAAGCCTGACGTCTCTCCGTTTATTTACCAATCACAGGAGAGTGTTTGTTTCTGTGATGCAACAGAATTTTGCGAACGGATCAGGCCCACGCCGTTCGGTGATTAGGTGAAATAGGTGCGCTGAAGTCGCTGAATAAACTTCCTAAATGCAATCGCGGGTCAACTCGTTGAGGAGCCTAGCTGCCATTTGGGTCCCAGAAGAAGAAGACCAACTTAGTTTCTCTTTATCGCCGTAGTTGCGTCCACGTTTACAGAATTCCGGCTCCCTTTTGCTATGGAATTTTGCAGGGAAAAAATTGGCTCCAAGAAACAAGCCATTAGATCTTAAAGCAATTAAGAAAGAAGGCCGGCTCTTCGCTCGACAATTCCGATTCCGAAGAGAGAATACCTAAAAGACTGTCAATGAGATTTTATTATCGTCGATAGCGAACGTGTAAATTCCCACAATGATTTTGTTTGTTACTCTCATAAAAGTAAAAAATATTCCAGAAAGAACCAAAAAACAATTCGTATAAGTAAAGAGAGGAATTCAGGCACTTTAATAACCTGTGACTTCATTCACAAAACACCGATAGGGTAAACCTTGTGGCTCCCACCGCGTAACCAAAAATGGCGTAGTCGAAACACCGACAGCGAATTGAAAAGATAGTTTTACAAATACCTAAATGCATCCAAGACTGAGTGCAAGCACAATTTAAGCCTATTTTTGTGTTCTTTCTCTTCTCTTTGTTGTTTTTTCAGACTCAAGGAGCAGAGCAAATCAACGAATGGGGGTATTAAACGTCGCCAAATTTTTAAACGTGCTTTTTTTACTTTAAATGCTTCAACATCAATTCTTCTCCTCGGTGAGCATTTTCTTGGCAATGGAGACGCTCACCATTGAGAAAACCTGAGAGAAATTGGCAACAAAAATAAAAGTTCAGCACTGCTACAAAAATCTGGTGATTTTGAAATTAGCAAATGTAATTGTCTTGGGTGATTTGTGACGATGTAGACAACCGCTCCGTATGCTAACGGGCTTGCGTGGCAGAAAACATGTGTCTCTAATTCTTCTGGTGGGGCGAAGGTTCCACCAACACACATAGGAACGGTGACAATGTTGATTTTTATTAATTGACGCACCCATTCGTCCCATTCACATTGCAGATCTTGCGTTAGGTCTTCGTCCCAAGCGATGCCGCGTGACCAAAGCTTCTGAAAGGGCATGCTTGCCGCTATGGGGAAAGGGTCAACAAATTAGAGTGGGTTAAAAACACACGAAGCCTCTGCAAGACAAAGCGTTTTGTGTTTGCTCTTGATTTCAAAAAGTCCATCAGGTTAGTCAGAACAAAACTGAACGTATCCTTCACGGGATCCCAAGTGATTCCTAGGAACTTTATCATGAATTCTTGAAGGGTAACCATTTCCTTGCTCGCTGCCCTTTGTTCTTGCTGCACAAACTCCCTGACTTGGTCCGAGTTTGCCTTCCACTTCCTCAGTGTCATTACTGTCGCCTCCATAATTTCTTGCGCTTCAATGAAAACCTTGATGACCTCCTGTTCTGTGGCGGCACCAGTGACCAGGTCATCGACGTAGAATAACTCGCTGAGCAATTTGACCGTTTCGGCTTTTTCTCTAACTGCATTCTTTAAGTGGTGAAGGATTGTTGCGGTAAGCAGGAATGGGCTACATGTTGCTCCGAAGGGGACTCTCCCCATACGCCATTCCTCGAGCTCATCCTCAACTTACTCTAAGCTACTTCCTCCTTTAAACCAGAAAAATCGGAAGGAATCCCTGTCATCTTTTTGATTGATATCGGAAGGAAGGCTTTTTCTATGTCACCCATGATGGCGATGGGGTGGGTCCGGAACCGCAGGAGCATTTTTCCCATTTATTGGTACAAGTTGTCACCTTTTTCAAGGCATTCATTGAGTGACTTACACCTTCTGGTGTGTGACGACGCGTCGAACACGATCCTCACTTTTGTGGTAAGGGCCTGCTCTTTAATTACTTCTCTGTGAGGCATGCAGTAGAGTTTCTCTGGGTTTGACGGAGAGGTTTCTACTACTTCAGCGTGTCCTGATTCGAGGTACTGTCTGATCGTCTTGTCATACATTTTCAGCAGTACCTAATTCTTGAACAGCCTGCATAAGAGTCGCTGCGGTCTTGTGGTGGCAACCTGCTTCTTTTTAGAGAGCTCGAAGCCGTCCTTTCAAGGTGGAGCAACCTCGTACCGCCCATTTAGGAGACGAATGGTTTTTCGAAGCGCCGAACGTTTGTGCTTTGCTGGAAGCATTCGTCGATCGATTCCGATATACCCATGCTCTCAAGCTCCCAAAATGAGCGGACAATCTCGTCTGAGTCTATTGCATGTGTTCTTAGCACGTAAACCATCATGCGTGAGGTTTTGCTGGTTGTTCCTAAAGCGGTTGTGGTACCCTGGAAGGTCCATCCAAACATGGAATTCATTCCGATTAGGCTTTCATTTTATTCAAATCTCGAGTCTTCCCCGGTTAGCACTGTCCACATCTGGTCTGAACCTATTAGCACGCTTATGACACCTGTAGTTACGACGACCGGCTGCATCAGTTCATCGGCCATGTTTTCCCGTATTTTTCAAAGGTCGCCACAAAGGATGACTCCATGCAAGTCGCCTCAGTGTCGTAGCAGATGTGGGTTATCACAATTGCCCGCAACAGAACTTCACTGTCCGGGAACTGGCTATGTAGCCGGATTTCTACGAGGCGACGTTTTGTAGGTGGTTGGATCCTAACGTTAGTGAATGTATCCAGTGCCATCGTGGTGAAACCAATGCTCATCGGCCGAAGATGCGCACATAGTTCCTCTGTCACAAAGGTGCGCTGGCTGCCGCCGTCGAAAACTCCTCTGACATATCTGCAGGCATCGTCACTAACTGCCCAGGCTCGAAAGGTTTGAAGAAAACAGAGCTCCGCTGTTCATCGACCACTTGTTTGCCCCCTTGAAAGGACGCGCACACCGTCGCACTTGCATCGGGTCCCCCGGTATCTCGTCGTGCTTGTGAACGGCTTCAGTCGGGATCACACATACTCGAAGCATGACGGCCAGCGCACTTGCCACATGACACTTAACGATGACAATCTCGGGCTCGGTGCCCTTTCCATGTGGAGCGGAAACATCTCATGGCCTTGGTCAGAAGTTGCTTCTTTTGCTGCAAAGAAATATCTGCCCTGCACATTTCGGTCAGGTGTTGCGTCGACTTACAAAAAGCACAGCTCTCGGCCGTCTTGTTGGAGTGGTTGTGCAATACGGACGATGTCGCTTTCTGGTCACGGAAATGGAAGCCCTTCCCTTTGATGTGACCTGGTACATGCTGCTGGCCCTTGGTGCTCTTCTCGAAATTGCTCTTCTCTAGGTTTTCCAGCTCCATGCCAAGAAACGTCAACAGGCGGTCCAGGTCAGTCTCTTCTTGAGAGGCGTTTGTACGTTGGGTAGATGCTTGAGCGGCAGACGTGCGGTGGTACTGGACGGCAATGTCATGGGAAAGAGCCCGCAAAAGAATGTCGCAGAGCATCGATGAGAACGATGACTTCTTTACATCCAGAGTCTCGATGCCTCGTATATTGACGAGCACATAATCGTAGAGCTTGCGAAGCCCCACTGTGTCGCTGGATGTTTTGACGGGATTCAGCTTGCGTAGCCTGGCGAAGTACTCTGGCTCAAGACGTGTCTTGTACCAAAGCGTTTTGTTAGTATTCCGATAGCATCCTTGTAGCAACCTTCTGTCGTTGGTAAATCGCCGACAGCTGAGGCAGACTCTCCCTTCAAAAAGAGTCGGAGATAATTGAATTTCTCGGAGACTAACACCGCTGTCTTGGTTGCTCATCTGATCAAACTGCTCCCAGAATTCGTTCCACTTGCACAAATCCCCGTAGAAGGGAGCGATGGTCAGCTTCGGAAGGCTTGCTCCTTTTCTCTGTGTAGCAACGACTTCAGGATTCGGGTTCTCAGCGGTCATTGAAATGACTGTCGCAGACTGTGACAAATGAGAGCTCTTGCTATTCAGTTCCGTAAGGATGCGTGTCGTGTGTTCTTGATACTCAGTCACGCTGTTGTACTCAGCCTGGAACACTTCGTCCTCGATATAGCTTTCGAGCTCATTGTTGATCTTGTTAAGTTCGTCGTTGTTCGTTTTAAGCCTTTCGTATAACAACGTCAGTTAATCTACCGAAGCGCAACTGTCCATCAGAATGACACTTGCCTCGTTGATGAGCTTGGTATTCTGCGCCCGCCTCGATGCTCGCTTGCACTTGAGTTTCTCCATGATGTTCGGTCTCCTCGAAGCCCTCAGAAGGTCCCGGCCATAGTCCCGGGGTTTCGGCACCAAAAAATGTTGAGCCACGAATGCTGAAAAGCGAAACTCAAGGCGAAGAAAACTGTTTATTGGCGTTGCAACTAGCTTCCGAACCGTCCCCTGCTAAAGGGACGAGCTCTCGTCCCTTTCACTACTGCTTCGTCGTCTTCATGGTCGGAGGAGGCAGCGGGTCGAGGGATTGAACAGCGCGGTTAGTGAGTTCGTGCGCACGAGCGTGTGCGGTTTCATTGTGGTTCTGAGCACGTGCCGACACCGTCCTGGAGTGTGCCGAAAACCACTTCATTCTTGTCCTCTTCATGAGGGTTGGTTTTCTTCGCAGTAGTTTGTCTGTTACGGAGGGAGAACCCTGCCTATGGAGGAGTTATTGACAGATTGCCTGGAATCACTCAGGACCATTGTGCAGCCTACATCTTTGCGGGTCAGCGCGATCGCCATCGCCACCTCCTGTTGTTCCTTGGGTCTGCCGCGTGCAACGCTGGCAACCGCTTGGAGGTTGCCCTCGGCGTTGACCACCGCCACCACGAAGCCACATTCGTTGCAGTATTCTGCTGCATCGACGTAGCGGGCTCCAGCGTCCCGAGCGTGGAGCTCCGCCATCCGCCTTGGCGCGTGCTCGCCGCGTGCCCTCGTTGTACCCCGGCTGCATGTTGCGCGGGACTGCATCCACCTGGATTTTCTGTCTGGTGTCTCCACATAGCGGCCTATTGGTTCCCTGCTCTTCATGGTAGTTGTAACCGAGCTTGTCCAGGATTCTTCTGCCTGCTTCGGTTATGGTTAGTTTCTCTAGCTGCACCACCCGTTGGGCCTCGATGACTTCGTCTAAGCTGTTGTGTACGCCCAGGATTAGCAGTCGCTCGGTACTTGTGGACTCGGGTAGACCGATAGCCGTCTTATACGCCCTTCGGATGAGCGATTTCAGCTTTTTCTTCTCGTTGGTTTTCCACTTGTGAAACGCCGCCACGTATGTTATGTGGCTCCTGACGAATGACTGCACTAGTCGTATGAGGTTCTCATCGCGCAGCCCCCTCTTCCTCTTCGAAACTGGTTTCATGAGCCGAATGGCGATGGCCGCCTTGCCGGCGATCTTCGCCATTGTGCCCCATTGTTGCCTTTCTCGTTGAGAAGCATGCCCAGTACTCTGATTTCGGATACCCTGGGGATCGCCGACCCGTCGTGGGTGTAGATCTTAATCTCGTCTTGGTCTCTTCGTTGTTTACGCTGACTGTCTTCGAGCTTGTACAAAAGCAGCTCAGACTTACTCGGTGAGCATCTCAGGCCAGTGCCCTCGAGGGTCCCCTCGACAGTCCTGACTGCTTTCAGCAGGAACCCTTTTACTTGGGCGTCGCTACCTCCTTTGACCCACTTGGTGATAGCGTCGGCATATATCGTATGCTCGAAGTTCTCAACATCTGCGTGCTTGTGGGCGACCCTCAGGTTGAACAGGAGCTGCGAGATCACTGACCCTTGAGGCGTACCTCGGCTTCCGATCTCCTTGGCTTCCGTCTCGACGTCTCCGGCGATGAGCGCCGCCGTTCGCCCCGTCGGGAAGCTCTTGGTATACTCGTGAGACCTTTTGCCCATGTCCACCCTCGAAACTTGCTCTTGTATTGCCGAGTGGTTTACGTTATCAAAAGCTCCTTGTAGGTCGAACCCCAATACAGCCCTGGTGTCTCGGGTGTCCCTGTCGATGGTTAGGTGTCTCAGCTGGAGCATGGCGGCTTGTGTGCAGAGAGGCCGTCGGAACCCAATCATCGTTGTGAGGTCGTTGTCTTCGAGGTAATCTTGCCACCGTGCCATGAGGACGTGCTCGAACATCTTGCCCCCACAGGACGTCAGTGAGACTGCTCGGAGGTTATCTATATTTGGCGATTTGCCCGGCTTGAGGATCAGGATCATCCGCGAGCTCTTCCATTCTTTAGGCACGATTCCCGTCTTCCAACAGTCATTGTAATATTTCGTCAGCGCTACTATCCACGCTTCGTCCTGGTTAAAGAGCGCCCTATTGGGCACCCTGTCTGATTCCGGCGCCGACCTGCTATTAAGCTCCTGCAATGCCACTCGTACTTCCGCCACACTGTTTTCTCTATATAATTTCTTGTTCGTTCTGCCTCGATAGTCGCCTGCGTGACCTTCGGCGAGTCGGGGATGTACTTCTCGAGTAGCTGCTGCACCACCGCCATCGCTCCCTTTTCTTTGATTTCCCGGTGCATAATTTTCGCTAGCCTGTCTCGTTGGTGAGGTTTCGTCATAGTTTCGTCCACGAGGTGCCAGAACAGATTCAAAGTCTTTCTATTATGCATTACAAAACTGTTGGGCATCGACAACACATAATCACTCAAGTTCACCTTTATCTTTCACCTAGCAGAATTGGGAGTTCCAAGCAGCAAAATTGACACAGAATGCAATAATGCAGCGACTAAGAAAACGATTACACACATGGTGAAGGGGCGTGTTGGCTAATGAAATGAATTTTACCTAAAGTTTTGTTTACCACGCATAAAATAAAAGGTAGAAACTAGCAGGAGGAGCAAAAGTACTTTTCAAGAAAACAATCAGTGTAGTTATTTTGCTTTTTATTCAACTTACCATTTTTACGCTTTCATATTTCCCAACATTTAATTAACTGAAGGTAGCAGGCTGACAAATGTTGATTTTCCTAGCATTTAAACTCAACATTATATGCACACCTGTAGGTCTCTACACATTCTTTATGCCAGATAGACTTCTATGTATCACCCGAGACAAACTATGTCACTGCGATCGCTAACCAGCTGTAGTGTCCGCTCTCTGACACTATTTTTGGAGACAAGAAATGCTTAAAAGATGGAAGAATACTAAATGTCCTAATGCGCAAGCATTTCATGGCCTATAGAGCACAGAAACACCATCTGCCATCTCTAGCAGAAACGGCCATTTTTTATTCAAATTTGGGATGGAATGGGAATACGACACATGTGTCTGGAATGTGATCCCAGTAGGCATCTCTGTCCCCAGTGTGTTTTATGGTTCCTGGTGAAGGTTGGCCTTGTGAATGGTTTGTGGATTTTTACTTAGAAAACGTGGACAACTGGAACATGCAGCTTAATGTACAGTGATTTCACATTGCTGGGCACGTAAAGAGGGCCGACATTACAGCAAGGTTTGTAGTTGGGCAAGTTGGTACGTAACTTTAACAAAACAGCGCGAAGAATGGGACAAAGGGAAGATGACGACAACACAAACGCTGTGTTGTCTTCATCTTCCCTTTGTCTCGTGCTTCCCGCTGTTTTGTTAAAGCCGACATTACGGTAGTAACGAGAGGGTAAAATGAATATTGGCAAAACGACATACCAACTCAGGTGGATTAGCCAGCAACAACTACAGCTGCCATCAGAAACACTTTGCTGTTTCACCAAATCGCATTTGGCTGCAACTTCACATACACACCTACAATTCTCACGAACCCACTGGCAGATGTAGAAGCACAGCGAACATACCTCCATGGAACTCTCTTGGACATACCCATCACACGGCAAGATGCCAACGCCATACTCTACCGAGCACGTAAACAAGCTGCAGCCGTGCGCTCGTCTGAACCTCAGAATCAGCATGAACGGCCTCACAGGCTCGATCCAGAGCCAAAGTTCTAGCTCGCTCATGCCTCTCCACTTCACAGAAGTCAGAGACATTGCTACACCGGCTGCGACTTGGAGTAGCATTGACCCGGAAGTATCTCCACACAATCGGACGCGAAGACTGCCCGAACTGCTTTCTGTGTGGTTGTCCTGAAACTATTGAGCATTTGCTTAGCGCTTATAAAACTACTCCATTGAGCAACAGAACCTTGAGGCAGCATTACTAAACTTGAACACTCGCCCTCCATCCGAGCAAAAGATTTTGGGTGCGTGGGCTGACAACAGGAAACACAGCCAAGCCGTTAAAGCGCTGAGTATATTCCTTAGTGACTCCTCTCTGGATTCTTGGCTCTAGGTTGCGAAAAAATTTGACTGCGGAATAATGCCTCAATTTTTTATAGATGATAATTGTAGGGTGTAACGTGGACTGTAATCATCTAATTCAGCGCCCTATTTTATGTCAGGCGTTTAGTGGGTTTACTGCTTGTGCATAGTTCATTTGTCGATTGTCATTCCTCATACCTTCCATATTCATTTTGTTCTCTTTTTGTCCCCAGTCGCCTCCCCCCAGTTGGAAGTAGCAGGCCCAATTATAGTTTTTCAGGCTGGCCTACTCTCCATTTCAATAAACATTTACTCTCTCACACACACTCTTTCTCTCTCTCTGTCAAAGGGTGAATAATGATGATGACCGCTGTTGGAAGCTCATGGCCAATTACTCTCTTAACAAACCGAATTCTGACACACCAACAGAGTGGGACTGGCGACTGACGGTAAAAGGTGCTGTAAACGTTCAAAGTGAATTCACCAGTTCCTATTGGCGGTGATGTGAACTTATTGACTTGAAGGAACACTGTGTGGCATTCTTTTTATTTTTTACTGCACAATTTCAGCACACGGTGTCAAAGTAACGGAGGTAAAAAAAGGAAAGTGACGGGATGCAAGCGGCTTCATGCACTACAGAATAGTGAAAAGGCGAGTCTCGGTGAAAAATTCCAACAGCAGCTTCTCGAGAGGACCATGCGTTCAATTGGACACTAGTGCTTTTCCATTCCAAACCCATAAGAAATGCTTCGGTGTCGTCAAACTTTTTCTCCTCTCACTTACACAACACATAGGTGTGCACCCTCTACCACGTTTAAGCGAAACTAATTTTTTTTATTGACATACACTTACAGGGCAAAGTGTAGATAACCTGTGGCATCACTACTAGTAAGAGTGCTTTGTGCGCATACAAGTTTACCCCGGGGTACTATCTTTGAAGAAAATCATATGACTATATGTTGTGGTGTACGCCTGACAATCAAACCATTCAAACTGATGGCGTATGTTTCATTACTTTTGGGTCAAATAATTTCAATGCAGAAGCTGTTTTGAAGGGGCAAATACACCAACAAAGGGAGTTTATTCAAAGCGGTCCCAATGATTTCAGAGCCAACTCGGCTCCTTCGGAGCCAACTCGGCTCGGCAGCCACCTTTTTCTTTTTTCTTCCTGGAATCTTGCCCTTGCGCGTCGGAGGCCGTAGGCGGCGATGGTGGGAAGGGCTCCGAGGGATCTATTTAGGCCTTGCCGGTTCCCTTGTATGTGCCAGGACTCAAGGAGTAATCTTTGTGAGTAATTGGTTTCGGCGCCAATCACCTGCGCGCCGTCAAAGTTAATCCTGTGGTCAGCTTTTTCGCAGTTCTCGGCCATTGCACTGCGCTGAGTGTGGCACTTGCGAACGTCGTTTTTGTGTTGGCGGAGGCGTTCCGGGAAGTTCATGGTCTTCCCAACATGACTAGCGGGGCATTGTGCTCAAGCAATTTTGTAGACGACCCCTTGTGATTTTTCTTTTGGCGGCCGCTCTTTAGGTCGAGGTATGAGCCTTGCAAGAGTTGACACTGGCTAGCGGGAGATGACAATGCCTTCCTTGCGAAGAATGCGGGATAATGTTTCATTCGTTCCTTTACATAGGGGAGGAAAATACAGGTGGTTCGGCGTGCGGAGGGGGTGGGGGGCAGACGGCGGAGACATGAGAGGGGTTGTTGACCGGCGGCGTCAGTACAGAGGAGTTTTCTTGGTAACCCAACCAGACAGAGTTCTGTCGAAGATTTTCCCATTCAGAAGCTGTTTTAGCTTATCACTGTACATAACTGTATATCTTTTCAAATAGGTACTTCTCTGACGGAATCTCTTATGATGAAAACATTTGACAATTAGCCCACTTGTGGAAGTTCAAGATATTTGAATGACGTCTGAATTCAGTATGGGCAGGCAACTTTGTGTTTGTATTTGTCACACAGTACTGTCAACAGTACAAGCTTTCTACATGATGTTTTGCCGTCAGGAAAGCCGGAATGCGATGACAGTATACACTGCAGGCAAACCTGGGATATTTCTCTGCTAGTGCTACCTTCTTTGTATGCCTTATTTTCCTCACAAAATATAATCAATTCTGAGCACTGATCTAGGCAAGCTTAACAAGTACGCTGTGGAACAGCAGATAACTTGTTACATTCTTTACCACAGATCCAGAATCAAAATTTTAAAATGGGGAAAAAATATACTGCACTTGTTTAAAGAAGCAAGTGTATGTACGGCTATTCAAAGTCTTCATTCGGCTTCATGATTAAGTGTCACGCACAAGAACTAAGACCGAAATTGTGACGATTAGAGACTATGGATAGCGTGCTTGTAAGGTTGTGATTGGTCTGAAGGGGAAAGTACGTGAGTGATTACCAAACAGAGGGTACCAAATGACACGGACTGCGGATTACCAACATCAAAGGTTCAACTCCTTTGTCGTGAACCAGTAAATGTTATTCTCTTTTTTTTGTTTATTTCCAGTTCGGGTTCAGCATGCTAGAAAAAGTTTCGGTTGGGTTCAGTGAAAGCAGTGTTTATTGCTGTATGGTGAGACCCAACACTCTTTTGTTCACAAAGACCGGCTACACAAGAAGAGCTACTCCCCGACGAGATCCCGACACCTCCTAGTGGTGCGAGAAAAATTGTGTTCTTCCGCAATTCATGCTATGCACGACTACGCCACGCGTGGCATCGGGGCTGTGCATGCACTCTTCAGCGCACGCAACAGCGGTGTTATTTTTGGCTGAAAATTTGACAGTCGACCGAGCTGTACGTGGCGAGTTGACTCCAGTGACAAAGCAACAAATGTCCTACGACAGCTCAGCCGGGAACACTCTACCCTGCCAATCGCCCCCCCCCCCTTTACCCCTTCAAAAAGTGGGCATAGCTCCGATATTCCCTTTTTCTCAGTCAAAGAACAGGAACCATTGTATGATCGCGTGCATCGACTATCTTTCTTTCTGACCACATCGACTATCCTTCTTACAACAACTAGGACGACATCCGACATCTTGTCCTTTATTACCTACACGTACCACACTGCCAAGCATTAGACAATGGGTTATAGCCCACTCTACCCAGTTCACGCACGTGTTCCCCAACTACCTCAACATCATCTTTCCCTTCTTTCACGACGAGGCCAGATTATCAAACACCCTGTGCTTTGCTGAAGCAGTTTGGAAACTCACTGGTCTCCTCATGCTGCCATCACAGGACAGCTCGAAACTCCTCAATGACAGCCGACCCCGGGAAATTCCCACTGGCTAGGAGAACTGGATTTTCTCTGACCACCTCAGTGATAGCATGGACTGTGCAAGAATCTGTTGTCACATTAATTCACCCCATTCGTGGTACTTGCCCGACTTAGTTGTCTGAACTATGTCATATTCAGTGCACTGCTTGAGGACGGCGTAGCCGCAGAACTCAAGTGGCTCGCGTACCTTGCTCGAAATGCTTTGAGCAACGAGACGCTCACTGACTTGCAGAGAGAGCTGCATTTTCGCCGAGGGGAAATGGTATGGCCTCCAGGGCCTTGCGATATTGGCCGCCCTAAACTTTGACACCAGGGGAAAAAGAAGTCACCTTATAATACTGAGAGCTAGTCAAGGAGGTAGACGACAAAACTGGTTGGTGGCTCTATCCGCCAACTTGGGTCACCACCCTTTTTTAAATAAAAGAGTTTTTCACCGTAATAATATTGTGGTGGCTGAAGCAGCCTTTGATAAGTGGTCTTGGGCAAGCAAGAACGATCCAGCTTCGCACCAAGCACTAACGCAGACAGTATTCCACTCTTAACAGTTAGGCTGAAAATGATAATGGTTTCTTCTCAAACAGCTAGGTACAACAATAGAGCAGTGAGGGCCATCCTAAACATATCACTACCCCAGTTTAAACAATAAATGTTGAATCAAGCTGCATATTTGATTGACCACGCAACTGCCAAGCGCAATCAGCAGTGTTTAATTGCCAAGCCAGAGCTTTATATTCAAACTTTATGCATGACCAAAGGTAGCACAGTTATTGCCGTTACATCTGTCAGAAGGGTATTGCACGACCATCCCTCATATCACTTGGAAAGCTGAGAACTCAAAATTCAAGTCTGCTTTCGTCAGGTTGTCGGCACTCCTTGCACGCTTGTAACGTTCATTTATATCCAAGTGGCAACCGAGTAGGAAACCAGTTTGGATTTAAAGGGTCGGACAACCGATTTTTGTCGCGTATATGCTCTCTATCTCTAAAGAAAACAGGTGGTTTATATACCCCGGTAACCCCAAGCAATTTAAAAACAAATTGGCGGAAATCATTTTAATTTGGCAGCAAACTTTCTGAAACCGGAAGGGCGGCGGTTCGTAGTGTCGAAACTTGCAACTAATTTGTGTCCCGGTCACGTGACCTGCAATCCTAGCTGCTACTGTAACTGCTGAAACGTTTATTCACCCATTGAAAACCTTTTAACACAAGTACTGTATAAGTTCAAATTGTATATGTATTTTAAACACTATTTTGAACATTTATAAGATACATTGCCGCCGCCGATGGTATGCTCTCAGTGTGGCTAACCGAGCTTACATACCCACAATCAGTGGCAGCGTTCAGTAAACAGACCCACTGAAGGCGCTTTCACAATTTTGCCTCAGTCAGGGGTGTTTGTTCTGCCAAAATATTTAATTTCAGTTTCCAAATACGCCAACGGCAGCTTAAAAAAGGACGCGCCCTGGCAGATTGGCACTTCCGACCTCCACAACGTGAAGCCGGATTTTACGTTTCGTTTGTCACAACAGATGGCGCCGTCGTGCAAAATAGACCGGTGAATTAAAAAAAGCACATAAAGGAATAAGAAAGGCTGCGATTTACGCTTTTTTAGCTTGGGACAACTTTTTAAATATCGCTTTTCATGTAGCATACACACAAAAGTATGTTGCCGCGCTACTGTATGTCATGGTTGCCAGCAATAATATTGGGTGGACGCTTACGGCTCTTAGATCTAAAAATTTTGATTTAATAGTTCTAGGGCGTTATCACCAAAACCGTCTCGATAAGGTGCTTAAAGTGATGCCCTTACATTTGGGATAGAGAATACATTTTTGGCAAAAATCGGCTGTCTGTCCCTTTAAATCATGATGCCGAAAAATGTTTCCCACTAAGAGTGTTTTAGGACAGATGACGGCCAGAAGGCTTCTCGACTGATTCAAATAGCAGTGGTGCTACCTCTGTTAAATCGGCTCCTGCCAACTGATTTCGCTCAAAATGACATGCTCTCTCAACGTGCCTGAAGAATATTCTTTACCAGACGCACGTGTGCAATGCCTTTCCGGGATGATGATTTCACTATACCAGAACTTCAAAAGCTAATTAGCGATTTTAACACTAACGATGCTGCAGGCCTTGAATGTGCCAGTACCAACATAATGGCACTGTTATTTCTGTTTGCATCCCCGTTTTTTCTTCTGCAATTTAATGGTTCCTTAGAGCTCAGCCACTTTCAGCGTCATATTGGAAGAAAGGCAGGGTTTCCTTTCTCCTGAAGCCTGGTGGTCCTCCACAAGAACCAAAATCATACAAGACAATTTGCCACGTGTCCATTTTTTGGCAAAGTCTTGGAACGCATGAGAACTGCAGGTCTTTCTTTTTTCTATGCATCCATCCCAACTCGGACACTTTAATCAGTAGGCATTTACTCAAGGGCAAAGCTCCACCTCCGCTCTATATGCTCTTCGATTACAACTGCAGAAATTTAAAGATGAGGGCAGTCTTGCATTATTGTCTCTCTTGACTTTGAAGGGGCTTTCGATGCCATCTGGCGTCCTAGTCTGCTTTATTTTTTGCGAATTCATAATTGCCCTTCTAAAGTTTACTATTTTCTGCAGAGGTCGGCAAACTCACTCATGAGTGCACTCACACACCCCCCCTCACCATCGTTTTGGCCTCGTGAGTGCGAGTGCGAGTGAGTGCGAGCACCACTCACGGTTAACCCCATTCACCACTCACGAGTGCGAGTTCAACTCTTGGGGAGCCACGCTCACCACTCGCGCGTGCGAGCCCCACACACGGGGAGTCGAACTCGCCACTCGCGAGTGCGAGTTCCACTCGTGGCGAGCCCCGCTCAGCACTCGCGGATGCGAAAGCCACTCGCGTTGAACCCCACTCACAACTCGCGAGTGCGAGTTCCACTCGCGTTGAGCCCCACCCCCACTCACCACTCACGAGTGCGAGTTGCACACGCGGTGAGCCCCGCTCGACACTCGTGAGTGCGAGTTCCTCTTTCGGCGAGCACCGCTCAGCACTCGCAAGTGCGAAAGCCACTCGCGGTGAATCCCACATACCACTCGCGAGTGCGAGATCCACTCGCGGTGATCCCCGCTCACCACTCATGAGTGGCGAGTGAACCCGCGCTTCTTGCGCGATGTGCGGGGCTTACCACGGTGAGTATCACTCGCTGTTGGCATTCGTCGCAGGAGCAGCTTGCTGTGGTAATTGCTGCTGGCGTTAACCACTCGCACGCACAGCCACTAGTTAATGGAACGACTGCCTTTAGCTTCGGGAATATGTGGCTACTTCCCTTCATAATTTAGGCACCGTGGAATCAACTCTCCAGTGGCCTCTGGATTTAGGAATACCATTTGGATGGACGTCTGACGCCATAATGCACTAATACTCTCACTTTCATGACTCAATGAGGGGCTGTTGCGCGCACTCTTGCCGAATGATGTTTCTGGCTCGCAGCGTTTTGTGTTGGAATTAGTGTCGGTAACGTCGTCGCAACAGAGCGATTGCACCTCACTACCGCTGAGCGCTGCGGTGGAGGCATTAGGAAGCACCATGGTCTACTGCCGTAGTACTCGGTATACATATTTGGCCGGCTTGCTGCAGCTGTCCATTAGCCGGCTGTTCTGTAGCGCAAATTGTGACTGCCCGTGTTTGTTTGGAAAGGTATAGCAGATTTTCATGGACTCGCGTATCAGGATGGCGAAATGGTTCAGGATGGGCGAGTTGCGTGCTGTGGAAGCAGTAGCTTATTTTCGAGGCCTTGGCGTATTAAATGTATCAGTGTTTGCCAATACTTGTTACGCCGGTGCTCTGTTATCATGCTCGCTTTCACGCGGACTTGCCGTCACACATCCTTCTACGGCAGTTACAGTGCGTGCATTAAGGCATGTGATTTGCTGCTGTCCGGGTGTTTGACACACCTGAAAACTTCACCGCTGCTGTTTTATTGCAAACCTCACCAAAACGTTTACGTTTCGTTATGTTGCGTGTATGTTGCATTGACTCGTATGCGCCGATGTGCGCACCTTTCGCATGCAAACGAAGTAAGCTCGCCCTTGCATCACACCCCATAATATTTGTCATGATGCCTCACCGACTGCACCCTTCGTTTAGTTTCCTATCTCGCTCTGAGGTTTGTGCGCTGCGTCCAGCTCCGCAGCTCATCCTTATTCACAGACTGTAAGGGCAGTAATTTTTTTTTGTATCGTGGCGCAGTCATAAAATGCCGCGAACCGTCACAGCGTGAAATCTGTTTTGTAGTTCCGAAAGCAGGAACCGTAGAACAGAGCGTTCGGGCAAGCTTAAAGGCCTTTTTGTTTCTTTGTTGGGTCTGACTTTGTAATTACGCTCTTGCTTCATCTATTCTCAGTTCGCACTTAACGCAGTACACGACAGCAAGATGCCTCAGCAAGAAGGTTCAAAAACACCGCTACACATGCCCGCCGACAGCCTCCTCAGGCAATCGGTCGCTGCACTGGATTATTGAGAGTGCAGCCCAATGTTTGAAAATTCTTGTTTCGGAAAAATAACAGATCAACCACACGCGAAACATCGGAAGTCCACCACATATGAAGCGAGCAGAACGCAAACGTGAATTCATGCTACGTTATTCCGCCCTTGAAATAGACCTAATTAAACCTAGCTTACAGAGAGTCGACAGATGCAAAGAAAAGGCGCCAGGTACGCGGGTATCATTCCCGGACCCGACGGCCGCTTTTCTGGTTAAGGCAAAAAGCAAGAACGCCTGTTATTTCGAGATTTAGGCGCATGTTAAAAGATCCCCAAGTGGTAAATATTAACTCGGAGCCCTCCGCTACGGCGCGCCTCATAACCGGTGCAGTTTCGGGGTGTTAAAATATCTCATAAATCAAAAGGGTCATGCAGAGAATACACTGCTACTTAAAAATTAAACAAAGGAAAAGTGCCCTTTACCAGCTTTTGATGCTATGCCGCCTGTCACCAGTGAGTTATAGTGAAAAGTTTTCCGACACTTGCCCCTCCCCCCTTTACGTTGTATCGTGTAGCACTTCCGACTTGTTTGGTCTCCAAGTAAATAATGTACTTGTAATAAATCAATTTACAGTCGCGCTCAAACTGTCCACTTCGTCTGTCTTAATTTTTTTCACCATGTAACGTAAACCACTCTCTACAACACGGAGGTTAAATTCATTTTTATGTATTTTGGCGCAATAATCCGGCTAACAAAGTAGCAGACACCACAGCCTGGAGTCTGCCGTTAAAGCTGTAAGACTTGCGCCATAGAGAAATATTTTAGCTGCTGCGCTTCGCAGCTGCATTCCGCTTTGGGAGGTTACGTGTTACTCCTTTTTCAGCGTGTGATTTCAACAGTGAGGCTGTTGTTGCTGGCCGTAATGTGTGCGGTGTGCAGCGTCATCAAAAAAACTTCGTCTTTGTTACTCCGGCTGTTTAGCGAGCGCGCGAGCAAGCGTCTCACGAGGAGCGCCCGGCGACGTCCTGGCGTGCGAGTGGCGCTCGCAAAAAAAATACCAAGACATTAGTTCGCGTATCTCTGCGCCTTAAGGGGGGAGCACAAGCAGCTCGCGCTACAGACGCCCAGTTCGCGATGTCGATTTCACCTGCGGACAAAACGACACGGACCCAGCAGTCATGCATGAGCAACGGTATTGATGGATATGACAATGAGTACTACTATCCACCGTGAAAAGTGACTATGCAGCATGTTAATAAACAATTTCAAACCTAATGCAATGCGTCGTGGTGCTTACATGGAAAGATAGTGCCTACAGAGAACGAAATTATCCGGCTTCGTTGTGGTGTAAGCCTTGCGCAAGACAGTGAAAACTTCGCAATTTTTATGTGAAATTTTATTCCTCGCTGATGACGGGGAAGCCTGAGTAAAAGCCTAGTAGGAAAACCAACATTACACAGAGGGTTCCGGAAAACGATAATGATGTTAAGCGAAGGCACCTGAACCGCCTTCGCGAAGGCACCTGAAGGCACCTGAACCTGGGTTTCCCGCGATATGAAACAGACGTCTATCCAATTGCGCCATCCTAACAATGTCGAGTCAATTTCAATCTTAAACTGTGGCTTTGACTCAGGTTGCACGGGAGCAAGCTTCGCGCTCTAATTCTCGTAATACAGGCTTTTTTTGCCAGTTGGAGCAAGGTGGTACGAGTTATTGATTGTTTCTGGGCATGCCTTGCAGCCAATGTGAAGCTTATCTCTTCAAAAACCCAATTTTTCTCGATTCACATAACATACTGGTGTCGGTGACAATAGGGCCGCATTGAAGGTCTCTGCAAAATGAAATCATTCATGTGGTTTACAACAAAGGCGAACTTTAAACTCTCGTGCGGAAAAAAACAGTCAGTTGGAATGTGAATTAGCGGTTGTTGTGATTGAGCGTGAGTGCATGAAGGGAGTAGAGAGTGCGTGTGAGTGGAGGAAGCGAGTGGTGATTGCGAGTGAGTGTGAGTGCCCATTGCAAGTTGTGAGTGAGAGTGCGAGGGAGTCTAAGCGGTGACTGGTGAGCATGAGCTGGGACGAGTACGGGTGGTGGCGATGAGTGGTGAGCGTGAGCGCGAGTGAGTGGTAATGGTGGGGATGAGTGTTGAGCGTGAGCGCGAGTGAGTGCGAGTGCTGGGGACGAGTGGCGAGCGTGGGTGGTAGTGCGAGTGGTAAGGGCGGAGTGGAGAGCGTGAGTGCGAATGAGTGCGAATGGTGACGACGAGAGGTGAGCGTGAACGGGAGTCAGTGCGAGTAGTGAGGCCCGAGTGGCGAGCGTAAGTGCCAGTGAGTGCTAGTGGTGGAGCGGAGAAGAGAGCGTGAGCGCGAGTAAGTGCGAGTGGTGGGGACGAGTGGAGAGTGTGAGCGGGATTGAGTTCGAGTAGTAAGGGCGGAGTGGCGAGCGTGAGTGCGAGTCAGTGCGCCTGGTGAGGGTGGAGTGGCGAGTGTGAGTGCGAGTGAGTGCGTTTGGATAAATATTTTTTTGGAGTGAGTGTGAGTGAGTGGCATCCAGTTTTGCCGATCTATGATCTTCTGTCATCGTTTTTGAAAGGCCGTACAGTTCATTACAAGACGTTTTCTTTAGAGATGCAGGCAACGACAACAATAGGCAGCCCTCAAGGATCTCAACTGAATCATTTGCTGTGGAATACCTGTTTGTATGATGAACTCAAGTAAGAAATGCCAGAAGATGCATACATACAGGCACACGCTGATGGCACTATAATTGTAATAAAGAGACCAACGAGAATACAATTTGTAAGCATTGCGGAGGAGGCGCTGAAGAGAGTACATCGATGGTGTCAAGGCGTCAAGTACGTACTGAATCCCTGAAAATGTCCCTGTGTGCTCATTTTCTTGGGGAGCGCGGAGCGATAAGTAAGCCTAATTTGAGGCTGGGTGGCGTCCGTATAAAACACGTCATCGAACTAAAATATCAGGTGTCATGTCGATTGTCACTGGACATTTGTTGCTCATACAAATATTTTAAAGAATGTATGGAAAAAATTACAGCGGCCTTAACAAAATTTGCCCGAACGCATACTCACGAGAACACACATGAATGACGACAATTTTATCTAGATGTCGCACTTGCTGTGGCAACATATGCAGCTTTAATGCATTGGTGTCCAGAGCAACACGACAGCGTGCAGGCACCTGTACATTCTCTAATCATCTTTCTAATATCTGCCGTCGCAAGAGCATACACCACCACCTGCACTGCTGACCCCTAGATGATTGCAAAATGGCCGGCCGCTTGAGTATTCTCCTGGATAATCATACTCGTTTATTCCATCTGTTTCACCGGCAGCAAACGATTGCATTTCACACACGTTCAACTCGCCTGGCATTGACATTCCAATTGCACTATCTTCCATTCATGCGGCACGACGAACTAGTTTCCCCTTCCAAAGTTTGAGCATACAAGTATCTCACATCATGTCACAGCCGGGACTGCATGCATATACAGACAGTTGCCATACTTCGACGCCTGCCCGTGCTGCGTTTATTGTTTTTTCAGCCCTCGAAATCTTACAAGTCGTCCAAAGATTCCGCTTGGTTTCGCCCACTAGGTCTTGCAATGTCGAAAGGATAGCCCTGCACCAATTATTTCAGGTGTCTTCTGTAACACTACCACTTCCCTGTTGCACATACATACAGACTATCTCTCCCTACCCACGGCCCTGAACCACCCTTTCACCATTTCAAGCAGCATTCAATTCCTCAAGGACAACATCAGCTTTCTTGCATCGATCATTCCATTACATATGTCCAACATCCCCAGTCACTCTGGTGTCTTGGGAAATGAACGTTTTGAATTTATAGCCACTCAGGCTGCAACGAGAGGCGTTGATGTGCACAGCAAAGTCCCTAAGCATAGGGTGTGTTCTGCCCTACGTAAAGCTGGTCGCTAATTGTGGCATAATTTTTCCTCTACCAATCACGTTGTACTGCCGCGATTGCTAGAGCAAGTAGAGGAGTGCGCGGAATATACTCAACTATAATATATGGCCTTCATGCTGTGAGGGCCAGCGTTCTCACAACGCCCTAGCTCACACTGGAGCCTCGGCCGCAGCACTAGCTCCACTGAACACCGCCACGGACCGGTAACTGGTGTAGTGGCAGCGAACAGCGAGGAGCACACAAAACACGCAAATCGCCTAGACCAACGTTTATTGCACCGCAATAAGCTACCTCGGGGGCATCGCTCTACCACCGCCAAGACTACCATGGTCAGGACGGTGGAAACCAACGCAAAGGCGGACAAAGGAAGGCCAAAAGGAGCACCACGTACCTACGGCTTCTCCCGGCGATGGCTGGTGTCCAAAGAGGACCTTCCTCCGTTATAGGCCACAGACCAGCCCGCGCGGAACTCCTGACAAACCGGTCAGGTGAGGTGCTCGGCTGTGCTTCCGCTGTCACGGGCTTCTTTCCAGGGCGGGAAGCGAGTGGCCGCAGGGGAGAGAGGGTCCACCCCTCTCCCTCCGCGGCAGGCGGAGAGAAACAGGGAAGATGGCGAACCTCCGCAATTTCCACATCCCTCTGCCCTTAAACCATACCCCTTCGACATTGAGAGACTCCGGCCAAGGATGATCTCACCGTTTCTTGAACTGCCTCGCACACTTTTTGAGCAGGTCCAAGAAAGTCCAATCCAGAATATGCGCAACTGCGACAAAGTCCACCTTCCACCGCACAGCCGCCACCCCCAAATCCACTGGCTGACCCGAGTTCGTCAGTCTGCACACACGGCAGGCTGTGTGCACTGTCAGTCGTCCGATGGCCGTAGGCCCCACCGGTGATATACGCTGGGCCATGTGAGGACAGGGCCCAAGCTGCAGGCTGCCCCTATTCGCTAACCTCCCGTAACAGTTCGCCCCGCGCACAAGGTGCGTTTGCTTGCCACACCACCGGCGGCTTCCGCTAGTTACGGGTCAGCAGTGATTTCCCCTCAGGAGTGAACCCGGGCTGGACGCCGCGTTCGTGATGCTGCCTCTGAGATGGTTAGTTAGCCAAGCGCCGATGATGGCTTCCGCCCGGCGCACCGCCGGCTTGCACCTTAGCCAACGTGGAGAGGCGCGAGCACCGCGGAAGACGCCCCGCTGTCCAGCTCACTCTTTGTACGGGCGGCGGGTGCTGTTTTTGGCATAAAAAGCTAGGCTCTCACTCTCCCCGGGTAGCGGCTCGCCCGGCTGGCTCGCAGCAGGCCTGGCGGGGGGGGGGCGTCGTGGTTGGAGGGTAGCCCGGACCCTAAGCATGCGTGCCTGAACCCTCCGGAGACGGTGGCCCACTTGGTAAAGGAACTCGCCGATTGCGGGTGTTGTAGCAGTGCGTCGGGAACCTTCCTTCCACACCTCCCTCGAGGGCGCTACCTCGCAAATTGAAGAGGGAGCTTCAGAAGTTTATCACCTCTGAAAGTACTGCCTCCGCGTTTCAGCTCGCCCACGTGAATGGGGCCACTGATCCGACCATACCTTGAGTCATTCAGCAGTAGTTAACCCGCGAGATCTTCTCGGCGACTACGAACACTCCGACCCACCAAGGTTCGAGTCCGGCCGCGAACCCCGCGCTAGCGTCACTCAGCGCGTGTTTCCGTTTCAAGACATTATCACCCACCTGGTACGCCACGTCTCGATTAGATCGGTAATAGGCCGCCTTCTGGTGGAGTCTGGCATTACGGCGGTTGCGGTTCGCCTCCTTGATGGCTTCTGCCAAACGCTCGCGCATGCGCCGCGCGTCTGCCGCGTCTGCAGCTTTCGCGACGATGCCTTGCGAAAACCGTGTCCTTCAGCATGTTCAGATCCCTGCGCGAAGCCAGTGTACCAATTCACGCTTGTGCGCAGAGCGAAGGAGATCGAGGTGAAGTGCTCGTCGCAGTCTTGCTGCCGCCGGGCATTCGCCCCGAGCAGTAACTTTAGGTCTCGATTTCGGTGCTGCATCACGTTAGACTGGTGGTGATAGCACGATGTTTGCTGCCTGACACACATGGCCGCACACACTTCACGAAAAAACCTTGATGTGAAATTCGTTGCGTTGGCGGTAATCAGCCGCTCCGAAAACCCGTAGCTTCAGAACACCTCGGGCAGGTTTTCCAGGACCTCCTGTACTGTCACGTTGCACAGCGGATAGAGTTCATCAATCCCACTGAAGTGGCATGTCACCACAAATGCAAACTTGCGCCCTCTTTTGCTGCGCGGCAGAGGGCCCATCAGCAGGGTTACCAGATCGTTAGAACCACAAACCACCGAATCGACCTCCGTGGTGGCTACAAAGTAGCCCAACGCGAAACTTTTAAGTAGCCTAATAGTAGCCCAAAAATAAATTTTCAAGTGCTTTTTGCGCATATAAAATTACTCTTTGCAAGGACATTTTTTAGACATGACATTTAAGGTGCGAACGGCTTGGTTACGTCACCGCGCGAAGCATGTGTTTATTCCAGGCAAATTCCATTACGAAGGCCATGCACCCCAAGGAGATCACCGGGGTGAGAATCCAGGGCGCGTAACTGTCCACACAACAAACGATTTCTAAACATTTTTGTTGTACGCTTGACAAAAACAATTGGAAACCAGAAACAACTGTATTACCACATGGTTTTTATATACATATATAGTGTGTCGCAGAAAGGGATCGAGCTATGAATACATACGATTTAGAAAAAAAATTTGTCACGTGGCGCAGCAGAAACAAATCTTTAAGAGAAAGGCAGCACGGAGAACAATAATTTACAATTTGTACACATATATACCGAAACTTGCAAGTCTTCGTAAAATCACATAACTAAAGGCAACACAAACAAATCCCTGAGAGAAAAACAGCACACAAAACATCTATTTACAATCTATACAGCTGCATACATAAACTGACTAGTCGATTCAAGAAATGGAGAGCCCGTTGAATACTCCTGGGCGCGGGTCGCCAATGACGATGCGCACACGGACAAAAGCCGTAGTTACACGAGCACAATAAACGCAACTCGCTTCTTGGGCACCCCTTTTATAGCCACGCTGGCGCGGAGGAAGAAACCACCCGCCGCCGTCTAGCGCTCAAATTCACTCTCTCTTGCTTCTTGAAGCATTCGTCCGGGATTGGTACTGGGAATGCTACGGATATTTCGTACGGGCCTCGTACCTTCCCGGAGCCGCCGCAGCTGCGAAACACCGGTCGTTTAGTTCGTCACTTATTGGCCGGCAAGCCTGCTGCGGCGGCAGCAATGCTGCCGGATACTTCAAAGTTCCGGATACTTCTCAAGGGGAGTAAAAGAGAAAAACATGAGTGAATCAAGGATGCTGCGACACAAATACGGCTGTGTAAAAGACCATTGAGCCGCTATTTACCAATTGTTATACTCCCGTTAAGAATCGCGCGAAGTTTTAAACAATATGTGGTGGTGTACCCGGGAGCTTCTGACAGGTGTGCATGTTATGGTATTTAGGCAAGGGACTAAGGTTGTATTCAACAACATGGGGGAATGAGGAAGACACTATTTTTCGCTTTATTGTATAGCAAAGAGTTTTGTCGGCGTTCCCAATTGTCTTTTGTTGGCACTTTGGAAAAACGACAGCTTCTAAATCATTTTGTTAGCGTAGATATATTGCATCTTCTACTAAGTTCACATGCAAACGCCACAATGCTTTAAACACTTCAGAACTGAAAAAAAGAATACTCTTCTGGCAGATCGTAACGTCAAGTTTTACCTGAGCCCCGTGTCTTACTTGTCGATTTCAAGATGTCTAGCCGGGGTCAAACTGCACCGATCACCGTGTGTGCACCAGTCTTTTCATGTAGTGCCCGTCGGTAACGTCTCACTTTCTCGCCATGCCCTCTCTCACGTAAGTTCTCGGGTTCATGAGGTCTGACGGCACCGTGAGAGGGGAACGCGGGGCGTTGTTCGAGCTCACACTGTCAAAGAGATCCGATTGTTAAAACGAATGGCTTGCCAATAACCAACACCACTTCCGTTTATTTAAGATGTTTCGAGGAAAGAGAACGACGACTTTTTGCGCCATGCACCTGGTGCATCGGTGACTGGGCTCTGGCAACGCAACGCCACTGCCTCTGATGCACCACCTCTTCGTGAGCTTGTCGAATATGCAGCACAAGTCCCGCCAACGGAAACAGCCGTTAGAATCACTGGCCGAACGATGGAGTCGGGTGTCAATCAGTGACGACAATTGTGGCTGCACGATGCGACTTCTATAGCCGAGCGGCTTGTCCGAAGAACATGTCAAGGCAAGACGAATGCAGCCTGGTGATGCAGCCTGGTGATGCAGCCCAACGCGTAGCTAAAGGGGTGATGAGGCAAGTTGACAAAAGGCAAGGTGGAGTCGAGTTCTGCGGAGAGTAAAAGAAGCAGCCGAGCGCCGCTACAAAACTTGATTGCTTTGCTTCGTGCTATTTATGTGTCTACTAGGGTGTCTGGGTGTTCGGGTGTACCTTGCCTTGCCATTCCGTCCCGCTGTCCATGTTGCAGGAACACACGAAACCGGCGTCGTTTTCAGGCCCGCGCGCTGCCTATAATCAATTTATTTCCTTAGAGTGAACGATTCGACAGCGGTGGTACCCCCAGTGTTTGAAACGAACAAACAGCACAATACGCACGTCGCTTTCTGGAACCTGAACTCTGTTTTGAAAAAAGGGGCCGCATAGAAGCTGCGGCGAAGAAACCGTCACTCTCCGATGCTTTTCGTTTTTGAGGGTAGAGCTCTGTTCGTACTGGGACTTCAGTGTAGGCCGAGTTAGTGAAGCTGAGCGAGAGCTGATGGTTTGAACGAAGGTGCATAAGGAGGGGGCCCTGTCCCCTCGCGGCGGTTTCCTCACATCACGTGCGTCGCTCTAAGTTCCATTATCTATGTTTCCATACAGTAGGCAAGTTAAGTTTGGAACTCCCTTCCCATGCCCTAGCTGTTTCGTTACGGCGGAAAAACGGCCGATTTTAAGTGCTTCCACAAAACGTTTTTTTTTTCTCTTGAGCTACTGGAGACACGTAGCCTTGCTATGCATGAAATTGTAGCTTATCGATTGCTCTTCCAAACACAAAGCAGCAGTTTTGTTAAAGGTACAATTACTTACAGTTTATTCGTCAAGTAACCAGAAAAAAGCCCCCAAGAAAAGTATACGAAAAACACAAATCGGCACTTTTACCGAGACTAAAAATTATGTCAGGTATTTTAAGATATACAAATTGTTCCTACGTTCCTTGGCTATGATAGAATATGTAAATCAACAGTGTACACCAAGTTATGGATTTTTGAGGGCCCGTCAACCTAGCGCAAATGACAGCTGTGCCACGCCACGAGGGCACTCAAGGGTGAGTGAGTCGCTCTAAAATGTGCATCCAAGTACCGTACTTACCCGATTCTAATGCGCATTTTTTTCCGGAAAAATAGGCGGAAAAATCGCATGCGCGTTAGAATCGGATACGAAAGTGAAACCGAAACAGCGGAAATTTCGTCCCACCCATCGCCATCGCCATGTCAAGATGGCGCTAAAGCTTTTAGCAACGATTTTTCGGACGCAGGAAGCATAGGCGCCTGGGCTTTTCTATCGGCGTTCACACAAATCATCCAATCGTTCCACTTGCGCGCTTGATAACAGCAATGGCAGCAGCGGCTCTCACGCGCTCAAAACGAGCGGTCGGCTGAAGCATGCGCCTCTGGAGAAGCTCGCGGGATGGGCGTGTGAGACGTGGGCCACGATCCCATCGACCATGGTTGAACGTTAGTTCAGAAGTGTGGCATCGCGAACGTGCTTGACGGCACCGAGGACGAGATGTTGTGGTCAGCGGAGAGGGACGAGGAGTGAGATGAGTGAGATTACTTCGAAAATAAATCACCCGTTTCTCTCGCATTCGTTTTTCTTGCTCACACAGTTCCGTGCGCGTTACAATCGGAGGTGCAAGTTTTTTCGGTTTTTTGACAGGAAACTCGGGTGCACGTTAGAATCGGGGGCGCGTTCCCTGTTGAAAATTCCATCAACCAACCATCAAGATTCATTGCTGGAAAGGTTGAGTACGTTTGATGGTCGCCTTGGAAAGCTTGATGTACGTAAGAAACTGTAATGGAAGCTGCTGGAAGGAGATGCTAGAAGGTGCTGGCAGGCATGATGGCATGCCTGCCAGCACCTTCCAGCACCTTCCTCCATGCTGGCAGTATAGTGGCAGGCTTGCGGCGCAATGGCGGCAGATGTTGGCGTGACGGCAAGCTTGACTGCTGAATTGCTGATGGAAAGGCATTTTCTGAATGAATGACGGCAGAAAGCCAAAACTTATACGAGAGCGAAGCGCTTGTAATAACGGAAACATAGCGGTGGCATTGACCGTTGCGCGAAAATTACAAAAGCAAATTACAAAAGCTGCCTTTTTGAAAAGGTGTTGCCGAAAACTTGGCACGCACGCTGCGCGATGACGGCAGATGTTCGCGTGACGGCAAGCTTGACTGCTGTATTGATGATTGAAAGTCATTTTCCGAACGAATGCTGGCAGCAAGCCAAAGTTCATTCGATAGCGAAGGACTGATATAATAACAGAAACATAGCGGTGGCATTGGGAATTTCGAGAAGAAAAAACAATAACTGCATTTTTGATAAGGTGCTGCTGAAAACTTGGCATATTAGAGAAAAGCTACTTTGATTAGCGCTTCTTGTTGTTAAGCCAGAACTTGGAGGGCTGGTATGAAACTGTATGCCCTTTATTCGCCGTTTTTGGTGTAAGGATGGCAGTGCCGACCCTTACGTTGAAAACATGGGCAGCTTTTTTTCGCTGCGACAGGGTCAAACCGTCAAACCGTACGTGTTCATTTTCGCTGCGCTGAGCCCGCGGACAGAACCGTCCGTGGCATGGCCTAAATTGTACGCGGCAGACTACCGGTCTAGCGCTTCGCCGATCCTCCTTAGTTGTAATCAGCTGCCTTGAGACAGATCCAAACACGGTATTATTACACAACATAATTTTAATTCCGGGCGCGCATGCCATTTCACTCTATGCCATTTCACTCATAGCTACGTTGGCTTTCGCCGGGGAGAACGGGGATGTACGATATCTCTTTAGGTTGAGATAGCTGGTCACACGGCTCAAGGTGAGCCTTGTTTTGGAGACCGGTGCGTGCCCAAGAAGCGGTATGACTGCCGGAATGGAGTTATATACAGAGAAGCAGTAAAAATAACTCCCAATATTGTGCATTCATGGGCGATTCAGATTGACAAACCAAAATTCGGGCATACCTTCCGATTGTTGCGGTGGTGCAGTGGTAACGCGTTCGTTTTTTGTTGCAAAGGTTGATGGATCGATCCTCCGGTGGTCTGGTTTTTTTTTTTTTTTGCGGACAGCACGATATGATTTTTTTTAAAACGAAAAATGTGCCTGTTCTTGGTAGTTTTTAACCAAAAGTGATTTCCAACAAAGTGATGTCGGAGGTTTATTCCACAACTCAATCGCTCATATACAGGATAGCCCAACAAACTCAACTTTTTGCTGGGTATGGCAACCTGATCTTTCTATTTACATTGCTTTATGTGTTTATGTTCAAGCCAGAATTTGTTTCGACGCATTTCGTTCACTTCGCGCCGTGTATGTACTGCGCTACGAAAACACCAAGGCACAGCCGAAACCGAAACCCCGGCCTCAGTACTCCACTGCTCCATCCAGCAACATCGCCACGCCATCACGCCGTCGCATTCCTTTCTTCCTGGCCGCCGAGACGGTGGAGTTGTACGCGCTTGTCGAGTGGCTTTGTTGTGGTTGTTTTGAAGACATCGGATTATTGTTTCGACGAAGATATGTCGCCTGTGATTTAAGGTAAGTGACTAGTCAACTTCTTGCACTTTACTTGTGTATTTAACAGGCAGGGCTTTTCCGTTCCGTGTTAGACGTTTGCGTCGTCGGTTAGCCCTAATGTTTTTTGACAGCGACTAATTTTGAGGGTTACGTAGATCTGCCTTTCGACCGCGGATATTGCGTGCGGGACTAGAAACAGTAGGGCTGTTCGATTTACAGTCCCGAACTCACCACCGATTCCCTGAAAGCAATCAGGCATTCGATTTTCTTGTGTATCCTTATGGCTTCGGGGAATCCTCGGACTCCGGCGGAATATCCGCGGTATATTCGAGTCTGTAAATCGAAGAGCACTATTGTTTGTGCCGTTTGTAGGCTTTTTGTTGAGCGAAGTAGGATCATACTGCTACGTTGGCTATACGGTTTGTTGCTCGCAACAACCGATCGCCAATACGCGCGGTCGACCGCTCCAGGTTGAGTTCGCAATTTTTTTTAGTTCTTTTTAAGGAATTGCAAATTGTTCTTCGCATCATTTTTCGTACCTGGACTGGAGTGGTACGCTTTAGGTAACTTTTAGCCGAGGCACATAGCAGTCTACACTTCACTGCAGGGATTGTCATTTTTCAAAGCGGTCACTCAGTAAAGTGCACTGGTACAAACAAGGCTCTCTGCGTTCAGATTGAGGGTACGATGGCTGAAATTGGCGTCGCACTCGCAAGCCCCGCATGTGCAGTGAATGTTTGAGTGTTCCAATCGTTCGATAATCGCATATATGTTTGTGCATGTGTATCAGTAGCACCAAAAACGTTCATTCAACCCGAATTTGCTACCACGTCGGAACTACGTGCGTATCGTGCGTCTGGTGCAGAGGCATAAGCAATGCTGGCCGCGCATGGGGAGCGTTTAAACACTGCAACATTCACTACCGTCTCCGAATAATTCGCGCCACGCGTGTTGCCTCAGTTAAATTTTGTATTGGGCTCTCTTTCTTTGGATGAGTGCACCCCGCACAAGAGCAAATGCTTCAAAAAAAAAAAGTGGGTCTCCTCTGGACTGGTTAAGGTCGAAGGTCTCTTTCTAGTAGCTTGTGTACATAATTGCACAGCAAAGAATACACTCTGTTAAAAACACAACTTGATGTAAATAAATATAGTTCTAGAAAATATGCCGCTAGAGAATAGAGGGGAGAACAGCCTTTTCTAGATGGTTAGATCACACTGAAAGTTTTTTCTTAATTTTTCAGAAGAGGATAACCTCTTTCTTATCGCAATAATTTTTTAAGCACTGGCTATTGTCATTATTGGCAGTAATGCATTATTGTCACGTTTCAAATTTTGTGGCCTATACCAATGTGTGTCATTTTTGAAAATCGTTTCTATGGGTTTGATGTCAATGTGTGCACAACCTTAAATCTGGTTCCCTATGCTTCCCTAAGACATCGCGGCCATTATTAAGGTTTAATTAGATTCATGTTTTGAAGGAAAAAAATTGTTGCCATGATATTGACGGTACCAGCTGAAAACATGCACCGACACATCATGTGGGCTTCAAGCACTGCGTGGGATGTAGAATTGGACCTGGTTTAAGCTGCAATCACCTAGAAGAGACTTCAGAAACAAAAGAAATTGCTTCACTTGTATTGTTGTTCAGCAGTTCATCACAGCCTTTCCAGCCTCCTTTGGCAGAATTGTTAGGCTGTGTCTAGCGTTCTGTTTAGACGGAACGGCAACTGTCACTAAAGTTCCGTCCGGAGGAAACACAACTCGTGTTGAGAGCAGTCTTTCTTGATTTTTACCCATCCGGCCAAACCGCTACCGCTCACTGACTAGCCAGAATCACTGATAATTATTAATCATTATTAATAATTACAGATGATCGGACTAACTCTAGCTCAATCTGGACAGATCTCCAAGCCGCCACCCGACGCCCGCTTCACAATATTTCAGCGAGAGCAGTCGGTCTTGATTTTTACATAACCGGCCAAACCGCTTCCGCTCACTGACTAGCCAGAGTCACTGTTAATTATTAATTACTGGTAATAATTACAAGAGATCGGGTGTAACTGGCGATGGCTACGTCGGCCTTGGCTCCAGCGAGCGGGAGCGGCTCGGCCGCTTGAGTAAAAAACCAAGACCGACTGCTCTCATCGCGTGAATTGTAAAGCGGGCGGGAAGTTTTGCTATTACACAACGCTAACCATGGCCACACACACACACACAAAAAAAAACAGTGCGAGAATCCAACCAGGGCCTACAACGTTCGTAGTCAGCCGCGGAACCACTACACCAAATCCCAGAATGAGAAATGGCGGCTAATCGGCTGGTTTTGATTTGGCGTTCAGTCTGGACGGAACTTTAGCAGTTTTTAGCATTCCGGCTGGACGGAACGCTAGGCACTCCCTAATTGTTAAGGCAACGTTATCATCATTTAGGTCTGCGCTTTGTCACAGAATCGTGGAGGCAATTTGCCGTATAGCAATGAGAGAGCTCATCTCGCCACCTTTTTACGCATACATGAACTGGTCATAATGAACGGCATCTACTTCCAAAGAGAGAATTGAGTTAGAAGCTTGATCGTTGACATTGTCACTATGCTGTGATAGTCACTTCGGCCATCCTTACATCCAGGTAACGTGGTATTTTAACGTTCTCATATTTTCGCTTGGAGTGTGAAGAACACCTTGCTCGACACCTTAATATCGCATTTAGAACTTTGAAGGATTAAGGCTAATGCAACTTACTTGTTGTTTGCCACTCACTTCTATCTTGCAGGCTACTGACTGTTACACCTTGCAGTGGAGATCAGCTGGCATGCCCTACTTGGTGGATGTACCTCTCATCAGATGTCACTGGCTGTTTTTCAGGTTGGTTACAATAGGTGAGCACCTAGTTCTATACAATTGTAGTGCAATGCTATGACGTGCACTGTGAAATTCAGTTACCAGAACGTGCCTAATTTGACCGAGAGTGCAGTGCTTTGGTCTTCCAATAGCACTGTATATATATGCATGTCGGCTTCTTCATTTCAGCAATTCATTGCTCTGCCAGTTTGGAATCAGTGAATTTGGATGTATTGTATTTAACGTCTTTATGTATTGTTTAACATGAACCTTTGCTGACATTGTACATTGGACTGCTGAAACACAAGCACGAAGATGGGAGTTCTTAGTAAAAAAGAGAACTAGGATGCACATGATGCAACATTTAGAAGTGACACAGCTGCTTGATATCCCCCTTTTGGTGCAGCCGCCGAATGCTCCTCTCCGCCTGTGATAACGATAGCTCTCTTTTCCTCCGCTGCGTCGCCTGTGGTGCACGCTATCAGTGGTGCGGTGGCGTCAATTCGGAAAGCGGCCACACAATCAGCCATCCAGCGCTACAGTTCTTGGTTCGGCTGTTGTGTTATTGAGCTTTGTCATGCGTCACTTGAGACACCTTGCTGAACAGGCTGCAATCACATGGAGTGGAGTAGATGTGGAGTAGACGTGGAGTAGATGCATGGTCCTTAACATGGGATTGCACTATTCAGCTTGTTTTACTGGAATTTTCGATTCTGTAGCGTGTTCGTGATCTTTGGGCTTTTTCTGAAGGAACTTCGGGCTGCTGATGACGACAGGCGAAAATATCAAGGTGGCGTGGGAGAGCTTAATTTTTTCCAGGTTCGGCTCAATGTGCTATCAGCTTAGGAGCCAAACTGGGTTCACAAGTGACAACTGTTATTGGATCTTAAAGAGGGCCTTGAGAACAAAACAGTCCCTAACTTTCTGCATTCCATCAAACATCCCCCTCTCTCTCTCTAGAAAATTTATTCTAAGGTTCTTAATGAGGTGGTTTGGTCAAATAAAAGGAACGATGGGTCATTTTGCCGCGCTGGATGTAGCAAAACATGCTGATGCTGTAGTGTGTTGTCAACCGACATGCCTAGAAACATGGCGCTGTTTGTCTGGTGGCTGTCTGTGACAATACGGATAATGAAGAACCCCACCTCTTACACAGTTGAGCACACTAAAATTCAGGTTACGGAGCCGGTCATGCTTCATGTTCCCGGTAAAAAATACCCTAAGGGGATAACGTCAGCCGTGGAAAGCCCCCGCAGGACAAACCAAAGGAGCCTGCAGGCTATTTCAGTGGCACCGCCGGTTCAAGGTTCACAGCTTATATCAAGGCCGAAAATACGTCGACTTGGCAGCCATAAATTACTTTTTCCTTTATTGACATTTCGTCAGTAATCAGGCTGCAGTATGGTTCTTTTAGTGACCGCAAGCTTTGTCCCTCCACTTGAAGCTGTTCCTTTATTAGGTTTATTACTCGAGTCTCTTGCAGAAGGTCCGACAAGATTTTTAGTGTGCTTTGACACGGCAGCTTCAGCAGTTTTTTGCCCCTCACATGCTCGTATCCTTTACAAGAAGTCGCCTTCCACAACACTTTGCCGCAACGTGGGTTCCTGTCTAGTCAGCGCGCCTTATCACTATTGCTAATCTGTTCCATGGCAAATTTGGCACACCCGTTCTCCTTGTTGTGCGGCTTCCAAAAGAGTCTTTAGTGCTTGCACAGCTCGGTTGTCCTCATAGTATTGAACTTTCTCTCAATTCATCACAAGTTTGCTGAAGTTTTTGCAAGCGTTCGTGTAGTCTGCACTTTCATCTTAAGACTGTGTGCGTTTCTTTTCGTCGCATCAATGCATCCAACCAGGTTAATGTCATCTGGCCTCTTCACTTTTCAATTTAACGTGTTCCTAACCTTCAACACACTCGCCTGAAGCTACATTTTCTTGCCCCTGGTATTCGCTGGCTGTGCTTTGAGCGTAGAATTCTTCTAGACGAGGGTGTTTTGCTTCTTTCCCACCTGCTGCTAACGCATGTTCTCTTGAAATTCTCGGTTGCATGCATGCACGCCTGCATCTTACTAAAATCGTTTTCCCGGGAAAGGCATTGCCACCATGCGATGCCTTTTAGAGCAGTGCCGGTCAAGAGCACCCTTCCACGACCTGAAGGGAGTCCTAGCAGGATGGTTTCCACTTAATTTGTTGAAAATGTTCTTTTTCTGCAGGCTTTCTATTTTTATGACAAAGAGGAATGGCAGGAGCAAGGGACCACATCGGAGTGACCATCTCAGAATGTTTAAGGAGGTATGTGAAATGTGAATATACATTTGTTTTGAGTTGATCGGGATTGTATAAGCTTTAGTGTGTAACTCAGTTTTTTTTTTCTTTTCAGCTGCCCACCTGTTCGAAGATAGTCACGGTTTTTGATATTTAATGATAATATATTCAACGTTAAAACCCAGTTTGTTTTTGTGTAATATTTTTAAGCACCCCAGCACACACCGCTAAGCTCTCATAAAATGGTTGATAAGTTTTCAGAGCATTGTAGCAGGATAGCAGAAAAATGATCACGACATGAATGGACAGAGCAAAACGCATAGGCAAGCTTATTTGCTGCAAATCTTATTTCATAAATTTATTCGCAAGAAATGAAACCAGTTTTTAATTGGCATTGCATACTACCTTTCCTTTTCATGTCATCATTTTTGTGCAATTTCGCATATCTGCCGTCATACGGTCATTCAACCTGCCAGCATCGACGCTGCCATTGCCGTCAGCTACCGACGCATGCCATCAGCTACCGCCGTACCGACGTCTACCAGCATGCCGTCATCCATCACCCTGCCAGCATGCAGTCATCTGCCGTCATGCCATCATTAATGCCATTACCATAATCCACCATGTTGATGTTTGATGGATTCCATCAACTCCACATTTTCAATAAGGTTAGAATCGAGTAATTACGGTATACTCTTTTGCGTCCTCGCACAAAATCCTTATCAGTTCGGAGGTAAAAACGAAAAGAAATCGAGCGCTCTCGACAAGCATCGCACCTGATCCCCGCAGCGCTAATCTGACACGAGCGCCAGGTTATCTTGAAGGTGATAGCGCGATACCGCGCGGTGCATTTGGCCAAATATCCCGGCCGTACATTCTCGAGACCCTATACACAAAACCGAAACCGCTGTCGTCAGATTAGAATCACGTTTTGTTTATAAATACAGCGCGGAGTCGCAACAAAATTACCTGCCAGCGCTTGTTGAAGTGCGAGGCACCTGAACCGGAGCTTCGTCGTCCTAACTGAAATCTGAAAAACCCGCATCATTGCTTGACCCCTCACTGCTGCTGCAATCAGAAAAATCGACAGCAGGAGCTGCCGAAGTGCTTGCTACAGCAGTCCGACTGTGCGGAGCGCGGCGCGAACCCGACGCCATTTTTCCTCCTCCTCCCTTCTACCGTCGGTTCAAATTTCTCTTGCTCACCGCCACCACACGAGACACATAAACAAACAAAACCGAAATTGAAAGATAAGTTGCCAATGAACACACCAGATGGCGATAGTTGTCTGTGGAGCGCGGGTATCAGATTTTGCGGGAGATTTAAAATCATCGGACGCCGGCTTCCGATTGCCTATGGCGCCGTCGTGAAAGAGCTAGGAGACGAGGTCCTGGACTACAGCCTCGCTGTTCTGGAACAAAAATAGGTCGCTCGATCGCCTCTGCAAGGCTTGTTTTGCCGCTTCGGGCTTGCTTCGGCCAGACGATGCCCTCCGTCATAAGGCCGTAACTCCGAAATGCCCCAGATTGCGCTTTTTGTCAGCGTGTGGAAAGCCTGAAAACACGCTGGTAAATCGGTATGGCACTCACCCCATGCGTCACCAATTTGTGGGAGACGCGTTGTGGTGAAAGGGGCGGGGAATAGTTCCCGATGCCATGTAGCCCAAAAATATCCACATAACCAAAAAAAAAGTCTCGACGACAACCCAAACGGAAAGTCGCCCATTTTGGCAACCCTGCCATTCATATCACACGACAGGACCTCCCACTGTTTTGTGCTCAGGATAGGCTGAAGCAAGCCCGGCGCATTACCGACTCGCGAATTGCCGCTCTTGGCAGACGTGGCACGTGCGTACGTACCTACATACTTATGCCTTCGTGCCGGGCCAGCTAGCATACCGAGAAATCTTCCGCCATGTCTTTGGTGCGCTACCGTGACTGTCTGCGACGTGGTAGTGCTGCAACGCAGCACCCTCGAGCTTGCACGGGATAACGGATTCAAAACACTAATTTGATTTATTTTTATCGGGCACGTATTTCACCAGAGCTCCGTCGGCGTCAAGCAGGTAACTGTCCAGCTCACTCGCAGCAATACCAGCCACATTACAGCCCGCGCCAGCCGCAATACCAGCAGCTTCCCGGTGTCCGTCATTCTCCGGTGTTTCGATATGCCTGAGGGTCTGTCTCTTCACTAAAACTGGCGATCGCTTCCTGGCAGAACAAATCCTCGTGCGGAGCATCGTGTACCTTTTCCCGACGGAACGCAACCTCGAGCGGATGTCCTCCCCCGACGAGATGCGCGTGCGCTGAGGTTCCGAAGGTTGCGTTTTCACGCGTTCCGCGCTCTTCCCTCGCCGAGAAGGGCCGCTGACCCAAAGCGTCCCCCTGGGCCTCTTTGACCGGTTAGGTCTCGTCCAAAGGCCCCCGTGACATCACGTCGGCAACCCCATTCGTGGCACCTTTGCGGTAGCGAAAGCGAATTCGAAACGTTGCAATGTCAGGGCCCATCACCGGAGCCTCCCGCTGGGCTCACACAGCAGGAAAGCCATGTGAGGGCCATGTGATGGCTGATTGTGAATTTTAGCCCCTCTACATACATCTAAATCTCGCGAAGTGCGTAGATTCTGGACACACAATCGTTCTCGTGACCAAGTAGTTTCGCTCTACCGGTGTCAGTGCACGGCTCGCAAAAGCCACGGGTCGCAGTGGTTTCAAATCCACCTGGAGGAACACTGCTCTTACGCCGACGTAACTCGCAACCTTCTGGATCACGAACGGCCTGTTCAGATCCGCCACTTTCAGCGATAGAGTTTCTGCAACAGGTTTCGCCAGCTGGCGTAGGTGCTTTTCTGCCTCTCTCCCCCATCCCAAAGGGTGAATTTCCTTAACCTTGTCAAGGGTGCATGCAGCTGCACGCAAGCCGAGATATATAGGCGGTTATAGCTGTCGTATCCGCTCCTTGGGGAGCGGTGATGCGAGCAAAAGACTGTCCCCACACCGATGTAGCCGCAACCAAGAAAACGCCCCGTATTTATTTCACAGTCGCGTTTTATACAATTAAGTCAGTGAGGTCACCTCAGCCCACGTACCACGGCGCGCAGCCACAACAGACATAACAGAGAACACAAAATATCCCCCTTTTTTAAAGGGTTTTCAAGACAACAGTAATCTATAAAGCCCCAACAGAAACAAGTGCACGTATAACCTGTAGCCATATCGCTGTGGCCGTCTTATTTTGCGACCGTAACGTGTCCCATAACCACCCGGCCTTTGTTTATTCAGCGGAGCGGCCGGCGTTAGATCCAACGTAGAAGGCTCGGACTTCCCCGTAGCGTTGGGAGTGGCAGGAAAGTCGTAAGACGGGTCATGCCCGCTGGTTCCCTCACTGTACCCCACCAATGTCGGCCTGTTTCTCTCCAGCTCCGCTCCGTCATCGGTCCGCACCCGATACGACCGAGGCCTCAGGGCTGAATTCAACAGCGTTGCGGTCTTTTTGCAGTCTTTTATCCACACCCGGTTCCCTGGTGCGAGGGGCGGCAAGGGGGTAGCCGCATGGTGACGGTCGTAGTCGAGCCTTTGCGTGTTCCGCACTGCCTCGTCTCTGTGTTGAAGGCTCCTGAAACCCAGAGCCTTTGATGCTACAAGTTTTTTCGGATGCAGCGGGAGCGTAGAGTGCGAGCGTCTGCCCATTACTAGCTGGGCTGGACTTGTGCCCAACAGGCCAGGGGAGTCTCTTTACGCAAGGAGGGCTAGGTAGGGGTCAACCGATTGTTCCAAGAGCCGTTTCACAGTCTGTACCGTACGCTCGGCTGCACCGCCTGACTGCGGGTACCTGGGACTGCATGTGACGTGATGGAAGCCGTAACTGACCGCGAACGCAGCAAATTCTGCAGACACGAACTGAGCACCGTTGTCAGTCACAACAATTTCTGGAATCCCGGGTCTGGCAAATACGCTCTTCATTTGTACAATGACCGCCGGGGAGCTTGTGGAAGATAATAGGGCGAGCTCCGGATAATGAGAAGAATAGTCTACGACCACAAGGTAGTCTCTTCCGCGCAAGTGGCAAAGATCAGCTCCTAGCTTTAGCCAAGGCAAGCTGGGAGACTTTGATGGCATTATCGGTACGGCTTTTTGAACGCGCAGCATCGCGCAGTCCCGACAGCTATTAACCAAAGCTACGAGCTCGGCACTAAGACCTGGCCACCACACAGATTCCCGGGCCCTTGCGCGAGATTTCACAATGCCCTGGTGTCCCTCATGCAATGAACGGAGCACTTCACTCCTCAGACTCTAAAGAACCACGAAACCAGACCCATGCAGAAGCACACCGTAACATATCGTGATGTTTGCTCTTTGCGACCAGTAACGACTCAGCCAACTGCTAACGTTTGCGCAACGGGGCCAGCCTGCCCTACAATACCAGTGAAGTTGTTGGCAAGTCTCGTCTTTTTCATGCGCCAACTTCATTTTGTTCCAGTGTGCTGAAATTTTGAGTTCGCCAATGCAGCCTTCTACGTGGCTCGACACTTCGCTGCAGCCTAGCTCTCCCATCGCTAAACCAGCTTCCCTGCACGGTGCCCCGTACCAATCTGCTTTCCTGGGGCATAAGATACCGAAAAGCAAAATCGCATGAGCTATAATCGGAACCTTTGTATTCTAGGGGGCAGCCCATCAATCGGCGACTGCCCCAGCAGCGATACAGCGGTTTGTGGTGCGTCTCAAATTGAAATTCTAGCCCTATCAAAAAGCACTCCAACCTTTCTGCCACCCACGTCAGCGCCAGCGTTGCTTCCTTTTCTATTTGCGCGTACCGTTGCTCCGTTGGTGTTAATGACCGAGAGTGATACGCAACGGGCAACCTTTCGCCGTCTGGCTGCACTTGCGTCAGCACACAGCCGAGACCGACCGACAATGCGTCATCCCACACAATGGTGCGCAGCTTGGGGTCAAATTTTGCGCCGCATTGCCCCGAGGTGATCAATGCTCTTAGAGCCTCGAATGCTCTTTGCTGAGGGGCGCCCCAATGCCACTCTCGGTCTTTCAAGAGCAGACTGCAGAGCGGTGCTGATACGTCATCAAGATTGCTTACAAACCTTGCCAGATCGTTTATCATGCCCAAAAACCTGCGTACATCCTCAACACTTTTTGGCGTAGCCATATCGTTTATGGCGTAAACCTTTTTGGGACCTGGCCTGATTCCTGAAGAATCGACCACGTAGCCTAAAAACGCTACCCGAGTGACACAAAAAGAACATTTTGCCCGATTAAGTGTCACGCTAGCTTTAACGAGCCTTTCGAGTACTGCGTGCAGCCGTTCGTCGTGTTCCTGTTTCGTTGCTCCGTAAACCAAAATGTAATCCATTAGGTTCACCACCCCTGGGAAGCCCTCCAAGATTTCCGCCATTTCCTTTGAAAGTATTCCCGGCCCGAGCTGCTACCGAACGGCAGTCGCTGGAAGCAGTACCTACGGAAAGGAGTGATAAAAGTTGTCAGCTCCTGTCTTTCCTTTGCCTACTTAACCTGGTGGAACCCGGAATTGGCATCCGATTTTGAAAAGTATATGGCCTCCGCCAATTGCCCAAGGACGCCGTCTATAGTTGGCAACACAAACTGTTGATCTAGGATGCTCTTGTTCAGCTGGGTTAGGTCCATGCATATTCGCACTTCCCCTGATGGTTTTACTACCGGCACTATTCATGCACACCATTTAGTCGGACCGTCTACGTACCGAATGACCTCACTTTCGACCATTTTGTCCAACTCTAGTTTGATAGGGTCCTTTAACGGAATGGGTATTCGTCGAGGTGTAAAAATTGCGAAGGGAACCGCACCCTCCTTCATGTGAATGTTGTATTCTCCGGGCATCGTGCCCACGTCACGAAAGAGCTGCGGATACAAGTATTCGTACTGTTATCATCAACAGCATGAAGAAATTTGATCCCACCGAGGGCTTCAATTGCTAGGAGCCCTAGCAAAACACATGCAGTGACTCTACAACGTACACTGTTTGTCGCGCGGTTTTGCCTTTCCAAACTATATCAGCAAGAAAGGAACCCTTAACATCAAGGTGCTCATCTGCGGCGCTTCTCAACACAGCTTGTGATTTGTCTATGCGGGGCGGAACACCGGGGAAATCGGGCGGAACGACAGTGAACTCGGCTCCCGAATCAAATTTTGCACATACGCGTACATTGTTAATACACACTTCCGCGTATCTGGCATTACAGCTGCCGAGTGTCCCGAGAAAAAAATTTTGTCCTTAGCCATCTAGCACGGACACGCCCACCTGGTTGTTTTCCTTGGACTTGTTGCAGACAACGGCGAAGTGTTCTTTGGTTCCACAAAGACGGCACCTCGATAAACGTGCGGGGCACCGGGTTCTCGCATGACTCTCAAGTCCACAGAACCGGCACCCTGGTGGTCGGCGGTGTTCGCGTGACCATGGCTGCAGCGACTGTCGTTGCTGTTCGGTGGTGCTCCCCTCCTGGTTGATGAAAGGCTCACTCGGTGTCCGTTTAATGGTGCCCAGTTCGCCAGTCGTGTCCCCGTTGCTGTCAGCCCGAACTTCCATTTGCTGTCGGTGAACTATTTCCTTGAGTCTGGCCTTCGCTAGAGCGTTCGCTAGCCTAAGAGTTGCATCCATCTCTAGAGCTTCTCACAGCGGTGCGTTTCGGAGGCGTACGACATATCTGTCCCTTATCATGCGCTCGCGGAATTCTGCAAATTCGCAGCGGTCGGCTAGTTCATGCAGGGCTGTCAGAAACTTGTCCTCGCTTTCGCCGGGCTCTTGCTTTCGGCGATGAAAATTTCCGCTTTCGTACACTATGCTCTTGGCGGCCACGAAATGAGCCTCAAACTTTGTCTGCACCCCCGCGTAGCTTCGGGACTCTTCCTCCGTGAGGCCGAACGTCTGAAAAATTTTCCTGGCCTGCCTGCCGATGGTGTACAACAGCGTCCTCACCTGGGCTTCCTCTGTTCTGTCGTTGACCCCTGATGCGTAGCGGTAGTCATCGAAGGACATACTCCATTGTGGCCACTCGGAAGTCCTGTCGAAGTTGAACGGCGCAGGCCGTGGAACGGCGGTCGCTGGTGAACTTGCTGCCGCTTCCGGGTTCGTCATCGTATGACCGAGTGCAGGGTGAATGCCGCAATGCCACCGAAGGAGAGGAGGCTCATCCCACTTCTGACACCATGTCGTGGCCACTCCTTGGGGAGCGGTGATGCGAGCAAAAGACTGACGCCCCTCCTGTGTAGCCAAAACCAAGAAAAAGCCCCGTGTTTATTTCACAGTCGCGTTTTATACAATTCAGCCAGTAACGTCATCTCGGCCCGCGCACCCCGGCGCGCAGCCACAACAGAGATAGTAGATAACATGACAATAGCCGACAACCCCTAGGAAGCGCCGAACAGCGGTGACATCCTTCGGCGTGGGAAACTCCAAGATTGCCCCAGCTTTCTCGGGATTGGGGGACACCTGTCTGCGCTCGATCCGATAGGCGAGCAGACTCACTTGAACGCTGTATATTTGCGCCTTAGCAGGATTGATGGTGATGCCAGCCGCCCTGAGGTTTTCCCAGGACGTCTCTCGGGGGACAGGTGCTCCTCGAAGGTATGGGAGTAGACCACGATGTCGTCCAAATAGGCAAGGGTATGCTGCCATTTTACCTCCCCGAGCACTTGGTCGATCAAGCCTTGGAATGTGCTGGGACTTCCGCAAAACCCGAAGGGCATACCTACGAACTCGTACAGCCCCGATGGCAAGTGAACGCTGTCTTGCATTCATCGCCGGGACGAATCTCGACCTGGAGGTACCCCTTGCTGGCGTCCAAAATGGAGAAGTATTTGCGCCACCGAGATTCGCGACGATCTCGTCCACGCTCGGGAAGGGTACGTATCTTTCGCCGGGACCACATTCAGCCGCTCATAGTTAATGTAAAAGCGTCGGCTGCTGCTTTTCTTTTGAAGGAGCACCACTGGGAACCACAAAGGGCTCGTCGAGCAGCGGATACTGCCTGCTATCAGCAGTTCTTCCTTAGCTTCTTCTGTTGCCTGCGTCTTGGCGGGGATGACAAGCCGGGGATTGAATTTCGATGGTGGAGCATTGCCGGTGTCGATGCAGGGCTGCACCGACCTGGTGCAACCTGCCTGCTCATTGAATATCTCGCCGAAGTCACCTAACAACGACAAGACGCGGTCACGCTGTGCTACGGTCAGCTCGGTAGCACTTGCTATGAGCGCGCGTAATTCCTCGCGCTGATCTCTTGGTGTAACACCTGCTGCACAGGGAAATCAGCCGTGGGAGCAGCAACAACCGAGCTCGGAGGTTTAGGCGCGCTCCGGCTAATGCATGCGCCTGAAGCTTCTCCTTCAGTCAGCGCGGGAAACGTTTCGCCTGCGCGCCCACACTGCGACCTCGCTGCGGGAGGTGGCTCGGAAAACGGCTTGAGTGACGTAAACGGGCCCTCCTGATAGACTCCGCTGTCGGTGTCCACGACCAGTCCAACCTTCGACATTAGTCTTTCCTCAGAATGACTGGGACCGTGAATCCTGGCAAGTGGACGAAACGCATTCGCTGTACACTCTGACTCCAACGGAGGACGAGGCGTACGTTACAACCTAACGTAACATCAGCACACGCAAGCTGGAACGGCATCGTCCGCCCGCGCAGCCGAACGGATTGGCGTTCGGGATGGGAAACGTCCTCGCCCCGATCAGTGAAATTCTTGTCCCCCCCCCCCAGTGTCCAGCAATGCCTTAGACCTCCGCCCGGAATCTGCGAGGTCGAGAAAAGAATCAGGCGCACTGGTCGCCTCTGAATGCGGTGGGCGCGGTGATGTTTGCCTCTCGGGCGCGTTTATCAGCCGCCGGCGCAATCACCTGCGTCCCGCTGCATTTCCCTGCCCACCAGGGCAGATTCACATCATATGTCATCATATTGCATATGACATCATAAGACATCACATCATATGTCATATGTCATATATGTCACATCATATGACATCATACGACATCACATCATATTCATATCACACATCAACTTGGCCGAACTTGAAACAGCGAACAGAAATTCCTGCGGCTCGGTGCGCTGTTCGAGGCTGCTCGTGCGCTTCACGGCCAGCTGGCCGCATCCGGTTATCCGGGGGCGAGTTTTGAGCGGGTGCAGACGACTTTGGCAACGGCGATCACGTGTAGGGAAGCCCAGCTGGGCGCGCGTTCGATGACCGATCATCCGACCGGTTTGTTTGTGCTCTGCTCGTGGGCCTGGCAGGAACTCCGGCGAATAACATCCGCGTAGCGCAACCCATACGAGTTGGGAACCAGCTCGGTCCTTGAGAGCGAGCTTTTCTCGCTGGCGGGGTATCAACATATAAACGTGCTCGGCCGGACCGCTGCCCGTAACGCCGCGCCAAGTACAGCTTGGTTCTGGTGTTTCCATCGGTGGCGGTGGCGGCCGATACGCGCGTGCAGCCGTAATTTGCTGCTTGCACGCGGCGAGTTACGGCCGCCAGCTCGTTAAGGTCCCTGCACCTGCAGTTCCTCAAGTAGAAGGCAAAGGTGGGGTGGCATGGCCTGACGACCCGATCAACCCACTGCGCGCTCCGGGCATGTGGTTCAGCATACCCGTAAGGCTCCTGCATCGCGCGGACATATGCGACCAGCGATTCATCCGGTGTTTGGGTGCGCGATTCAAACTCCCTGCGCATCCGCGGGAGGTAGTCGTTGGGCAGGAGTTCCCCGAACATCACTCAGAAGTGCTCTATCGCGCACCGTATGGCCTATCATTCGTTAGCACGGGGCGGCATGGTCGACCAGGCCTGCGGTGGCCTGCTAGTAAAGGCTCAGAGACAGCAGGAAAGCGTTGGCGCTCATTTGATGGCTGTAACCGGTATACGTCGACACCCATAGCTGCACCCTGGGAGCTGGTGAGCGCGTTGTCTGCAGCACCTGCTACTTGGCACTTGCGAGAGCGTTCGGGATGGAAGCTGCATCTGCAGACATTCCTTAGCTTATAGGCGCCGGCGTACCGACTTGCACGAGATACGCGCAGTATGGGGCTTCACTGAAGCATCCGGCTAGTCCCGACGCCTGAGGGTTGAATGCGTGCTGTCATCTGACGGAGAGCGCTCGCGTAATACGGAACTTTCCGAAACTCTCGTTTGCGCGCAACCGGCATTCGCGGTTGTATAGGGACTTTTTTGAAGAGGGACCCGAGCTGCTCCTGCGGCTGCGGAGTACGCTGTTGAGGCAGAGCATCGTGGGACCTCCCGGCCGTGACCACAAAGGCAGGCCAGCAGCATTAAATCCGCCATTCATAATCCTGTACCAGGTTCGTTCTCGGAACTAGCGAACCTTGAATTCAGTTGAACACGAACCCCACGTTTGGCGCCAAAAATATGGGGAACAGGGTTTTTACAGTGACCTAGCTCGCACTCGAGCCTCGGCGGCAAGGCTAGCTCCACTGAACACTCCCACGGACCGCCAACTGGCTTCGCGTCAGTGAACAGCAAGGAACACACCAGACACGAAAATCGCCTACACCGTCATTTACTACCCCGCAGTAAGGAACGCCGGGCGCGTCGCTCTGCCACCGCCAAGACCACCCTGATCTCCACGGGACAAACTGACGCTAGCGCGGACAAAGAATGGCCAAACGAAGCACCAAGTTGATGGCTTCTGATGATAGCTGGTATCCAAAGAGGGCTTTTCTCCGTCGTCGGCCCCAGTCCAGCACGCGCGGAACTACTGACAAACCCGTCATGTGAGGGGCTCGGCTGCGCCTCCGCTCTTAGGGGCGTCCTCCAAAGGCAGGAACCGCGCGGCCGCCGAGGAGACATTGACCTACCTCCCCCTCTTGCCTTCGCCACTGGCCGAGAGAGATAGGAAAGATGGCGCACCTCCTTAATTCCCATTACAGATTACGAGAAGCATCTGACTCGGTCGCAACCTCAGCAGTCATTCAGGCATTGCGGAATCAGGGAGCAGAGGAGCGGTACGTAAGAATAATACAGGATATCTACAATGCGTCCACAGCTAGAATCGTCCTCCATAAGGAGAGAAGTAAATAACATATAAGGAAAGACGTCGACCAAGGATACATAATCTCTCCAATGTTATTCCCAGCATGTGTACAAGGGGTATTAAGAACATTGTATTGGGAACAGGTGGGCGTAAGGGTTAATGGAGAATACCTCGGTATTCTCCGATTTGCTGATGACGTTTGTAAGTAACTCGGGGGAGGAATTGAAAACCATACTTACCGCACTGGACAAACAGAGGAGAACCGTAAGCCTGAAAATTATTATGCGGAAAACTAAAGTAATGATCAGTAACCTCGGGACAGTACAGTGGTATGCGACAGGCGGCGCGGCAGTGGAAAGTGGTAAGCGAATATATCTACATAGGCCAAGTATCGACACCGGATCCAAAATATGACGCCGAGATAATTAGAAGGATAAAAATAGGTGGACTCTATTCGGTAGGTATTCTCAGATAATGAATGGCAGCCTACCATTGTCCCTGAAGAAGGAGGTGTATTACAGCTGCATCTTACCGGTACTCACTAACGGCGCGACACTTGGAGGCTCCTAAAAGGGTAATTTATGTTTAGGGCGACTCAGCGAGCATTAAAACGGAAGATGATAGGTCTAACTTTAAGGAACAAGGAGAGACCGGAGTGGGTCAGAAACCAAACACGTGTTAGAGACATAGTAGTAGAAATTAATGAGAAGAAATGGGTGTGGGAAAAGCATGTCATGCGAAGGCAAGATAACCGTTCGCCATAAAAGGTAAGAGACTAGATCTCTGGAGAAGGCTAGCGCGGCAGTGGGCGGGCGAAAAGTAGATTACCAGGTGAGTTTTCAAAAAATTGGGGGGGTTTATTGGTGGCAGTTACCACAGCACCGGGATAATTGGAGCTCTATTGTAGAGGCATTTGCCCTGCAGCAGGCGCATATAGGATGGTGATGATGATGGTGGTGGTGGTGGTTGGGGTGACAATTATTATGACTATGATGATGACGATGATGATTATGATCATGACAATGATGGTTGTGATGATCGGCGCCTTGCGAATCCCAGTAAAACGTATCGAAAATTCACTACTGCCTACATTAAGTGAACTTTGTTTCGGTGCTTTCGACTTTCACATACCATCCAGCTATCTATCTGCGTCGTTATCGGACTAGCTTTCCAAATTTTAAATTCTAAACCTCCCCAGAGCTATGTCCTATTGTACTGTCCGCTGAAAAGTTTAAAATTAAAAGTTACAGAATGATATTGGTTAGTTTTATTTCAAGTTCAGATATTTCATCGGCATAATTTGCAATATCCTACTCAAGGCACTCCACCATTTGAACAGCGCGGGTCACACAAGTGCACAGGCATTCGCAGCGGTTGCTTTAAAACATTTTATTGTCTTAGTTGTGTGAATTGATTTAAATGAGCTCCAACAATAATCATTAAGCCATGTTGTATAAGGGCCCAAAATGCTTTGCTTTCTCAGTGAGGCTGTATGGGAGTGGGATGCAGCAGAATTATATAGCTGGTGAGGAGAACCCTCCAGAGGTCCGTGTAGATCGACTGTTCTTGTTTTTTAAATGCCCAGGTCGGTCTTGTTGGCATGAAACCTTCAGCACACACCGCAATGGTGCAATGGAGTGCAGCTGCAAAACCAATGGCACATTTTTATTGAGCCTCAGAGGCAGTGCCTGAAGAGCCAAGTATGATAGGGTTCAATATGCTTCCCAATCCTTGAATGCTGTTTGGTTTGGAGGAGATTGCCTACGGAAAGCAAGGCCAATAACAGCATCGGGAAGGTGAGGTGCGCCACTGTGGGTACAGAAAATTTTCAAATGCCGGAGATGGTGCTACACAGTCCTGCGGCAAAAGTATGGCCTTACAGGGTAAAGCATTTCTAGCATTCGAAAACCAGCTAAAGAAAGGCAGCGATTACAATGACAAAAAGGAAACACGCGAACGAACGGTAGATCATCAAAAATATTTTGAATTTAACTGTAAGGTGTGTGTCAGTGGTTCATTTTAATTGGCCGAGGAGGTCACGTCTGCGCTGTAGGAAGTTTGAGATATATACGGTGCTTAAACAGCCGGCGTATAGTTTATGTACAAACCAAGCATATTCTTGGAACGGCATTCTGATAGCCCTCAGAATAGTAGGTAGGAAAGAGTTATTTCCACTTAATGACCAGAAGTCGCATTGACATAAAGCACGTTTAAATAAATTGTTCTTTTTTTAGTGGAGTGTTTCCTTTTATACCTAGTCAAGTTAGTGTTAGATTTCGCATTATTCCTCGAACGTGATTCAACATATAACCGCGAGCCAAAAATATTTCTTTTAGTGGGCAAGATAGCGCAGATTCAGGCTATACAAAAACAAAAATTCCCATTGTTGTATTCCTTTTGAGAAAGGGCATAGGAAGCTATTCTTCTGCACAGATAGTTGTTGTGGCTTTATTGTTTCTCGTAAATATTTTAGCTGCACCTTTTTCATCATGATTTTGGTGGTAAATTTCGCAATAAAAAGTCGCTTCAAACGTGTTTATTTGTTTGAATGTTACTGGACATATGGCCACCACTTGTGTTGTCATAGTAGTTCAAAATTACGCCTGCATGCGTGGCTGGCCATATGGACGAGGTCTGATTGGGAAGTGTTGCTTGTCGCCGCAGGCTTGCTTGCATTGCTCGATGGTCTCAAAGTTGTTTCCGTTGCTTTGGCATCCGCCGTAAAGGAAGGGTTGGCAGACACCTTCTGCAGCATTGTAGTAAAAGCGCCAAAATGCGGCCTTGCATGGTCCGGTGTGCGGAGGCAGCTGACACACCATACCACGGAACGCTGCATGGAAAGGTGCCGTTGCAATGGTCATTTTCGCTGATTTGGGCAGTCTAATTAAGCAGCAGCCACCGCGGAGTTCCCGAAATAGAATCGACGGGGCAACTTAGGCTAACCACGTTTCGGTAAAAACATCATTGTTATAAGTATGAACGAAACCATTGTACTATCTAGGTACATTTATACACAACCAACAGTGCTCGTGGGTTTTAGTGCATGCTGCTCATCCCGGTGACGTTCCAAGTGCGCACCGTAAGAATAATTTTGCACAGTTGGTGCCAAGCTTTGGCAATAAAAGACGATCGTTCAGCCTGTGAGACTTTTGACTTCCGCTTTCACTGCGCTTGCCAAATATTTCCTGGGAAAGCTGAATGAAAATTTTGGCATCCGTGCCAGACATTTCCAACCATTCAGACCACATTTTGGTCGTGCGTAACAGAATGCTTAGAGTTCCCGGAGTAGACACTTCTGTGGTTGAAAACATGCAGATTAGGCTGATTAACATGGATAGCTTATAGACCGTGTAGTTGTACCCCATTGTATATTCTACAAATAACAAACGTCCGCGTCAGCAGCGCAGCGCACGCCGAAAATAACGGAACACATTGTGGCACGCTGTACAACTTCACGCTTGTCTAACCCTTTTAAGGAAGCAAAGCAAGTTTCTTGTATATACAAGGCGACATAAAAGTAATCATATATAACGTGTGGGGCCAGAACATGTGTTTTTTGTTTGTGTGGCTTTATTTGCGGTTTTCCCGGCAGGTTTTAACTGGTCCTTTACGTTTGCAACGACACCTTAAATGTCTTTCTCGCTGTCTAAATGCAACGTTCAAATAAAATGACAATGATAAATTAGCAACATTCTCAACTATATTATGAATGCTCGAGAGTCCTGGGTATTAAAATATAGTTTAACTCTCCTTGTTTAAAAGCGGTAAAATAAGTGATTAATGCAGAGTAAATTCTGGAAAGTAACGCACAGTGCACCGATACGAATTTCAGTTTTTTTAAGTTATGCACGTAGGGCTTACACAGTGAGAAAAAGAAGCAATCATCTGCAATAACTGGTGTTGTATTAATCCCAAAATTAAGTCCCAAATGATAAGCCAGGAATAGGCTCCTATTTGTATGGAATCACTGTTCAATTAATCCGGCAGACCGCAATGATAATGTTTAATTTAGTTACCTAGCAACCATTCCTGAAATAGTGAATTCATTTCCCAGTTTCGAGGTGTATGGAGAGCTGCCTCCCTCGCAGCGGGTTAACGGTTTAACATTTTACCTGAAGGATCGCTTACAAATAGAAGAAAATGTAATATTCGTCAGTATTTTATTACAAAAGTACGAGAGGAAGCGTGGCGCTATCAAAGTATGGTTTATTAATCTGACTATGAAATCTTCATTGAGTCCTCGTACTAATGTAGTGGAGACGATTTCTGGTCTCCTAAAAGAGTTTGTTTTTCATAACAATCCGCGGAAAAACGTCTGTCGTCTGCTTCTGCCGTCACTCGCTTCACGCTGCCAAGGGCAACTACCCTTGCGCATCACTTCCCGTAGAGCCGTGTCGGCGGCGGCAAAACACTCTCCGATTCTGTACGGCGCAGATGGGGATGGGGTGACCAAAGAAGATCCGGACTCCTTAAGGAGAGGTGGGTTGCCAGAAGCGCGCCACCGTGGGATGCGGGAATGCAATAGGCCAGAAGAAGAAGACGTCGTGCAGGTGTTCAGCGTTAAGGTAGCGCTTGACGAACACTTTGGGGCGGCGGAAGATGAAGTATACGAAGACTGAAGTGGGCAGTGACAAATAAAGCACTTATGGCCTTTACATTGCGTTTCATTTGGTCTTCTTTTGAGGAGCGCCATATATGCGCAGGGTGAATGGTTCTCAGTGACTATATCGTGTCGTCGAGGTTACCTTACTCAGACGAACACAGCTGTGCAGTGACATCAGTCTTGCGCTGTCGTGCAAGGTGGCTTTGATTTTTTTTATATGATCAAAGAAAGCGAAAATGCATATCCTCCTCGGTCCCGGGGTACCCAAATAACCATAAAGGCAATAGCTTTCCCCCCATTCGAAATTAGCACGTCAAAAGTTGTCTCCTTGCTTTCACTAAGCCCCTCTAGGTGGCGCGATGTGTTCAGGCATCTCTGAAGAGCGAGGTGGCAAAAATGGCTTTCACGGGCGCGAGCGCTCGAATGCGTCCACAGGGTAAGAAGACCCAGAGTACCCCAATGGGTACCATCAAATTTCATAACTTTCGTTTGCTTTTTCGCTATTGTAATTTTTTGCACTTATTTCTATGGATAATGAACCAAATAAAAGTGTATTGTACCATTTTTGTGTATTTTTGAAGCATTGTAGAATTTTGAAAATATTGGTCCTTGCATTCCACAATCACTGAAACCCAGAGTACCCAAATGGGTACCATCAAATTCTAGTACTTTCGTTTGCTTTCTTGCTATTCTAATTTTTTTGGGTTTATTTCTAAGGATAATGAATCGAATAAAAGTGTGTTACAAAAGATTTTCGTATTTGCGCATTCTTGGGTCTTAAGAGGATATACCATATATACTATAACTTAGCTTGTTACATGAGTACCAATACAGCAACGTTCCAATTGCAATTATAATCTACATTCTGGTGCCTCAATCCCCGTCTAATTCTCCAATGCTCCGAGCCACGACTGTCCAGATTCTTTTCTTACCCCAGGACCAGTCTAGTTGCGGGGTAAACCACCCCACCCGGAACTTTTGGTGCGATTCTCAAATCTTTCTCTCCCTTAGGGGTTTATAAATCTTAACCTAGCATCGATGGTCGAAAACCGTGTCTCACCAAAAACTCCCTAAATGATCGACCTTTGGGCGAGCTGGTACTGGTTAGACGTCTTGAGTAGCCTGTCTGCCTACTACGCTGCCCTTCACTATACGAAACAGTGCCTTTATCATATGCTCACTTCGGCATGCTTTTTCCAAAGTTTTCCCATGTAAAACCACGGCATGTATCTCTTTAGGTTACACCACTCTAGCTACCGGACATGCGTAGGGGTGGCCCCACAGTCAGACAGACAGCTGTAACTCAGGCACTAGCCAAATAATTATATAGGCGTCACTCGTTATCGGGTCTGATGATTAAACACGGGCCGGTTAAAACGGTTAAAGAGCTCGCATACTCTGAAGGAGGGTGTTGTTTGCGAAGAGTGGCCCGTATACCGTGCCCGGTACTACAGCGGAGTATCGCGGCCAAAGCCGCCAGTACTGTGTGACCAGACGACGATAAGTAGCTCTCTTTGTGCGCTGCCGATGTAATATTCTAAATGCGGAGGGGTGCTTTGTGCTCGCAAAGGTACGCACTACGGCGGCGTGCTCCACACTCAAACAAGCTGCCGCCTAGATTCGCGAAACAAATTGGACCCTGACTACAGTGTGGTATCAGCAGTGCTGCACATCTAGACAGATCTGTTTTTTAAACTCAAGGCGTGGCCCTTTGCTCACGGGTTTAACCAGGGGGCCGTACACTATTGCTTTTGATATCTACGAAATACGGAATGTAGATCAGATACTTCCAGCTAAAGGCGAAATGCAACCCAATCAAGTCCTGTAAAGACATGAATAATTACTGATATTCCGTATGTAAGTTTGCATTTGTATCAGGGTAGCAATTACAGTATCTTGAAGCCGATGTGATACAATCCTCCAGCGAAAAATAGGCTTGGCTACAACCCAGTGTTCCTTGCCTGTCGCAGGTACCCAATTCTCCAGACGCCAATAGCCTTCGCTTTCAAATAATCCGGAGGCATTTAGCTGGTTACCATTTTCGTGTCAATGACAAATGCCTACAACGCAATGTCTCCTAATAATTGTATCAATAATAGCAGGCGTAAGCAATGCTGAACAGGGTAATTATTAGTGTCCAATTTGTAGAATTGGATGCTTACGTGCGTTCCAAGGCAGCTTGCCACCTCGAAGCGCAGAAACATGAGTTGCTGCGGGAAGGCTGATGTCATCGACTTCCGGAGCCACCTTGTGGAAGGCTGTACGAACAAAAACGCGATTTAGTTAGAATACGTTGACTTCTCAAAAACGGCGCTCGTAGTCAGGTAAATATAGAATATTTCAATGCACAATTTACGAACGAGTGTACTAAATATTTTAGTCCAGACAAGCGTTTTTGTTGAATGTGAGGAGGCTTGCTTGGTAATGTTGTTTATGATCGTGCTTCTGCTATTACGGGCAGCTAAAACAGAGTGATGAGCAAGCGACCTCAAGGTGTCACACTTGCTATTTATGATTATTGGATATGCGAAACACACTTTTCTGGATATTGCTTGCCATAAAAAATCGCTTACGACGAATATTTGTCGATGCCCGCTTCACGGTGTATGTCCATAATTGTTACGAATGTTTCTCTATTGTAAACTAATGGCTTCCTGAATTAGGTTTGAATCTACTTGCCAAATCACTCACAAACTTTTTTTGGGGGTTCTATAAAATCAATTACGCCGTGTGGGGCCAGGTCTTTATTGATTTTATTGTGTTTCCGTCAGCCAATTGGTTAAATTCACATACCATAAACTCCAGGCTCCCGTTTGTAATCCAGACATAATAAATCTTGGTTTTAGCTGGTTTTGTTGTAAACCCTCAGGCGCCCACTAAAAATTGTACGCGTGACGTGCGATTTTTAAAAAAAGGATATAGAAAAGCTATTACGCATAAAAGAAAAAAATAACCTGACAAGTTAGGAGTCTTTGCAAGTTTTCACAAGGTCTTTTTTGTCATCGTTTTGAACACAAAACCAAAAAAGCTTGTGTGACAGTACTTTCACAGCAGCTCTAATAAACAAAAGCTTAGTTTTCTTCTATTTTGTACAAAAACCACAGAATGCCCTTAAAATAAAATATTGTCCACAAGTGACAATGTCCAGTATTCACATTTTTAATAGCTTAATTTTATATCCCAACTACATAGTGTTTGTTTCGGGGAATTGAAGGGGTCAGAAAGCGCTTCATGAGCGCCGTCCAAATCGCAGCCGTCGTCGCTATTTTCATAATAATGAAACAATACGAATAGCATTGAATTTTAAATATTGAGGGATTTCTAATGTAAAGGAAGGAGGGGAACTTAACCCATTCCATTCCTGAACGGCTTACCTCACTACGTACAATATTTTATAATGATGGTCTCAAAGAAGTATTAATTTTAGATCGTGCTCGTCAAACACTGGTCGGCAATTATGGTCTGGCTATCCTTCCTATGCAAGTGTAGGCAGGGACTTATGACGACAGCCATGAATACATTAGATAAAAACACACTAACATCCTGCAGTATGCACCTGGCATGAAATTCTGGTTTTTTTCTGTTCTTAATCAATACCTTGAGATCCGAAACGCCAGAAACAAAATACTGTTGCAATCGTAAGGTTTCTGCCTTCCAGATGAATTATTGTAATTCTTACACTTGGAGCACCGCCTTACAAGGCGTACGGATGAATTCGACGTTTATAACATTTTTCAATTGCGAAATTGTCGCTGCGAACATCATACTATTAGTCTTGTTTCATTCCAAGACGCAAAATTCAGGTGCTCCGACTACAAAGGCTACTTGAAGCATGGCAGAAAACTTTAGGAATACCTGAACATGAAACGCGAAGCTGCCGACATCCCTTTAGATTAAAAATTGCAGTTGCTACATGAAAACATGATCCATCTTTGGGACATCCCCTGAACCAGGCAGATTAAAACACTGATGAGGTGTACGCAGATACTTGGTTGCGGGAAAGTAAACCCTTCTCGGTAAAAGAGTTCCTATAAAAACGTAGAAAACATCACCGAACTCACCGGCTACTGCTCCAAGCAAAGCCAACAAGACAAAGACCAGACAAGCCTTCATTTTTTCGCGAATGCTTGCCAACAAAGAAACGTAAGCTCTTATTCTGCCGTAGAAAACTCCGTCATATATACTCGTACCAGACAATTGAAGGAAGTGGTGAAGGTTTTCGGAATTCCCGGCTTTCAATAACAAGGAGTGTCCCATCGGATGAGTTTACGAAACAAGGTAAATTCATGCTGCGGGCGTCCGCAGTGATAAGGATAACAAACATATCGGCGTTTATGTGTCTGATAAAACGTATAGGATTGAAGTTTGCAAGTTTCCAGAAAGGCCAAATACATTTTTATAACGCAAGTTTTGTGAAAACTTCTGTAATTAAGTCTGTCGCTTCTTTCGTGTCAAACACTTCAATTAGAGTCGCACCCCAATTTTACATAGTTTCGACGGGTACTGAGACGAAGCGATTATTAAAAGAGCCCTGAAAGAGGTTTTGCCGGTACATGGGTGTTCGTATTTTCAGGTAAATCAGTGCCCTAGTAACCACCACCTTCAATATTTTTGTTACAGCGATGAGTATTACTGGAGTTATTGCATATCAAACCATCATATCAAACCATCGCATTTTCGCTCGCACGGCGATTCTGCCTCGTTTCGTGCACTTCCTCGCACTGCGGGAGCGTAACTTCCCATGACGCCTCGCATCGCGGTGTCCACTGCAAGGACATCCGCTCGCGGGTGATGTCAGCTCTTGCGATATTCTCCGCCACACCATCGTTTATGGAGCGTGGTCGTCTGACTTTCTCCGTTTGTTTTGGGCTGTTTCTTTTTACCATTTTGGTAATGAAGCCTTCACTCCGCTCATGTCTGGAAAACATGATGGAAGGAATGAGGCGGTAATTTTACGCTTCCACGCGACGCCGATATATTCCGCGAAGAAGAACGACCCTTTCAAAGCGCATTTGCGGTGACAGTATGTCTTGGTACATATGGGAGTCTAAAATATGTGAGGTAATGACTGAAGAATCGCCTCAAACTTTATTAGCGTGCGCACGTACATGCGTTCCGAAACAAGGTAGGTTTATACATTGCTTAATTGGCCGCTCGCTCGCGCCACAGTCGAAATTGGTAGTGGTGTCGTAAAGCCATGCATGCGCGTGCACAGGCGGTTGTTATATTCCGTTATTTCGATCGGTTCTATACATTTATAACCTTAAGAAAAGCAGCCGAAGGGTTGCAAGGTTCGGCAGAAGGACTTTTTTAGAATGCGTCCGGCATTCCACTTCCTCCTTTCCCTCATTACGTTTTCAGAAACTTCTACGCGACCCTGTGTTTATCAGCTGCTAGACAAGTACACCGTAACAGATATTACGAGCGGTCATGGAAGAGTAGTGTGACTTTTGGGGCCGCATGCGCCTGCCTCTTTGTTCGACTGTGCATGACTGGAGAAAACAGTTATTCTACCCTTGCTTTTCCTCCTGATAGACTGCAGCCCCTTTTCTCTCTATAAAGCCTGATCGTTCATTTTTTACCTGCTCAGTTTTGCAAGTTGCGATATTTGGAGGGCTTGGTTGCCGACCTCAACCTTATAGGCACCGGACAGGGCCCAGAGGGCGACACGAAGCCCGCAACACACAGCCCCAGCTTCGACGGATGCGCGCAACACTGGGTCGTTCCCTCCAATCCAGTACTTTCCTGGCTGGGGCGCGCTCATATTTTCGCAGTGCAGATGAAGCATATTAGTCACCCATTTTAGATTTGAAACGAAGTTGACACATATTGTACCGCCACTCTGTCGCCCAGTGCAGGTGAGGGAAGAAGGATTTACTGAATCGAAATATCGTATGGTAAGGCAAACGAAAAACACGTATAGGGGGAATCCCAGAAGAGAAACGCTTGTACAGCCAGCCTGAGGGCACAACTTTCTAAAACTCTGCATGGTTTACTTCAAAAGAATACGTAATTTGTATTTGTCGGATCATGACAAGAGGAGCTTTATGTCCGCAAGTATATCAGATGTTGCGCGATGTTTCCGCGCGGGGTATTTCATCTATGTCAGTGCACTTGCGACTGCGGAACTACCAACTGGAGCGCATGCATGTCTGTTATTCATGTTTTTGACACGGAAGTGATGCTCCGTACATTAAACAGCAAGAAATGCACATTTGTTTGTGTATAGCGGTAGCGCTGACGTTATAAGCGGAACGAACGATGGAATAACAAATCTCGAAGACTGGCATCGTATTCGGTTAAATGCCTATTTTGAATACACGACCTCGATTACAAAATCAGCCAAATATTACACGGGTGCATCGGGTTGGACGTGCAATCTGTGTTTAATGTATCGTCATTGTTTTATGCACGAGCAGTTCAAGACACATAATATCCCCATTTCCATCCTCGCGGACGGGGGAAATGGATAGCTTTCGGTCTATGTTACACCCGCCACCAACAAACCGTGTGGTTGTACGGGTGTAGCGAAACAAGCTGGCTGTATAACAACACACCCCAAAAAAGGAAACTCTTCAGAAGAAGGCTATCACAAGAACTTCCATTGGACGGAGAGAGTGTAGGGGTAGTGGTAATCTGGTCATTGTCATTATCACCTGTAATCCTTCGAAAAATGGCTTTGAAACTTTACTTCGCACTATAATAGAATGTTGATCTGCGAGTAGGAGCCCCATTATATATATTTAATTACCATTCCTGAATCCGCCGAAAATCGCGCCGCAAGATTCACCTCCTGAAATTACGACAAACGTGCTAGTCTAAGGCAAATAAAATCATGCCTCAGTCTCCCAGTTTCCTCAGCTCGAAGACAAATTGCACGTGTCTTTTTTACATTTTATACCACAACTTTCTTCAGCTACATGACTCGCTTTTACTTCCTCACATACGAACATCTCGTCGCTTATTCAATCCCATTAGTATTCCGCGTCTGTTTGTTTCTACTAGTGCTTTTAACACATCATTTCTGTCTACAGCGATTGAAGAGTGTAACGACTATGTCACAGCACAATAGCTTTTAATTAGCTTTTAAATTGCTTTTAATTGCATTTCATTTGATTTATATACTAAATTACGTCGCTTATAAATTTAGAGATAAATTTCTTGCTACCCTCGACTCCTAATCGCTGCTTTTCGTTTTACGTAGTTTGTTCGCTGTCGCATGTATTTTGGGGGGGATTCCGTATTGACCGTTAACCATTTGGTTAGTCATGCTGTGTGTTTTTTTGTTGTTTCCTGCTACCTGTAGGTTTTGGTAATTCAAAAACTAACCATGTATTGCATTTCCATTGCCATTTGTACTTGGTTTCATCTCGTTATGTAGTACCCCGAGAGGGGCCCTTTAGAGTAAATAAAGATAATGATGATGATGATAAAATCTAATATGCATATCAGAACTAATTACAGAATGTTCATATTCGGTGTTTTTTTGCTATCTTCACCAGCGGGTCCGGCATGAGACGTCTCTTCGAAAGAAATAGTAGCGCTTTAAAAAGCGTCAGCACCTTTGCACCAAAAGTCACGGGGCAAAAATTTAGTTCCCAGAAAACGCCCCTCACTTGTCCTGAGGAACCGCATTTACAACGGATAAGATAGATAAAGTTTCTAATTCCTCTCCCCCTATTCTAACTCCCATTTCGCCCTGCTTTCATATATTTCCAGATTTTATTGTTGCACGTGTTATATGTATTTTCTACCCTTTTAAGTGGCTTAGACAACAATTTAGTAAATCCTTTTGTACGAACAAACAATGATTTTATGCTATGAAATAGGCGACGAAACACTTGGCAATATTAACGCCTTAATTGGCCGACCCATGTGTGCCTATATGTATGTAATACGGCGATATAAGCACATGAAATATTAGATGAAGCAGAGGAGAAAAACTCGGTGAGAAATTACGCTGTTATGACTGCGTATCGGGGCCCTCGTTGTGAACAAATTTAATGCGCACTTAGGTGTGTTTACCGCCTTCTAAACAGCCTGCTAACCACCCCGCAGCAAGCTGCTCGTATATCACAGCAGCATCTTATAACACAGCCTGCTAACACCCCGCAAAGCTGCTCGTAATCACAGCAGCGTATAATGCCCGGTTATTTTTTTTGTGCAGTACTACTATGAATCTGAAAAAAGGGAGAAGAATTCGCGGGATAATGCAAAGCCTTGAACACAGCCTTTCCAGTTGTGACAACCTACGGCGCTGGAGCGACGCGACAGCATTCTATCAGCGCCCCGATTCATTTGGAGGTTTCCACCTACTACAAAACATATTTGCATGACTTCGTTGCAGTATATCGCAGATATGCTTTCAGATAACATTATCGCATATGTTTTTGCAAAGATGCAGTCACACGGGCTTAAGGCGGTCGGCACGGTGGCACCGACCCAGAGTTGCGCGGGAATACGGCGGCTGGCGCTGCGGCCGCTCGGCGAACTTGGCCGTCTGAACCCTATATCCCACCTTCACCCCTCCCCCTACGCTCAAAGCTTCCCTTGTGTCTTGTTTAAAGAGACACTGAAGTTGTTTGTAAACAATGCGGGATTACTAGCGCAAATTGTAGTCCGGAGTCCACAGGCCATGCTTCCACCACTCTGAGAGCGCTAACGCGAATTTATTTAGTAGAAAAATCAATTAAAAAATGCTTTCCTCCGCTCTGCATCTTCGCCCATTTTTGTGGCGCTTTCGTGTGACGTCAGGAGGAGATTACTTGGCTTGACTGCGCTTGTGCGCGGCTCGCCGACCTTCCGACAGAGACAGTCGGCCCAGCGGTTATGATACAGCGTATAGTCCGCCGGCCGCCGACGGGTCGCCGCAATTCGTTCGCTCAGCTGAAACACGTTTGTTAATGAAGAATGTGCCTTTCTTTAGCTCATTAGTTTGTACACTGTATCAAGCTCTAGTTCAGATCGCTGCATGCAAGCGCTGCACAAGCGCACATGCTACGCTTCGCTGACCGGTACGCTAGTAGGAAAATCTAAGGCCACTTGAAGGCGGGAGAACTCAGCGAAGCCAATATAGGTACTAAGGAAATAAAATCAAGTGAAACGTTTACGTACGGCGTAAAACTAGGCAGCACGAAGCAGTTTCTTGCGCTGGGTGAACACGCACCGCGTCAGCAGCATGACTACGCATCTGCGAACGCTTTTCCGTCTAATAAATGCATTTTGCTAGACATAAGATATTGTGGAAATTTTGGGGACGCTGACTGCACGAGCGCTATTCAAAGAACAGTCACCTAAGCTGCTTAAAACGCTAAAACTAAATAAAAGTGGAACTTCTTATATATTATATACCTTATATTTCCGTCGCCACCTGCGCTAGCCCGTGGCCGAGTGGTCTGAAGCACTAGGAATATTTTGCGATTCGCAAGTTCATATCCGGACGGCACTTTTTTTTAAGGTGATGTTTTTCGTTTTCTGCCGATATTTTAAAAATGGAGTTCACCATTTTGGGGCCGTAACGTTCACTGCTCCACGAGCGACTTCCAAGAACGCGCGCAGACAGACACTTACGCGCTAGCCAGTTCTCCTTTGGCGTGCTGTGGCCATAAGCACCGACTGCCTAAGGTGAGTGGGGACAGGCCAGATGCAACAGACCCTCGGTCTGGTGCGAACACGCTTTTACGATACAGGCATGACTGAGGCAAGCTCCAAATATGAGGGAAATGCGCATAGCATTTGAGCGTCTGCGGTGACGTGGGGTATTTTAAATCTACTGCGTAGGCCTCGGCTAGTGATTGCTACGACTTCTAAGCCGTCCTGGGACGCTTATCTTAGGCATTTTACAGCCGACAACATTGCAGAAGCGCGGCATGACGATTACTGAGATATCGAGAATTCCCATCAGATAACGTCGGATGTCAAGCATGTTGTTTTACAGAACCGAAAACAAAACTTATTTGCATGCTAATCGTGGGCATCGTCCAACCACGGTGCATCTCTTCCCGTCGTCACAGCGTTCAGTTGCAGCGGCCGCCGCAGATCTCGCATGGTAGTTTTTTTTCTTTCGAGCTTATAAAATATTACCGACTTGTCAACCGGATAAAGGATGTAATAGTGTGTTAATTGAGGCAGTCTACGCAAGTGCAATCAAAAACGGGAGCTTGACAAATCACTTCAGTGTTCCTTTAAGTGGCTTTGAGGAAACCATGTTTACTCCATATAAAACCCACAACAGATCTGGAAAATACACACATTAGTATTTCGTCAAATTAGATTTTTATGTATAGAAAGCACGAGTTTGAAACTGAACAGTGGCTATGACCAACTATGCATTGAGGTTTGATATGATAGTTCACCACTCAAACAAAAGTTCGTTTGAATTCGCGAATACGATCCGCGAATTACGCCACATAAAATGCAGAAAGAAAGAAAAACCGCGCGGAGATCTGAACTCACCACTTTGTTGAGAGAGCGCTAGGCTTCAGTTAACAGCGCCACGAAAAGCTGCACATTGTGATATTCTGTATCTACATTGTGTACCACCCTTTGCGTCACATCAGTTATTTTTACCTGATTTGAAGGATTCGTGACTGCATAACTGAAACATTTCTTGCGCAACAGTAACCGCAGTATGGTAGCATACGGCACCACCATCAGCTGATCTTCAGAAACAGCACTGTTTCGGCTGCGACTGCGGTTTCGCCCTGCAGGAATAGTGCACGCCGTGCTTTCGCTTTACAGTTTACACTTTAGTAGATATGGATTCCTTATCACCTAATAAGTCTTGTTTAAATGCCCTTATGCTGCTAATTTCGCCTATATTTTCTGCAAGCATTGCCGGTCGCACACGAATATGCCGTTTCTAACTCAGGGAAGAAATTGTCGCCAAAGCGAACGGCCGAAGCGTCGTTAGCGGAAACACGGTTCGGATTAGCGCTATGTTGGGCTGTATGAGCTTGGTGGACTTTACTATATTTATTACACTGTAGGAACTAACAGAACAAAGCCGCATTCATTCCCGCACCAGCGTTGTCGGGGCGCCGTTTTCGCATTTAGAATGATTACCGACGACCCTTCGGCCCATCCGTATTGTCGGCGTTTTCGGTCACCGAGTCTGAAACGTCCTGGGCACGTTGGGACTCTATAACTAAATAAATTAATTGCGCTAAAAAGAGGGAGACACGGACGAAGTGCGCCGTGTGTCTGTCCTCAGTTTAGAGCACTTAATCTATTTTTTAGACTCAGTCCCGCCACGCGGACTTTTGATTGGCCGACATGTTCGTGTTAATCGTGCGGCCAGAAGCCCTAATTAAGCAACTACGCCGCCGCACCTCGTCGACGCTGAGAAGACGACGCTTCTATACCCTGGAAGTGACAGAAAAATTCGCCCATTTGCAAGATTTGTGCTTTGTGACGCGACTGGGAGAATCAATGGCGCACTTACGGGAAGACTGCGGAGCCCAAAAGCTCGAGGAAACGGGTGGTAACGTGGAGACAAACAATGCAACGAAAGTGTGAGCTTTCCGCTGCAGGTAAAATGTTGTACTTCGCACAGATCCGTTGACCACCGAACCTAAGGATCGCGTTAGTTAATTTAGTGTGATCAAAACGCGTTTCAGGACCTTTTAACGGACCTTAATAAAGTACCAATGCCCGTTTGGTTCAGTGAACATATTACCCTGTTTGTAGCAACTTTTTTGGCAGTTGTTACCAGAAGACTCCAATAAATTCTTTGTAGGAACCAGTGAAAGTGCAATGGTGGTCACTAATTTTTTGTAATGGGCTCCGTTGAAACTTAATACAGATCCCGATAGTTATAAAACTGTCGAAATTGTAATACGTAAATTCCGTGCTACGGAAATGAAGATGCGTAAATTCCGTGAAGGATATGTCAATTTTTATCACCTTACATCAAGTTCGGGGACTAACATGGTCCAGATCAGCTGGCATAAAAAACAGTGCTTCGCATAGATGAATGCTTAGAGCCGCACCTGTGTAGGCTCTCAAACGACCCATCCTGCCGATGGCATGGTGTTGTTTGTTACGTTCTTGCATACATGCTTATTAGCTTAGTTCTCTAAAGCTTTTTCACCTCCCCCCAGTGCTGACAACATTTTATTTCAACATGAGTATACACCAAATAATAAAACATAAATAACATTTACCTATGAATACACATTTTTTTAAATAATTGCTATGCCATTCAACCTTACGTCTGTAATGAACAGCACACAACAATTGTCCGTTGAAGTTGATTGCATAGCAATTATGAAAAGAACCATTCGGGGGTTCGTTTTAAACCAAGGCTTTCTACCTCTACTAGCCAACGGATCTTTCTCGGCGTGCGGTACGATAAACTCCCAACGGGCTGGACGCGGCGACGGGGGGTTGGGGGGTGGCAGAGGAAGTTGCGGATGGTATCACTCACGGAGCACACTGTAGATGGAGCGGGGAATTTACCCAGCGTTCCTCGCGAGGAGCTGCCAGCTCGCCGGCGGCGCGTCGGCGGTACGGCTTCGTCGTCTGCTGTAGCGATGGTTGTTTTGGGCCTGCTTTGGCGCAGCTTCACGTCCGTTGCGCGCTTCCTTCGCACGGCTTGATTAACTTGTCCGACAGCTCCTCCTGGGTAACCCGGACTCGACGGGCTTAAGTGGTCCTACGTTAAAGTTACGGTAAGCATTGGTTTGCATGGCGGGAAAAGCAAATGTGGAGGCCACACACTGACTTCTGGCCGCTAGAGCAACGCTACCTTTTACGCACTGCTTGCCACGAATGGGGCTCCGTTTTCTAAATTGGCGAAGACCAATATCTGTTGGGTTTTAAGAGGTATTACAAAAGGCGAAATCAAGAACTGGTTCTTATAAATAGCTTTCTCCCAATTTTCAAATCTACTGAACTAACTTGTTTTATTCGGCATAAATGGGAATCACTAAGCTCACACGCCGAATTGTTTCGGTGTCTGCGCTTCCGTCGCGCGGTGGTGTAGACCCGAACTTGCACATCAGGATGGTTAGGTTCCGCTGTCTCACCCTTCGAAAAACCATCCTCTCCGTTTGTTTGCTGCCTACGCACAGCCAAGCTACAGCGGCGGCGTCGCCGCTCTAGCCCAGCCGTGGCCGACGCTGCTGCGCTCGGGACGCCGCCCCCGCTAATTCAAGGTAACGGCTGCCAAATCTCTGCTTTCACTCTTTGTAGAGCCACGTGTGGGAATTGAATTGACGTCGCATGGGCAATTTTTGTGGATGTTGTTTAAAGCTTTCCTTTCCAATCACCTTCACAGCCTGAATTGAAGCCAATTTGTTAATGTATAACACACGATTTATTAGATGCGACGCTGAGAGGAGCATCTCTTGCCGGCGGCCCTGTCGTCCTACCTGCGTCATCCTTGTCCGCGTCTGCACAGCCGCGTCTCTCCTCCGCTCAACCCCTCTCCTCTCGCCGTGATAGCGCGCCCTCTCCCCCAGCATCTGTGGCGCGCGCAGTGCGGCGCGCTCTCTCACTCCGCCGGTGGGAGGCGCTGCACGCGGCGCAAGCGCGCTGTGCGCATGTACAGCGCCCTCTCTCTCCGTGGTCGTCTCTCCTTCGGGCGCGCTGCGCATATAAGCGGAGTGGCGTGCTCCGGCCGGTCTCTCAGTCGACTGTCGTCTTGTTCTCCCTCTCTCTCTCTCTCTCTCGCATTACCCGAGGATTGCTCACGCAATTCGAGTGATCGACCCAACGGAAACGCACAATGGAACCCCCTTCAGCGTAGCATCACTCCAGGGTTCCCGCGAGGGGATGTGGGCGTAATTTTTACTTCTGAGGATACAGTACCCTTTTTCTTTCCTTACAATCCCGGAAATATTTACGCATATAATTTTGACACACAAAAATTATTTATGGGATTACGTTTACAGCGTAATTAGTGAAAGAGGTATTCGAAAGGGTTTTTCGTAATTAATAGATGCAGTGTCCTTTCCAACGTTCAGTCCTGTCGTGTTCTGATGGTAGCGGTGTCCACGAACTTCCGCATTCAAAGATTTCAAACGAAGCAAGCATAAATGGTCTAACCCAAAAACGTGGCACATACCAGCATCATATACATATAAAAATATATTTTTTAAATTTTTTCACAGTTATTTAAAAGAATATTTTTCATTTTTAATCTGAAAGTACCTAAACCAATTGTAGAGTCAAAATATGACTGAAAAAATATGATTGGTTTATGAACATTTATCGAGCCTTCTACTCAAACTCCAGGTACATAGAAGAGGTTGAGGAATTTTGCAGGTCTTCGATTGTGAGAACATTATTGCGAGTGTACAAAGACCCTGAATGGTTCCTACGTGAACAGTCCCTCTAACTTAAAAAATAAGAGCGGTTACTTTTTGGCATTATTTTACAGAAATGATACTTCATCCAATCTTTGAACCCCAAAACTACGTTGTAGAGGAGTCGGTCGAAACTGTTGTCTCTACCTGGAGAGCGAGTTGTTTCTGGAATATTTTCTTTGCGCATTCTACATAGAGCTTAGTTGTTTCAATTCCTCTTATTTTCACGTCTGTTCCAACCTGGTCGAAAAATACGACGAGAGAAGTTCTGTAGTTTTGTAGCATTTTCGCCTGTCGTACTGTCGTCCTCTCGTATTCTTGTCGTCTCGTGATTCTAAAGTTCTGTCGTGTGTAGTATTCGTGTCCCGATTTTGATGTTCCGTCGTGCCGAATTCCTGTCTTGTCGTGATCCTGATTTCCATAAGTATCTGCACATGGTTTGAATGTTATTGCCCATTGTGAAGTGTAGCGTAGATGGCAGTTCTGTTGTGACTGCACGAGTGTTTGTCGTTCAGAAAATTAAGTCTGTCGTTACGACGGAGATGCGTGTCGTAAACAACAGATGGCTTTGTCATAACAACAGGACTTCTGTTGTCACAACAAAGTTGTTTGTCGTACGAGAAGAATTCTTGTTAGGCTTTCGCGGTATTCTTGTGGTGATTTCAGACTGGGAACCTGGTATTATCGAGGCCTTGTCTGCTCAACCGGACAAACGGTAGTCATTCTGCGCATATAATCGGCTTCTTCACCACCGGCAAATGCTACTTAGCCTGACCATTTTGTTCACCCCCAGAAATCGTTGACATCTATTGAAACTACCACATTATTCTCTACAGAAGAAAGCCGAATGTAGCATCGTTGTGGGTAGAGCACTAAGGACACAACAATGGGTATTATTATTAAATAAATGCCGCACTTTACCTAATGGTGGGTCGCTTGGCAGGTGCCGCACAGCACTTATGTCAGACCGCTGTTGTGGACGAGTAGAGAGGCCAGAAAAGCAGATTTCGCACACGCTTCTGGACTGCAAGGAAATAAGACATTATGGCCTGGGATTCTTGAAAACTTTTACTATTGGATTTCTATAGAAAACATTGACCGTTTCATCCACACCATGACCGAACAATAAGACATCCATGGTTATTGCGACTGATAATTTTTTTGTTGTGTAGCGCGTAAGGAAACTATTTATAAAGAACGTGTCACTCAAGATATGAATATGAATATGGAGCAGAGACAATCCCCTCCAGACGCGACACCGTTGTCTACGAAAAACATAAATTGTATAAAGCACGTCTTTGAGTTCGCATAAATATTCGAACTCAACTTCGTAAGGTCATCAACTCTCAGCATAAGTGACACGGAAGCCATTAATTGCCTCATCCGCAAAGCTATAAAGAAATCTCCTAATCTTCCTATGTCCACCGCGACAAATAAACTGCTCCAATTACGAATTCACAACTCGGGCACGGAACTCATCGAAGGGAATCTTTCCAGTCAACGTCTCGGCCTAACTCAAACACCAGCAGGACTGGCACTTTTACAGGACCACAAAATGTCAACTCCTGAGACCACGGACAGGAAACCTCTTCCCCATAATTGGCGTGAATCCATTCATGTCCTCCCTCTTCCCAAAAAATATCCACCCCACTCTGCACTCCGGTCGTCGACACGCCCGTAGCCAAGCCCAAGAACAAATCTAAGGAAACACTCCTAAGTGTTTTGTACACAGATGCCAGCCCTTACTCCAATCCGTCCCATCACTTAGCCATAGCCACCACTAAACACAAGATCATCACCTGCGCATCAATCAAGAGCATATCTGTCTGGGCAGCGGAATAATTTGCTGTAGCCCTCGCCATCACTCAAACACCCTCAACGATTCTAATTACGGACTGTCAAGCCGTCTGTCGCCGCTTCTTATCAGGTTCGTGGTCTCAACTACGTGGTACCTCCTGGCTCAGCACGGTTTCAACAGGAAGATCGACATTGTGTGGACCCCGGGACAGTCCTCACTAGCGGGCAATAATTTTTCCCATACACAATCCTGCAAACTCTCCTCCCAGGCCTCTGAGGAAACACCAAGTCTCGTTCCCCTGCTCAAATTTCAAGACCCACCCAACATTACCGAACATCAAGACAACATTTTCCCCCTCCTCATATGCACCATACTTAAACAGAAGAAGTAATACTCTGGAGGCTTCAAACAAACACCTTTCCTCACCCAACTTGGCTACATCAGATGTACCCCACTCAATACCCTGCCACATGTAAATTCTGACCTAATCCATGTGCCCTCATACACATGATCTTGGGGTGCACACACAGCCCAGCCCTCCCACCTTTACCCACTCCCTTCCCCTCGCTGAGCTCTGGGAGAACCCGACGACCAGCGCCGGCTTGGATGCACAGCCACTCCTGGTGTCCAGCGCTGAGACAGCAAGGTCGTCCCATGGGCTCCTGGACTGAGGAGCCACTCCCACATCACCAGGCTCACAATAAAGTTTTTTCCTCTTCCACCTTCTTACCGAAAGCAAAATCACGCGACTTATCGACTGTATCAGGGAACGTTTTCTCGTAAACACACCAACACCTTCGCTGTCTTTCCTAGAGCGAATCTGATATTTTAGGGTTCGTACAAGCTAATGTTACGGGATAAGTGCCACCTCGGTTTGTGTTACTCAAGTTTAGTCACGTGTAGTCGTTTGGCTTAGCTGGAATGTAGTGGCAACAGAGAAGCGTATTGCTTCTGTCAATTGTTAGGCGTAAATTTTCGGCGGTGAGATTAAAGGATGGTTTTGAAGCACTCTGCTTCAAATTTAGGATGTAGGGTCGTTGTATGTCCACTTGCCGTGATTTTCATAAACGGCTTTTACCGTTTCTGTGCGCAAACGAGTCTACTGAGGTATACAGAATGTGTCTTGCACACTGTAATTCAATCCCTTCTAATTTAATCGCCGGCATGTGAAAGGTATATCTCACCTGTAATATTGACCCCATAAAAAAGGCATTCATTTGAAGTGGGTGAAAAGTTGGATAGCTTCATGTGGTCTCCTAGGCAATTAAAGAACTGATGCGGCTTTCAAGGCATATTTTCTCAAGTATTTGCCATGCCAACACCACCTTCATAATATTGCGGGTCCGCTCTCACGCTTCTCTGTGGGAACAGTAGGTACGCCTAGTTCGACCGCTCATTCGCGGTGTTGGCGCATGCGGAGTTCCGCTTTACCTCCCCACTTGAGCTCGACACGCAGCTAGACAGGCAGACAGACAGAATACGAATGCCTAGGACCGCCACCTCGCAAATTCTGGAGAAACCCATTAATTAAATTACTTTCGTAGTTTCCGCAAGGCCACGCCGCGCAACGGGTTCTTTCAGAACCACCCTAATATTCCTCTCCAGAGCAAAGAAAGTCGTGTAGTGGCACCCTGCTAACCAATTGTGCTAGATTTCAGTATAACTCATTTACACCCATCACTTGTTCTAAACATGCAAATATATATTCCTGCCGTCACTTTACTACCTATATTATTATGCTTACCAAACTACTGCGACAAGGACCATGTAAATGTGTGTTTGAATGGTGTACGGCGACAAGGACAATGTAAATGTGTGTTTTAATGGTGTGGGGAAAACGGCGCTATAATAGGATTCACGCACTAACTCGCTAACTCCGGAAATGTGGCTGTTTCATTATTGGGATGTGTTTTAATGTGCACTCAATAAACTGTCGCGTGGAATGAGCTCTCAAAATCTGTGCGAAACCTTTTCCGCCTAAGTACTTGTCTGGAATAAAACGTTCCTGGAGGCAGTCTGTCTTCTGTGTCCTCGTCGCATCAATTGCTTTATCGTATTGTACAAGGTTGTTGACTGTAACGTGGGGCACTGATTAGGTAATAATGTAATAAGAAAGAAAATTTATAGATAGATCCTAGTTCCTCCTCACACACTCTCATTAGCCACGGTGTGTGACCAACATCAATTTTTTTCCTACAGCTGACGCATTTAGTAGGTGTATAGCTTAGAGCATTTATTTGCCTTTTAGAGAATATTTCAATTTCACACACTTCTTTACTGCCCATCTATCCAGCCGGATATAGCTAGCGCATAACGTGCGCCCATGACTTTTGCTGTGTGAGATGCTCAGTTTCCGAAGCATACGTTGCACTACTGAGCAGAAACCGTCTTACTTTTGCGCGGATAGGATGGATTCCTTTCTAATGGCGGAAAACTTGCTTTCTGCACGGATTTAGTTTCAGTACACATGCAGTTTATGGCACTGAAAATATCACACCCACAATGCCACGCGCGCGGGGTTTGTTTATTGCTGCTGCAGTGCGTAACACCTCTATACGATTTCAAGTGCAGGCAATTTGCTTCATTAAGGATGAAATTCTTGCTGGGGCAAACTGTTATCGACTAGGCAGTGCGCTAAAATGTTATTCATTAAGTCCCCGCTTTATTCCTTATTCACAGAAAGAATATGCCGAGAAAAGCCGGAATGCACATCCTGGCATAACAGGGTATCAGGCCTCTTCAAAATAACAGTACAACGCTCGACCTCCTACCGCAGCTGATAACGTCGCCCAGTGGCCGACTGGAAACACGTGGAGGACATGAGCGCTCAAGCAGATAAGCTGTGTTCTACTTTCATGGCGTAGCGTCTAGAACGTTATCGCAAGCGCGGGGTTTTCGTCTTGGGTGTGCCTTCACGTGTGCGCATTCACCACTGCCTGTTGATAATATGAGGAACAAAACACAGTCAGAACTGCTGCCTTTGCACGTCTATAATCATTCCCACGACTTCTCGGAAATCAAGGTTGTCGAAGTTGAATCAGGCATTTGTTTTCATATCTCGCTTTGCTGTTCTACATGTACCCATTTACAGTACTAAAATGATTTCTGAAAATAAGGGGGCTGATAGATTACTATGTTCGTATTGATCATTGTAGTTTGATAGCGCGTTTTTCCTTTTGCAATTGTATTGCATGCGACACTAGCGGAAATATTGGGAAATGACGAAGTTGCAATAACTGCATTATGCCACGTTTCACTAATCGGAGCTGATCAAGAGCGTTGAAATTAATAGAGCGATGCGAGGTGTGCGCTTTGCTCAGCTTTATGCTGCTCTCAGGTATAAAGATAGTTGTTCACGCTTGCTTCAACAATGCAGCATTTTCTGAAATAACCTATTAGAGCTGAGAAAAATGGCGGCCTTCGAGATTTATCACAGGAAACAACACAACAAGGTAACATTTGCAATCAAACGTGAACCTACAGGCTTATGTAGGTGTGTTTAAGCCGAAATTAATATGAGTCGCAGAGGTTGTATTAGGTAAGCTGTTTTACTTGTGAATAGGGTTTTGTTCGGGGCAGTGGAAAACCCCTTGACGGTAGTATCAGTGTGATGCATTTTTGGGAAATAAATATTGAAAATTCATAAATGTTTTCAGAAAGAAGTTCAGCCTCCAAGTCGAACGTATTTTGTTCAAAAATTTCAATTTTGCAATGCAAATTATATTATTACTTTCGTGAGAAGCAGGCTGCCCATTATTGTAATGATTGCAACTTATGCGACTGATCCTTCATTTCTGCCAGCCGAATTATGAAGTTGGGTTGCTTTGGCTATCTCAGTTTTGCAACACCTAAAAACCTACAGTAATGACGGAGTATTTATATGCTTACGTCATAAATATGAATAGTTAATGTTCTTAGTCCGGAAACTCAAAAGGTTCATTTGATTGTAGGGTTTAACGCGCCAACGCAGCGCAGGCGATGGGGCGCGCCGTAGTGGAGGGCTCCGGATTAATTTTGCCCACCTGGAGGCCTTAAACGTTCGCCGAAATCTCATACACACGGGGTTTTTGCATTTCGCCTTCATCAGAAAAGTGGCCGCCGCGGCCGGCACGCCAACCCGTGTCCTCGTGCTCAGCAGCGCAATGCCTTAGCCACTGAGAACTCAAAAAGTTTCTCAATATTCCGTCTGACCTCAAACGTGCGATCCATTTTAAAGGTTCCTTGAGATTCTAATAACATTTTAATTTCTTCTCGTAAACAGCATTTTTAAAATTGAGATCCTGGCTGGGAACTTAGGCGGTTGTATATATGAATGGTCAGTCATAAACAAAACCGTGCGAGGAAAGTTTCTTGAAGGCGAAAATAAAACAATGGCTCCAATCTACGCTGTGAGGGTGATTGGAAAGTGTTAAGTTCGGGCACCTCAATTAATTCATTTATATCGCCCGGCAAATAGGTATCGTTCGCTGGGGTTAGCTTGCTTACCTCTATTGTGTTTGTTTTGAAGCGGGCCGAGCTGACTTGGGTGCGATTGCCGCGGGGAGAATTCGCGGAAACTTCTTTTTGTTCACCGCGCATATTGTGTTCACCAGACGAGCGGGCTCGAACAGGGATTATACACACGCGTCTATCACCCCAAAATAGTTAAAAGCGATGTAAGCTTTGGAAGGAGAATTTTCTTGCGTTCGTTTGAGAAGCCGGCGGAGGGGGACTGTCGACGTTTTAACTGCCGTGATTACCGTAATGAGAAAGCCCGAACCGGACAGAAGCTGGAGCTCAGTCAAAGGGTCAAACGTAGAAGGATGGCACCAGACGTTATGTCTACGACAGATGCGCTGCTTAAAAGTTACTAGGCGAAACTGGCATTCGTCACACGTCTGACCGTGGCGACAGGGCGTCTGGGATGCGTCCATGTGTGGGCGACCATGCTTTGTTCGCTGAACACAAACTTCGCTGAAATAGGCTACATAATTAGGAAAAAAGGAAATGACCATGCGACCCACCAGCTCATTTTCCGCAACAGAACCTATGATGTCCCTCGAGAATGCTCTGCAATTGGTGGAGGCCGGCAAAAGCAAGCGCGTGTTAGGCAGGGCTTACAGTTTGAATAGCGAGCTATATGCCCGTGAAACATACTGCACATTCTTTTTATGACAAAGAACGGTGGAGTAAACAGTTGAATTCCGAACGAACACGCAAGCGTGTGCGCCAATGCGTACGAAACTACCGCCGGCCGAGCTCGACATCTCGCCGTCGCGCAGACGAATTTTCGGGTTCGAGGCTCTTAGGGGCCAACGAACCGTTTCAGCACGTACAGCCGCGACCTTGCTTGGTATCTTAATCCCTTGACAGGAGGTTGGCCGTCATATCGCCAACCAGCAAAGGTAAAAATAGAGACGAGGGGAGTAAGGAACAGCAAGAAGCGACGAGATAGTGCCAGTCGTCGCATAAGTTTCGAATGGTGTTGGCTTGCTGCTGCTGTTACGAGCTCGTTTCTAGTTTACAACCACTGAAAACTTCAGTTTGTTCGAGTACTTTACAATGAAATTTTGCTGCTGCGTTTTGAAATGCCCATGTAGTACGGGGAAATCGTCGAGGGAGTGCGACATCCCCGCCGGTGAAGAGATCTCCTTTCATGTGCTGCCAAACGACGAACCGCGGCGAAGCAGGTGGCTACGTTTTGTGAACTTTGCAAACGGAGGAGAAAGGGAGCTAAAGGAAGTACGAGTGTGCTCGCTTAATTTCCGACGTAGTGATTACGGCAGGGACCCTTACGTTAGCTTACTCCTGGGACATGCTTGCGCTCGTCGCCGACTTCGTCAAGTCGCCGTCAAAGCGCTCTGACCTTGGGGGAAAAAATGCCGTACACAGCGCGCATTGACGCTCGTATCTGTCTGGTCGGAGCAGAGAGCTCACGCGAACGGCTTTCCATACACGACACCGGCCAACTGGCATAAGCGATACTGCTACTGAAATTGAACTATTATTAACCGTAATAAAAATACGGCACATACGTACCAGTCTGTATTCGTCCGTCCTGACGGGGCTGACGAGGCAGCGGTGCCGACGGCAGGGCGTTCGTCTGTTGTGGTTATCGCGGAATGGTCGCATTCCCATCCACCGCGTATCCCACAACTCCTGCCGCTCGTGCACTTAGAAGCATTGAGCGTTCAAGTGGTGTGAGGTTGTTAAATGCAAGCCCTAGCTCCTCAGCGAGAGTTTTGTGTTCCGGATCAGGCGATTCCATGACTAGGGCTGCGGGTGCACTAGGTTTTACTAGTATTGTGAGCTTTGTCTGAGGCTACAGCCTGTATGCCACCATAGGTAGCAATTGCTCACTATCATCACCACCGGCTTGAGGTGATCACTTCTTCATTTCCTGTACAAACTTATCATCATCGACGAGCCCGCTTCTTCGGGGATCATCATGAGTGCTGTGGCTTGATCGCCATCTTGCGTTCTAGTCGACTCGCCTCCGAATAAAGGAGCTACGAAGCCACGGCCTGGTCGCCTGCTATCTACGGCCTCACAAGTGGTGGAGCTGCAACTCGATCCCGACCTGTACCTCTCCTTCGACACCCCTGGAGCTCCGTTCCGGGCGCCGCTTGCCCTCGGGACCAATGCCCATGTCGCAAGATACTCCCAGTGGCGCTGTCTCAGCGCCCCTGCAGTGCATCGTGACCAGCCCCCCCGCGACCCGCCCCACTTCTATGATCTTCGGGGGAGAAGACGTGGAGGAGTGGCTGGACAGTACACCCACGTAAGCCAGTTCAATAGGTGGGATGATCACAACAAACTGTTGAACGTTGGCTCCTCCCTTAAGCAAGTCGCTGAGACATGGTATTTGAACCACCGACACGACTTTGCCGACTGGGCTGGCTTCACTACGGAGCTGCGAAAGATTTTTGGCTCCACTAAAGCTCGGAGCGGCAACGCAAGAGGATACTGGATGCCCGCATGCAGCAAGCTAACGAGACCTATACATCGTACATCGAAGATGTTCTAGCACTGTGCCGCCGCGTCGACAAAGATATGCAGGAGTCCGACCGTGTCCGTCACATTCTGAAGGGGATCGGCGAGTTCTCGTTCAACGCACTTGTCCTTCAGAATCTGGACACTGTATCCGACGCAATCTGTACCTGTCAGCGTCTCGACGAACGCCAGTCGATCCGCCTGCCACGGCACATGGCGTCTACTCATCATCTTGAAGACGAACAACAACTTCGTGCGATGATTCGCGCTATAGTTCGCAAGGAAATGTATGGCGACGTCTCTCACTGCACACATGGTGTCCCCTCAACATCTCCTGCTCCTGGCCTTCGCGAGATGGTTAAAGAGGAGCTTGCCGCCATGCCGGTGCTATTGCTTCCTGTTCATCCTGTGGCTCATTCAACGCCGTCTTACTCTGAGGTCGCTGGACGGACACCCCTGCCGCTGTCCCCCCTCACGGCTCACCCATCGTCTGGCTATGTGGCGTCAATGCCACGTGTGCCGAGCTCGCCGCCTTACTTTCCGGCCCGCCAGGATGCCGCCATCAACCGCCCCGTGTGCTACTATTGCGGCATTCGAGGTCACGTCTCCCGGTTTTGTCGACGTCGCCAACGGGATGAACGACGTGGCTACGCCGCCTATGAACGCGAACACCTGGCCCCGAATTACTGCGGCTACCGGCCGCGTGCGTACCTGTCGCCTTCCCACCGCTCCCCGTCTCCGCCTCAGTCTAACGACGTTCCCCGCAGCTCCCGTGGACCACGACCCCGCTCGCCTTCACCAGGTCGCCGCTCGGTATCGCCTCCTCGCCCTACGTCTTACGTCTCCGACCACTGCCCGGAAAACTAGTTAATGCAGTTTTGGGAGGGAAAACTGCATCTCCTGCGAATCTTACAAATCCTCCAGAGCGTCCGTCGAACTTGCTGTCTGTTTTAGTGGAAGGTGTTTGCATCGATGCCCTAATTGACACTGGTGCTAGTGTTTCAGTCATAAGCGCGGAATTGTGTGCACGCTTACGTAAGGTACGAACACCATACAACGGACCTTCTTTACAAGGAGCCAACAGCAGTGTGATTAGGTTATTCGGACAATGCACGGTGCGGGTTTTCATCGGTGCCCTTCGCCATCATATTCCGTGTGCGGTGTTGTCTCCCTGTGCTTATCATTTGATTTTGAGTTGGGATTTTCTGTCTTCCGCCTCCGCCGTCATTTCTTGTCACCAACCCGAAATTGTAATGACAGATACTGAGCATCCCAGCATTTCGGAGGTGCAACCCACTATGCACCTAACAGCCAGTGCCGACGGCGTTTTATATCCAGACCAGGAGACATTACTTTGTGTTCGTTCGGCGCAGATCAGGGACGGTGACGTGATGATAGTTCCATCTCCGCGTTTTATGTCCAAAGGAGTCGTCATCACAACGTGTCTCGTCCGATTGACAGAAGGCTCGGTGACGCTGTTAGCTACCAATGCCACTTCCGAGCCGATTAGGCTCCCCGAAGGCACCAACGTTGCTTCTGTTGTGAATGGCGAAGCCGTGTCACTTCTTCCCCACTGCTCGGTATTCCCTGTTTCACGGCCTTCAAATTCTGGACAATCACTTTCCCCACTGGCGGCCACTATAAGCACAGACCTCACAGAAAGGGAAACACAACTCCTTCTTCAGCTCCTGGAAAAACACAAGGACTCCTTTGACTGGTTTTCCAGCAAACCAGGACAAACATCCGTGGCAGCGCATCGTATTGAGACGGAAGGGACACAAATCGTTCGCCGTCGCCCGTACCGCGTGTCTTCGTCGGAACGAAAAGTGATTGAAGAAAACGTTGGGGACATGCTTCAACGCAACATTATTCGTCCGTCCTCCAGCCCGTGGTCTTCCCCCGTCGTCCTGGTGAGGAAGAAGGATGGTTCGGTACGTTTTTGTGTCAATTATCGGGCTTTGAATAAGATCACAAGAAAGGATGTCTACCCGATGCCGCGCATAGATGATGCGCTCGACTGTTTGCAAGGCGCTCAATATTCCTCGAGCTTGGATTTGCGATCTAGCTATTGGCAGATCCCCATGCACGAGTCTGACAAACAGAAGACAGCGTTTGCAACTCCAGATGGCTTATACGAATTTAACGTAATGCCTTTTGGTTTGTGCAATGCCCCTGCTACATTTGAGCGCATGATAGACACAGTCCTTCGCGGCCTTAAATGGAAGACATGCCTATGTTACCTTGACGATATCGTAATTTTTTCGTCGAGTTTTTCTGAACATCTCCTACGACTTGATGAAGTATTGACTAGTCTGGCTAACGCCAACCTGACTTTGAACACCAAAAAATGTCACTTCACCCAAAAATCTATCAAGGTTCTTGGTCTTGTCGTCAGCAAGGATGGTATCCGGCCCGACCCAGACAAAATTTCCGCAGTCGCCGATTTTCCTCGCCCCCAACACCAAAAAGCCCTTCGCAGTTTCCTCGGTCTAGCATCATATTTTCGTCGTTTCGTCCGTAATTTCTCCCTCTGGCTTCGCCCCTCAACCAGCTACTGCATTCCGGAACCTCCTTCGTCTGGACTGATGACTGCGAAATAGCTTTTGAAGACCTCAAGCAGGCACTTACTTTCGGACCGGTACTATGTCATTTCGATGACACAAAACCCGCCATACTCCATTCCGATGCTTCTAGGCAAGGCATCGGCGCCGTTTTGCTACAGCGAGATGCCCAGTTGCGTGAAAGAGTCGTAGCTTATGCGAGCCGCTCTCTGACACAATCGGAACAGAACTATACAATCACTGAGCAAGAGTGTCTGGCGGTTGTATGGGCCGTACAAAAATTCCGGCCATATCTCTACGGCCGACATTTCACGGTCGTAACAGACCATCACGCATTGTGCTGGCTGTCTTCATTAAAGAACCTGTCTGAGCGACTTGGTCGGTGGGTGCTGCGCTTGCAAGAATACGACTTTTCGGTTACGTACAAGTCCGGAGTCAAGCACCTCGACGCAGATGCGCTTTCACGGTGCCCGCTCACGCAGTCGTCGGACGACTTGGTGTCACCCACTCATGAGCTCCACCTGCCCATTTCACCCATAGATGTCACGTCTGCCGATCTCCGCGACTTGGTTGCCTGTCAACGCGCCGACAGCTACTGCCGAAACATAATTGATCGGCTCACCGGTTCGACGCAACCACCTAATAGCCCCCTACGTCGGCAACTACGAAATTTCCGGTTGGTTGATGGCGCACTGCACTGTATCAACCACCACACCGATGTTGCCGGATGGGTTCCAGTTGTGCCTCGTTCCCTTCGTTCAAGCATCTTGCAAGCTTTCCATGATGACGCAACCGCTGGCCACCTTGGATTTCACAAGGCATACGAGCGCATTCGAGGTCGCTTCTTTTGGCCGGGACTGTCTACCAGTGTCGCCAAATACGTCGCCTCCTGCCCGCCATGTCAACATCGCAAGAGATCTACGTCTCCACCCGCCGGTCTATTGCAGCCGGTTCCATGCCCAGCTACACCGTTTGAAGTGGTCAGTATTGACCTTTACGGTCCATTGCCTATGACGGCCACTGGTCACCGCAGAATCGTCACGGCCGTTGACCATCTAACTCGCTACGCGGAGACGGCTCCACTTCGTTCGGCCAGCGCTGCTGACATCGCTCACTTTTTTCTTGCACAATATCTTTCTTCGCCATGGCGCACCTCGCGTCCTCCTAAGTGACCGGGGCAAGAGCTTCCTGTCGCAGGTCCTCTCCGATGTACTTCCAGCTGCTAACACCTCTCACATGATGACATCGAGTTACCATCCTCAAACTAACGGACTTACGGAACGCTTTCACCGCACTCTTTCCGACATGCTCTCGATGTACATACAGCCTGATCACAGGAATTGGGACACTATCCTACCTTTTGTTACTTTTGCCTTCAACACCGCAGTTCAACGCACCACAGGATACACCCCATTCTACTTTGTGTACGGTCGGCACCCTTCACACACTTTGGATACCTGCTTCTTTACAGCTCCGGTTTCCCCTTCTGCATCGTCCCCCGAACAATTCGTTTCTCGCATCGCACATTGCCGCCAGCTTGCTCGCACGCGCACTGAAGCTAGTCAACAGGACCGCAAACAACGCTATGACACTGCTCATCGATCTGTTTACTTCTCCCCTGGTGACGAAGTCTTGATCTGGACACGGGTTCACGTTCCCGGCCTCTGCGAGAAATTTTTACACCGCTTCTTTGGTCCTTACAAGATTCTCGAGGCGACCTCACCCGTCAATTATCGTGTCACCCCAGTTTGTGAAACTTCGAACCGTCGTCGTCGCGGTACAGAGATTGTACACGTGTCCTGGCTTAAGGCCTTCACTTGCCGTGATCCTGCCTAACCCGCGGCCAGGCGGCCGCTTTTCCCAAGAGGGGGCATTAGTGTGAGCTTTGTTTGAGGCAACAGCCTGTATGCCACCATAGGTAGCAATTGCTCACTATCATCACCACCGGCTTGAGGTGATCACTTCTTCATTTCCTGTACAAACTCATCATCATCGACGAGCCCGCTTCTTCGGGGATCACCATGAGTGCTGGGGCTTGATCGCCATCTTGCGTTCTAGTCGACTCGCCTCCGAATAAAGGAGCTACGAAGCCACGGTCTGGTCGCCTGCTATCTACGGCTTCACAGTATTTTTAAAATGGCAGCCGTCTCGGTTTCCGCACGAGTTTCGGTTCCTGTCTGACTCCCGCGTGTGGGTGCTATATGGAGTCGACATACTAAGTATCTGTTTCATGGACCGGCTCGTATGACACCATTGTTCACGTCACCAAATGTGCAATTTTAGCAGGAGATTTAAAATTTTGGCTTAAATTGCCTTATTTCTCAGTGAATAAAGCATCATTTGCTTCCGGAAAAGCGCTTGGGGTACTATGAAACACCTAATCTTTCGAATAAAACAAACTTTTGTTTTATCTTCATGGCTCCTTTAAACCCTGCAATCAAATCAACAAACAGTGAAACCAGATAATTCTGCCAGCCGTTACCTGGAATTCGCGGAGGCGGCGTCCCGAAGGCAGCTGCGTCGGCTACGGCCGGGCTGGAAAGGCGGACGCCGCCTATGTAACCCGTACGTGCATCAGCAGCAAAAAAAAAAACGGACAGGTGCGTCTTTCAAAGGACGAAAAGGGGGAACCTAGCCATCTTGATGTGTTAACTGGGGCTACACCACCGCACGACACGAGCGCAGAAAAGGGAACAGTTCGCCATGTGGACTTAGTGATTCCCCTTTATGCCGATTAAAACTAGTTAGTTTAGTAAGTTTGAGAACTGCGACAAAGCTGAGGGAACTTTTACAAGCACTATTTATTAGAACCCGTTACTCCGTTCCCCTTTTGTAATAGCTTTTAAAATACAACCGAATTGGTATTCACCGATTTCGAAAACTAATTCCCATTCGTGGCAAGCATTGAGCAAAAGGTAGCGTTTCTCTAGCGCCCAGATGTGTGTATTTGATCTCTACATTTTGTTTTTCCACCCTTCAAACTAATTCGTAACGTATCTTTGACGTAATACCACTTATTTCCTTCGGGTCCGGGATACCCAGGAGGGGATACCGAACAACTTAATCAAGCCGTGCGAAGAAAACTCGCATTGGACGCGAAGCTGCACCAAAAGAGGCCCAAAATAAGCGTCGATAAATCAGACAACAAAGGCACACTGCCGACGCGCGCGCCGGCGAGCAGGCAGCGCCACGCAGGGAACTCTGGGTAGATTGTGCTCCGTTAGTAAAACCCTCCCCTCTGACCCCGACTGCCCCCCTCTACCCCCCCCCCCCCCCCCGCCGCATCATCCGCGTGCGGAGTTCCCGCACGCCGTGAACGAACCGTTCGGTGGTAGAGTAGAAAGCTGCTTTAAAAGCAAACACTCAGCGTTATTGCTTTCTTCTTGTAGATTGCAAGGAGGCCTGCGCTGCTTGTCTAGTTTGGAAGGTTTGATTTGAATATTTGACCGTCCAAATTAAAGCAGGCTGTAAACAGACGGTGACAGAGTGGCTGAGATTTTTTCTCTATGTCGCTAAATTAATGGCGAGAATGTGTAACGGAGCAGACTGTTTTTGGTGCAGCAAATTTCCGCCGGCCTTATCTTGCATTCCACTCGGATAAAGCTCTGAAATACTTATAGACGCCAACGAGGCGATGCCCCTTTTAACTAAAGATGCTGTTGTATAGGCATCACACGAAATGCACAATGAGATGAATAGAGTTTACTCATACATTACATAATGTATACTTCTCCAAAATATTATTCGGGGTGATTGCTTTGACGAAACAGTTGCTGCAGACAATGAAAAGACATGGATAACCACGTCATTTCGTTTGTCTCCGCGTACGTGCAGTAAAAAGGGCAGATAGAAAAGACTACTACGGGAATAGGCATTCCACCGTTTTAGTTAGGTCGCAAGAACTATGGCTTCCGCTGGCGTTGTCCAGCTCACGTGCTTCGGCATCGCTTCAGACTTGCGGCGCTGGTGAGTGAGTTCGAGCTGTCGAGGTGTGCGGACGTACAGAGCGCGGCGGAGGCATCGATGACGAAAACGGATAAGTGTTTCAAATTTATTATTCCTTTTTTAGAGTGACCATGTTTTAGAGAGAGATGTAGGTTTGTTGAAAGGGGCGGTAGTTAGCGTAGGGAAGTGACCGAATCAGAGGTGTCCCGCGGTGGTTGCACGTGGCGGTTTGTAAGCGTTAGTAATTCGTGAAAGAAGAATGGATGCTGTAGGAGAGAATCGCACGTTGCGGCTTACTTTTAGATTAGAAGGGAGCGCGCGAAAACGCGGCAGTGAAGTAAGCCAGAGTTGGGCACGCCTTGGACGGGCAATACCATGCCTCAGAGGAAGAAGCCGGGTGTGATGTGCACGGGGTGCGAGCACGAATACCAGCTCCAGGAGACGAGATTCGAGTCGGTCGAGGACGCGGAAGGACAGGACTTCATGTGCAGAGTGTGTGTGCTAGCGTCGCGCCTCGACCGGCTCAAGGAAGAAAAGGAGCAGCTCAGAGTTCAGGTAGGCGAGCTACAGGAGGAGTTGAAGGAGGAAAAAGAGCACAGGAAGGCACTCGAAGCGAGGTTGGCGCAAATGGAGGTCAAAATGGCGACGAAGGGTGACATCCCAACAAAGGATGAAGCAGGTCACCAGGCAGATGTGTCGGCAGTGCTTGATCCCGATAAGGGAAAGGAGGAGGACAAAGACGCCACGCCGGAAGACGATCCCGGACTGGCGCTGACTCAGCCGGTGCGGGAGCAGGTGGCCGCGCCGGGGGGCAGCCAGGAAAAGGAAGAAAGGCGCATGGTGATCGTGGCGGGGGACTCCAACATGCGGTACTCAGAAATGGAGATTAGAGGCCGGGTGAGCGAGGACGAGAGAGTGCAGGTTGGCGTGTTCCCGGGGCAGACGGTCAGGGTAGTGTTAGAAAAGGCAAAGGATAAAATGTGGGAAAATATGCAGGGGCAGACCCTAGTGATTATCGCAGGAGGAACCAATGACGTTCTGCAGGGAAGGGGCGCGGGAGTGCGCAAGCAGCTAGAAAATGGGGTGAAGGAACTTCGGGAGCTGTGCCCACATGTGCAGGTCGTCGTGAGCACAGTACCAGAGATAATTGGGAGAGGGGTACATGTAGAAAGGGAAGTTGTAGCGGTAAACCGAGACATACGGGAGCTGGGCAAGGAGCTGAGTTTCGCTGTCGTAGACATCAACAGGGATGTCCGATGGATGGGCCGGAAAAGGGCGTTCCAGCGTGACGGAGTGCATTTCAACGGGCAGGTGGCAGCAGCCATCGGAAGACGACACGCGGCGCGAACTGTGGCTTTTTTAGGGGGCCCACAGGCCTTTGCGAAGATGGCGTAGACAAATGCAAGGAGCAAAGGGAGATAGCGGGGTCGGTGCAGATCGGTGCAGGCAAACGAAAGGGACGACGACGGCGTGTGAAGAAGAGAGGGGGAAAACTGAATATCGCGTAAATAAACATGCAGGGTGGCAAGAAAAGAGAGAAGTGGATGGAGATCACTAAGCAGCTAGAAGAGGAAGATATCCAGGTATACGCTGTGACCGAGACGCACCTACGGGACTTGGAGGAACCTCCGGTAATCGGAGAGTATGTATGGGAAGGTTGTAACAGGACGGCTGGATTGAGAAAAGGCGGAGGAGTAGGTATGCTGGTACGGCAGGGGACTAATTGGAAGAGAGTGAAAGAAGACTGTAAAGAACATGTGTGGATGAAAGAGATAGTGGAGACACAAAACACAAGTTAGCCTGAATGGGAGTTTCTTGGCTGGAATACGTCTTTTAAACTCCTCACGACAGGCGGCCTGCTCCCACGTGTGGTAGTATGATGGTGGAAAAACTGCCAGTTTACACCGGGGGCCACAAGCCGTCGTAAATAAGCGCATTTACCACGGTTATACCTCTTCACAAAACGCAGTATCTGGCTGTGATTACTGCGTTTGTCCTAATGGGAGTATTAAAAACTCCCACGCCGCCTCCATTTCCTTCTCCTCCTCCTTCCCCCCTTCCTCCTCTACGCGTCCTTACAAAATGGCTGCCACTTGGTGTCGTGTGTCGTGTGAGCTCCAGCGTCCCCGAAAATTTCTTGCCAGTGTGAACTTGCGGCCGGACGAACGGATGTGAAGTGCTTCCCAACAACCGAAGCTCGTTGCGAACATTGTGGAACCAGCCTGGACTGACGTGCGACGGACTGCAACGTCGCCTCCGTGTCACCGACTTTCGAGCCGACGGAATACGCCAGCCAGCCGACGCGAGGCCTAAATGCAGTGATCGCTGAGAGTGGCTCGTTAAAAACAACGTGGTTGTGCCTCTTCGAGGTGGTTGAAGGTAAGATTTTCACGTTTTTTATTGTACGCAACATTTTGGGAGACTTGTGCCCCTTCTAGCGTCAAATAAACTCAACGTGTTTCCCGCGCCACTGCACGGGCGATTCTCCGACACTGGAGGTGAGCGTTGTGCGTGAAAGACGGCACCATGCCCGGAACGTCATTGGGGAGGCCGAACGGTGTGAAAGCAATGCGTATTTGCGCGGGTCTCGAGCGGAACACTCACTCATTCACACTCGCAAGCAGAATGAAAACTGTCCGAACTGTGGACGGCTGTTAGGTGTTTTTGTTAGGCTGTGTCTGTGGCTTACTTGCAAGCGAGGGTGAAGTTGGCCGGTCAAACGTCGCAGGGCGGCCGCTTTTATTAAGAAGTAGGTGTGGTGCCAGCCGCGCCTGCTACGAGGAGGCTGACTGCCGCGTGCCGCCGGCGATTAATTGCTTTCACTGGAAAGGGAGAAGGTCGGGGCCCCGTGGGAGCTCTCCGTACGCTAGGCGCGTGTAACTATAACCAGCAAACTCCATTCGAGGGAGCATTCTGTAGAGTCGACAGACGACTGCTTATTTTATTTTTTTTTGAAGGGGGGCACGCGCAGGTGTCACACCGACCGAAATTTTTCCTGAACTTTCGGTGACGGGAGAGAGGGGCAGTGCGGGGGGTAAAACCTGAAGCTCGTTCCCAGAACACTACAGGCAAGGAAAAGAGGGAAAGGAAGCATTTTGAGAAGTTGGTCGCCACAAGGGTCGCGCACCTTTTTGAACAGCAGAACACTTCGTTTTGACGAACTAGTGAGCGCAGGTGTCTCGGACAGAAGTGCAATTTTGCGTAGCTTTAAACAAACATCCAGACATTACGGAAAGTTGGACACAAGAGTAACAAGTTCAGCGTCTTTACAGTGCCGTTTCTTTTTTTCTTTTTTTTTCACGTCAGATGCACAATATGCTTATGTATTTGTTACCGCAGATTTAAAGCGTTTTGCTATCCCCCTAATCAATGTGCTGTTGTGGCTTCCAGAAGAACGTGCCAGGGGGTGCGGCAACGTCAGCGTTTGGGAGGCAGGTGCAAGCAAACAGCGCACCGACGGCATGCTGACCTCATTGTTTGCAAATGGCTTAAATTTTTTTCGTTGAGGAGTGTTGTAGTAGATAAAGTTCTTACCAAGATACCTTGTGTTCTCGATGTAGGTGTTTTGTTGATTCAGTGTTTTTATTGTCTTATTAACGTGTTCACACGTGTATCGTATTCATGTAATTTTTATGCAATAAATTGACTGTGCAGAAAACAAACTTTTCACGTTTCGCCATTCAACGTTTGAAGCGGAAAAAGACTAGAAATTACGTGATCCCCAACGAAAAATAACAATGCGGCCTGTGCCCTTATTAAGAACTCCCAAATGCAGTAATAAATTCAACTGCAGCGCATATATATGAAGCGCACAAAAACACACACAAAAAAAAAACCTCGAATGCGCCCCCTGAAAACTCCCAGTTGGAGGAAACAATACACTCCCAATGGTACCCCTGTAAACTCCCATTGTAGTGGCAGTAAAATGAAACTCCCATATGCTACTGAAAAAACTGCCGAAATAATGGGAGTAAGGCGAAACTCCCATTGGAAGGAGTTTTGAAAACTCCGAATTGGTACTGAGTTATGACACAAGCCATTTACTCCCATTCCGGCTTATTTGTGTTCTGTGTGGAGGGTAGAGAGATGGCTTTAGGGGTGTCTTACCTGTGGACGGGTAAGGATAGCAAAGAACAAGACGAAAAACTGGTGGCGTGTCTAAAAAAGGACATCGAAGATTTGAAACGTTCCGGGGAGGTACTATTGGTAGGGGACATGAACGCCCACATTGAAGATCTAGACAGGTACACCGACTTCAACGGAAATCTAATGCTAGATATGTGTGAGTACCAGAAGCTGATCATAGTAAATAGGGAACAAAAATGCGAGGGTCAAATAACGTGGGAGTGTGGTAGGAGACAGTCGAGTATTGACTACTGCCTTATTTCAGAGGGACTTTATGAATGGTTGAATGGCATGACCATAGATGAGGAAGGGGGCTACAGTCTGGGCAGTGACCACAAGCGCATAAACCTGAGTTTTGGGAAACTGGAAGGCGAAAAAACGGGTCGACCGGAGCAGCGCACAAAGTTAAATAGCAAACAAATTGCGGATATAGCCAAAAGCATTGAGGCTGACATAGAAAGAAATCCTGGAAAGAGGAGTGGGAATATGACAAGCTCATCAAGACTATGCAGGAAAAAATAGTCAAGGCAGAGGGGGCCAATCGATGGAGAGGAAAAAAACACCCAAAAGCTGGTGGAACAAAGAAATAAAGGCGGCGATAGAGAGGCGTAAACAGGCGTCTAGAGAGCACAGGCAGGCCAAGAGGATGGGGAGACATCAGGAGGAGGTGGACCTAAAATGGGAGCAGTATAAGCAAATGAAACAGGAAGTGCAGCAATTAGTGCAGGCGAAAATAAAGGGGGACAGCGAGCGATGGGTAGCGCAAATACGAGGAAGGGGTAGAGACGCGCCGAAAAGGTTTTGGAACCATGTGCAGGCATTAGGGAAACGTACGAGTCCCACAGAAGGCGGTACTATAGAAAACGAGCAGGGACAGATGCTCAAGGGAGACGAAGCATTAGCATACCTGCACAAAATCATCACGGAGAAGTTCGGTAAGGTGGATAAAGAGGCCCCGCAGCGACACAGAGATGTCGCGGCGGGTAGGCCGAAATGTCTGGAGATAGATGGGGACAAGCTGAAATGGAAAAGAGCAGAGGAAAAGGTCCCCAAGAATACCGCGGCAGGCACGGATGGGATACCGATGGAGTTGATTAACCAGTTAGGACCAAAGAGCAAGGGAAAGTTACTGCAAGCCATCAGAACAAGGATAGAAGAAAAGGCAATACCGGCCGCGCGGCAAATGAGCAGGATAACTTACTGTACAAGGGCAAAGGAGTCTGGACAAACCCAAGCTCGTATAGGCCAGTAACCGTCACGTCAGTGCTGTACAGGTTAGCAATGCAGGCAGTGAAGTTCGAACTAGAGCAGTGGGTGTAAGAAAATAGGATATTAGGGGAGCTTCAAAATGGGTTTCGAAAGGACAGAAGACTAGACGACAACTTATTCGTGGTAAGCCAATGCATAGAGGTGGTGAAAATGCAAAACCGACCTTTGTGGTTAGCCTTTCTGGACATTAAAGCGGCTTATGATAATGTAGACAGGGAGCGGCTTTGGAGTATCCTGGAGGACGAGGGAGTTGGAGCAGAATTCATTAGCTTACTCCGGGAGCTATACCGGGAGAACCAAGTGCAAATAGTGTGGGAGGGGGTAACATACAATAGGCCTGTATACACCTACAAGGGTCTGAAACAAGGATGTCCTCTCTCTCCGCTGCTGTTCATGATCTACATGACGGGGTTAGAAAGGAAGCTAGAAGTCAGCACGATGAGGTTCGACTTATCCTACATGAAAAACGGGCAGGTGGTGGAACAACGGGTTCCGGGACTAATGTATGCAGACGACATATTGTTCATGGTGGACAACCGGATAAGTATGCAGGGCTTGATGGATATATGCGGTGAAGAAGCGACGCACCTAGGGCTATCCTTTAGCAGAGAAAAATCGGGGATCATGGTCTTTAATGACAGCGAGGAGCACAAAACAGTATCAGTGCAGCAAGTAGAAATACCATTGGTGAAAGAGTATAAATATTTAGGAGTATGACTGAACAACAGCGAAGATTACACGCAGGCGCATGAGGCTCACCTTAAGACGAAATGAAGACGGAACGCGGCTCTAATGAAGCATAGAGCCCTCTGGGGATACAGCAAATACGAGGTGGTAAGGGGAGCCTGGAAAGGGGTCATGGTACCAGGATTAACTTTCGCTAATTCGGTTCTATGCATGAAGTCAGAAACCCAAGCGGGCCTGGAAGTAAATCAGAGGGCGGTAGGCAGATTGGCCCTAGGGGCCCACAGTAAAACTACAAATGAAGCGGTACAAGGGGATATGGGCTGGTCCTCTTTCGAGGCGAGGGAGGCGCAGAGCAAGATAAAGTTTGAGGAGCGACTTCGTGACATGGAGGATGAAAAATGGGCCGCGAGGGTGTTAAAGTACCTGTATTTGAGGAGCGTGGACACGCGGTGGAGACGGAGGACCAGACAGCTGACCAAGCGGTACGGAAAGTCGGTAGGGGAAAGCGGGGTTTACACAACAGTTAAAAAGCAGGTAAAGGCAGCAGAGACGACGAAGTGGGCAGAGAGAATGGAAGCGAAAAAAACCCTGGAGACTTACAGGACAAAGAAACGGGAAATCAAGAAGGAGGGATTCTATAGCAATACGAGAGGCAGTGCGTTGCTCTTCGAGGCACGGGCAGGGTGCCTGAGAACCCGGGCATACACGGGTAGCTACAGGCAGCAGGATGAAACGTGTGCTTGCTGCGGCAGTGATCGGGAAACTATAGAACATATTGTCAGGAGCTGCACAGAGATACGGCCACCGTGGGGTGAGGAGGAAACGACGCTGGCGGAGGCTTTGGGATTTGGGGGGAGGGGGAACCTCAACTTCAAGGCCATAGAGGTGACGAAGAGGCGACTGGAGTGGTGGTGGAGGAAAAGCAGGGAAGGGATGGGTACGCAGGTGGAGTAATCATGCGGACGAGAATTTAGAACAGCGAGGGGAGAAAAAAGGGGGGTGGGGGCGATGAGTTTAAAACAGAAAAGAGGGAGAAATGGGAGGGAGGAAGCAAATCTATAGGTTAACCTGGGAGTAGGGTATGTAAACGTAATAAAACAGGCAAGTCGATTGCTGACAACCGACGCCCCGATTCAAAGGGAAAGCCACTAATCATCATCATCATCATGGACGTGCCTAGCCGATGCCTTAATTGCTGGTACACACGACGACAAAAAACGTCTCCTTCCGATACCCAGCGCGAGTCGATGCGACAGCCCCAACGAATACAAGGTAAATCGGCACCCTATGGCGATACTATCCACGTCTGCTGAACCAGGGGGGGGGGCCCGCGCTAACTTGAAAGATGATATTTCTTCTTAGGCTACTCAAACCCAAACATTTTTGTCTATCACTTTGTCCTTCTATACAGCCTTCCAGTGAAAAGTTAAAAAGGACTTTAAGGACAGGTTTGTATAGGCACAATTTTTCCTACCACGTATACATGCAAACATATTTCACACTTGTCAACATTGTTTGGGGAGAACAAACTACGCATGTTTGAGTCAAAACATCAATTTCACACTTGTCAACATTGTTTTGAAAAAATAATTTTCATATTTTGAGGCAAAACACCAATTTCGCACTTGTCAACATTGTTTGGGAAAAAAATACTAAGCATATTTGAGGCAAAAAATCAATGCGCAGGCGTATTTTTTTTCATCGAATGTGCATTATTGCTTGTTTTTTTAATGAAAAATAAAATAAAACGCGTTGTAAACAATGTTCGGCACAAAAATACCAATACCGCTCGCCCCCGTGGCTCGTGTCCTGCGACAATGTCGAAAAGCGCCCCAGTAACTACAGCTACAAGGGGATGGCGGGGGAGCAGTGAAAGGCACTAAAATCGAAAGAACTGGAACATACCTCCACAGTTGTAGTGCTAGAACAAATTAGGTGGGAGCAGAATACCGTCACAGGTGGGCGGGGGTGAGAAGACCGCCATTTAAGTGGCAGGGACGGCAGTAGATATCGTATTTCTACGGCATTTGCAGCGAGGTAAGCAGCCACGCCGCCACTATTTTATTTATTTTCAGGTAGAACCACACAGAAGGCGTGATTGATGAGGTGACATTGTGACAACGGTGGTGTGTGTACGGATCGACGAGCTCGGATGAAGTATTAGATTAATACAAAGCTGGACAATCGCCTCTGTGGATATGTACCAGAAGAAAGACTCGCCTGGACGGAACCGGCAGAACAGCACAAGGCGTACCAGTGACGGGAGATTATGACGACCAAAAACTTTAATTTAGTATCAATGTGTGGTTTTTTTAAAAACCCTTGCTAGGAGTCCGCCAGTATCTCTTGGGACCTGGCGGCTGCCTGAGCTTGATTGATGTTTTTCTGTTGGGCTTCTAGGTCTGAGCTGACCATCGCAGCCTCACAACTGTTTATGTTGTGAGTGTCGTCTGATATCTGTGGACACGTCCATATCATGTGCCCATACCAATCACGACTACTGTGCCCAGTATCACGAGGAAGGAGTATATTCCAGCTCCCGCACTAAAGTTCGTCGCCCTGGATACATGTCGCGGATATACAGAGACCACACTCATGTGTACACTGATGGGTCGGTGTCATCAGCATCATCCACTATCAGGGTGTGCACACCGTCATCCCATACTACCATCAGTGTCATGCTCAGTCACAGAACGTCAACTACGGCTACCGAACTTGCAGCTCTGAGGGTGGCTTGCGCTCATATCGTCAAGCAACCCACTCGAGAGTGGGCCATCTTCACAGACTGAAGGGCTGCCCTTTAATGTCTAGCACCTTTTACAAAAGACCAGCTTGTGTGTGACATACATGCTTTACATCTCCAAGCTCTACAAGCGCGCCATCACATTGCACTTCAGTGGATTCCAGCCCATTGTGGGATAACTGGCAATGTGAAGGCGGACATTGCTGCATCCGTTGCGCATAAGCATCGTGCATCGGCAATAGCTATACCATTCTCCAGGAAAGATGCATCTATACTTGCATCCAGCGTGGCATGGAACATGCAGCGTGCAGCCTGGGATGACGTATCACGTCTTTACGAGCCGTTATCTTTCATAGATCCAAACTGCAAAGTTAAAATGCCACCAGGACTTTCCAAGCGGCTACAAGCAATCCTACATCGCATACGATTGAATGCCGCATACACGCGCAACTTCCTCTTCAAGATAAAACAGGCTACGTCGCCACTCTGCCCACACTGTGATGTGTGAGAAACTCTGCAGCACCTGCTCTGTGAATGTACTCGATTCGGTGCTCAAAGAGTATCCCTCGCCGTGGCTTTGGGACTGCCGCTTTCCGTGGACATGCAGCTAAAAAGGACGTTTTAGGACCATGGGCTTGTCCCAAACGTGCTTTACGGGCTACCAAAGCTCTGATAGAGTGCCTGCAACACACAGGTCTAGACCAGTCGCTGTGAATAACTCGCCGTATATGTCCGCATCAACTTCTTGAACATCATCGCCATTATCTTCATCACGTCATCAACTGGCGTAGCAAGTTAGGCATTTTAGCCCAGCTAACATCGCCAGACTTCATTGAAGATCGCTCTCTTTCTCTCTGGTCCATGCTTTGCCAGACTCTCAAAATGTTTACATTTGGATTCAAATTTACCTATATAGAGTTTACTAAGCAGTGGCAGATTTGGGTAGGTTCCAACCTGTAATTTTCGCCAGATTGCCTCTTCCGTCTGGCTGAGTTTGCGCTCTGCGTCTGGGTATTGTTTCCTGGGTAACCTATAGTACGGCGTTATTTCTCGGTAGGTGAACATCCCCTCTTTTTCAGACAATGTGTGTTCTGTGGAAGGGGTGCCTGAGCCTGCCCGAAAGTGAGTCCTCGGGCGAGATATTTTGCACCTTCATTGCCCCTGAAAGCCTGATGGGTCGGGGCCAATATTAGTAGAAGCTGATGATCCATTGGGTTTTTCGCAAGGATTCTGAACTCCTCAGCTGATATTCCTCCTATGTTATGATTGATTATAGTGTTTTTGGAGACGGAGATAATTACTTTGGTAATTTTAATGGGAGGGAAAAAAGAAGAGATTGTGACTGGCCTACGTTGCGGAGTATTCGGAGGAACAACGTTATGAGGCCTTAAAAGAACTTGTTGTTGGGCGAGTTTGTGCATCTTAGTTCTGAGGGCTACCCACAATACGTGCTAGCCATGGTCTGCCGCGGCCGTCGTGAAGGCCGCCCGGAAACCCATAGAGGTTACGGAGCCACCAACATCTACCTGCTGTTCGGCGGCTGCGCAGTGAATCGCCGGGAAAGACAGAGCGCCGTGGGGTTCCCGAGCCAGGCTGTGGCGCCAGCATGTCTACTGCTTTCTGATCGGCCGTGCATTAGAATCGCGGTTACTGACTTTGCGACGGGGTGTTGCCGTGACGAGCTACCAACAGCCGCCTCATCGAGGACATTTTTCTCCTCATAAATTGCGCTACCATACGTGAGACGTTTCTTTTATTAGCAGTTTGTGTGAGCTGCACTCAGACGTGTCAGTTTGTTTTTCTCTACTTCTTCCAAAGTGTGCGGGGGAGGATGAATTCGTTTTTTGCACTCTTGTTTCCACACTAATGACATTACAATTACCGCGTCGAGTCCAGATAAATGTTTGTCCCCGTCCTTTACGACCACCTCGAACGCCTGTCTCGTTGCTGGGACGTGACTTCCGAGGTCTAGCCACAAATACAATCACAGTGTGTTTTCCTCTCTCGTAATGCTTCCCTCTCAAAAGCTTTGGATCTCTTTGAAGCACGCGCGTTCTGAGGTGCGTAAAATCGGTGCTAGAAAAAATATTGACATTGGCGTGCGCGTGTGCGTCGGATGGGGATCGCCCGCACAGAAAACGAAACAGCAGTGCAAGACCATGGTCGAATAACAGCTGTAAAAAAACTCCCACCTCCCCCTCGCGGGAACCCCTGTGTAGATGCGACGCATAAGGGGATCACGTTGCAGCGTTGGACAGCGGAGGAACGGCGCTGGAACGATGGAGCGGAGCGGCGCAGGCACCGCGTTTTATAGCGGGCATAACGGTGAGGGGACGCGCCGGGGCCAGTGCGTCTGCCGCGGCTATGACGCAACACAAACCAACACAATCCACTTTATTCCAATCCAATCCAATCCAAATCCAATCCAATCCAAGTCAAGCCAAGCCAATCCAATCCAACCCAACCCAATCCAATCGAATCCAATCGAATCCCCTCGCTAGAGAGTGTTCGCTATCGGAGAGGAGAGGGGGTGAACGGCGGAGAGCACAACTGGCGTGGCGAGGAGGATGGGGGAGGGGCGGACGCCGACGACGCCGAATGCAGGGACAAGGCGGGTGAATTTGTGCCTTCGCATCTAAAAAAGGGCAACGCAGCGCGTCCCAAAAGAGAAAGCAGTAGCTCCAGAGGCCGGCAGACCGCTGTGCAAGGTGGAATACTTACCGCTACGAGAAATTAAGGAACATGCGTTTCCGAAATGGAGGGTGGATCGTGTGGCGAGCCAATGGAACCGGCATGGGAGGGTTCTGCGTTGCTGCGCGCAACCAAACCATTCAACATAAATTCTGATTGTAGGTTTTTACGTGCCGACGCAACGCAGGCGATAAGGCACGCCGTGGTGGATGGCTCTGGATTAATGTTGACCACCTGGGGATCATGAACTTGCTCGGAAACCTCGTACACACAGGCGTTTTTGCTTTTTGCCTCCATCAAAAAGCGCCAGCCGCGGCCGGGAATCGAACCCGCGACCTCGTGCTCAGCAGCACGCCTTAGCCATAGAGCGACCGCTGCCTGTTCAACATACATTACGCAGCAAATCCACAGACGATTCAACCTGGATTTCTTGGAATAATTACATCTCATTGTTAGAAGCGTGCCCCATCAAATAATATAGCCGAGCTGCTACAAGCTAGCTCCATAAACTTTTGCGTGGATAGACAAAAAAAAATAGCGCAGCTTTCCTCCAAACTCCGCACACCGTCCTACTTTTGTTGATCTCGCAAACACCGGCGCTTTACATTTTGAAATAAGCTGGCGTGTGCTCTAATTACCATAATATTTACTATATTTATCATTCACGGCTGGTAATGTTCTTTTTAGGCCTTTGGACTCATGCGACGATGTGTAGTGACATCTCTTGTATACTTCGTGTGCGCAATCTCTGATCCCGAAGATTCAAAGTTCACCTTTCAATAAAATTCTAGCCGTTCCCCTACTGCGGGTTGTATGCCGTGAGTCATTCTATTAAACTGCTTGCCTCTAAACAATAGTTGAAGACAGCGGATTTGCCAGCACGTTCATACTCAACGAAATGCTTAAAGATATGACTTGTAGTCAATGGTGATTAAACTGCGCATCGGACGGTAGCGTATGTATGCAGATGAAACAAGCTTCATTCGATGCATTCAACTCAGTCTTTTGAGCAGAGCTTGTTGGAGTCGCAGCGGTAGTAAGAAGGGCGCGTAGGCGTTCGAGACGCTATAAAGGCTGATGCTCTTTTTCTGGCAAATAAATACAAACATTTTTTGTTACGTATACACTAAAACCACTTTTAGTGTTTTACCTAAACACTACCTAAACAACCTAAACTACCAAAACTACCTAAACAACGAAAGTACGCGAAAGACATATCATATCAGCCTCTGGAGACTAGTGAGACAATCATTCAGAGTAACCAAGTGTTTCATAAATTTATTCCGAGTTATTTGATGTGTGAGGTAAATTTACCTCTTCATGCGGTCGGATAACAATTAATTGTGTTGGTGTTTTACAGAATAGCTGAATAGCTGCTTTATTGAATCGGGCGTCAAGGATAATGTCGAATTCCACGCAGCCTAGAGAACAAAACCCAAGTGTCCTTTTCAGTACTGACTTTGAAACAATTTTCGGCACCGAGCATGGCGATTATGTTCTCTCCCAACTGCATCTTGTTGGAATGACAACACTTGTAGGTAATTTAAATATCACCTACGAGGACAGTAACATTTGTGGGCTACAGGACTTTCGTACGCTTTTTCTTCGTAACAGAAAAACGTAAGCAACTGCGTGCTCTGCCTTCGAGTTCCTTGTTTTCAAACCAGTTAGCGTGTGTGTGTGTCGGTTTGTGTGTTTAAACATGGTGCTCCAAATCTTACGCAGAAACATTCTAGTTATATTTAGCTTTCTAATATTTATAGCTTGTTTAAGAACACATCTTATATTTTAAGACAAGCACCCTACCATTACCGCTATAAATGTTGAATGCCCTTCCTAAGTTAGTCTTAAATATAAACATACACCGCTGCTTCTAGGAAAAGGCAACCTTCAAGTCTACTCTACTGGCCCAAGACGGTCGGTCACGGCTAACTTACCCCAATCCGGCGCTGTAGCTGGGAAAAAATCTGTGTCCTCCTTACAAGTACACTCCTGGACAGCTTAAGCAGAAACACAAAATTTAGTGCTGTTACACCCTGTGACAAAGCATCAACAGCGAAGCTGGGCACAGTACACGAATTGCACGACACAACACACGCTTTTTCGTGATTTACGAAAGAGCAATTACCACTTAGCCCGATGAAATATTAAAGCACCCGACATTTGTTTTAGTGAACAAACATGGAGCCGCCAGTTTCCCTCCCTCGTTTTAGGCATTATAATGCGTGGGAAGCACACCAACTCTATCCGTCAGACCACTGAGGACACCGGCAAGCTCGCTAAGAGGTGGTGGGCGTACATGAAGGAATGGGCAGGATCACGCGCAGAGCCATGAGCCGCTGATAGACAGCATATCCGCGATCGTCTTGTTCAGACGTTCCGTTAGTCTGTTCGTTTGGGGGTGGTACGCCGTCGTTCTTCGGTGATCCGTGTTGCTGTAAGGTAAGGTTCCTTGGTCCGTGATTAGGACTTCAGGGGCTCCAATTCCGCAGCACAATTTGGCTTACGAAGAACTTGGCGACTTCTTGTGCAGTCCCCTCGGAAGAGCGGTGGTCTCTGCGTAGGGCTTCATGTAGCCTGTCGCTACGACTATCCACTTGCTCTGTGATCGTGACATAGGGAACGGGGCTAGAAGGTTTATTCCAATCTTTTCAAATGGCCTCGACGAGACGGCAATCAGTTGCAGTAGTCCGGCGGGTCTTGTCGGCTTTGTTTTTCATCGCTGGCAGTCACGGCAACTCCGAACAACGTAGTGGGCGACGTCGGATCTAAGGCGGGGCCAGAAGTACTTCACCTTGATATTTGCTATAGTGCGAGCTGTTTCGAGATGCCCGAAAGACGGGTCGTCGTGTCACGCTTCCTAAATTTCATCACGAGGGTCTGCCGGGATGACAAGAAGATAATTCGTTCTCGTTCCGGGGAAGAAATTCTTCTTCACGAGGACGGAGTTTTTCAGGCTGAATGCAGGTAAGTTGCGTTTGAACGCCCTAGGCAAAGCGACGTTACGTCCCTCGAGGTAGTCAACCACAATGCGTAACTCAGGGTCGGCAGGCTGCTGCGCAGCTAGGTCGCTCTCCGTCAAGACTCCGAAGAACGCGCTGTCTTCATCGGGGTCTTGTGGTGGTGGGTCAACGGGGGCGCGGGACAGGCAGTCGGCGTCGGAGTGTTTCCTCCAGGATTTGTAGACTATTGTAACGTCGAACTCTTGCAGGCGCAAACTCCCCCACCCAAGACGGCCAGAGGGGTCCTTCAAATTGGCGAGCCAACACAGCTCATGGTAGTCTGTCACAACCTTGAACGGTCTACCATACACGTATGTATGGACGAAATTTTTAAATGGCCCATATGATAGCCAGGCACTCTTTTTCGGAGGCAGTGTTGTTTTTCTCCTCCTTCGACAGACCACGGCTTGCATAGGCGATTACCTTTTCGCAACCGCTTTGCTTTTGGACGAGGACGGCACCCAAACATATATCGCTGGCGTCCGTGTGCATTTCCGTTTCGGCATTTTCGTCTAAATGAGCGAGCATGGGCGAGTTTTGCAGGCATTGTTGCAGCTCGCAGAATGCTTTTTCTTGGGCGTTCTCCTTGGCGAAAGAGGTGCTATCTTTTGTCAGGAGCGTGAGTGGCTCTGCAATGCGTGCGAAGCTTGCGACGAAGCGCCGGTAGTAAGCGCATAGTCCGAGAAATCTTCGCACGCTCTTTTTTCTTTCGGTCTTGGGAAGTACGCAATGGCTAATGTTTTCGCTAGGTCGGGCAGGAATCCTGTGGCGTTGAGGACGTGACCCAAAAACTTGAGTTCCTCGTAAGCGAAGCGGCACTTTCCGGGCTTCAGCGTTAACCCCGACGAGCGAATAGCCTCAAGATATACTTCAACCTTGCAAGTTGTTCATCGAAAGTCCGGGCGAATACCACAACGTCGTCAAGGTATACGAGGCAGGTGTGCCACTTCAGGCCAGAAAGCACAGTGTCCATGACTCTTTGAAACGTTGCTGGCGCCGTGCACAGTAAAACGGCATCACCATGAACTCGCATAGACCGTCTGGGTTATAAATACAGTCTTCTCTCGGTCTCTCTCGTCCACTTCAATTTGCCAGTGCCTAGTCTTCAGACCCCCGACGAGAAGTACTTCGCGTGGCAGCAGCGGTCGTGGGCTTCGTCGACTCGTGGCAGGGGGTACACGTCATTTTTCGTGATTTTGTTCAGTCTCCCGTAGTCAACGCAGAACCTTAAAGTGCCGTCTTTTTCCTTCACGAGTACTACCGGCGTAGCCCACAGACTTTTCGATGGCTGCATTATGTCGTCGCTGAGCATGTCGTCTACTTGAGTCCGGATGGCTTCGCGCTCGTGTGAAGAGACGCGGTACGGTGACTGTGGGGTAGGCCGGGCTCCATCTTCGGTTATTATCCGGTGCTTCGGCAGAGGTCTCTGACGTAACTATGAGTTCGACAAAAAACACTCGCTGCAGCGATGCAGCAAAGCCAATAACTTGTTTATTTCTTCTTGCGGTAGCGCCGGTTTCACGTCGAAGGGATGCGGAAGTTTATAGGTATCTTAGGGTGTGCGTTCAAAGTCGGCGAGTGCGATCACGTCACTTGCTTGTTGCGTTTCTTCGAGGAACACAATTGCAGCGCCCTTGTTTAAATGCTGGTACTCCTCGGTGAAATTGGGGACCGAAACCTTGGATTGGCGTTGCTTAAACCACGAAATGCCTCTTGCGACAGACACACCATGATCGAAAAGCAACCTTTGCTCCCTGTCAACGATAGCGTCGACGTCAGGAGCAGCACCATTAAAATAGACGGTGATCATCAAGCTTGCGCGGGGTGGCAGGGTGACGTGATCATCGGCGATCCTTACAGCTGCACAGGTGTTTGGGGTTAGGTACTAGCGTCACGGAGTGATCGGAGGAAAATGTTATAGACTTGGCCTGTAGATCAATTATTGCACCATTTTTCGCCAAAAAGTCCATTCCGAGAATCACGTCGTGGGAGCAGTTAGGCAAGTTAACGAACGCGGCAGGGTACGTCGTGCCGTCTATGGTGACGCGGGCTGTGCACGTTCCACTTGGCGTCACGAGGTGAACTCCTGCTGTGCGTGTGTGCGGACCGTCCCATCTGGTCATAACTTGCTTCAGCTTAGACGCAAATGGTCCATCGTTACAGAGTAGTCGGCTCCTGTTTCTACGAGGGCGACTACATCAAAGCCGTCGATGGACACCTTGACGTCGGATGCCGCCTTTCTCGAGTTCCGGGTGCGTCGGGGCGTCGCATCTCGGCTTGCGCGTGTGGACCAAAGAGGTTCAAAAAATTGCAATTTTTTAACTTCCTTGGTGTGGACGGTCGGGCACTGTGCGTCGTCGTCGTCTTCTCAGCGGCAGTCTTGGTCTAGTCGGACACGCGTCGCGCCGTGTAGCTGTCGTCGTGTTCGGGAGTCTCGTCAGGGTTAGGTCGGGTCGTTGGGATGAGGGCATGTCGTGAATCACTGTCTTCGACGCGTCCTTGCGTCGTTGGAGGGTTTGTGGTTTTTCGCCGAAGAGAAACTTCACCTCCAGAAGTTGCTGCATTTAGTTTCCCCCCGCGAGGGCTGGGGTACCTTCAACGGGTGAAGTCAGCATTGCTACGGCGGTTCGGCGATTGGTATGGGTAGGGCGACGGCGAACGGCTGAAACAGGACTGGATTACGGTGGTGTTGGACCGTATTCCTCGATCTCAGATGGGCGCTGGCCGGGTTGGGGGCGAGGTGCGTCGATGGAGAACCCTCGCAAACCGAGCCTATTGTAAGGGCAGCGGTTGTAGATGTGTTCGGCTTCTCCGCAGTGGTAGCACAGCGGACGATTATCGGTTGTTCGCCATACGTCTGTCTTCCTGGGCGTGTGGTTTTGGACCACCGGTGGTCGGGCGGGCTACAGTGGCGTCGGTACGGCGGGGTCTCTTGACGACGAGTTGGTGCAGGGCGGGTTCGACGAACAGCTTAGGCGCAGGCCATATCTTTTGCCTCACGGGGTGCTTCCGACGGCGTAGAAGTCCCCAGTGCGTGTTGAACTTCTTCTCGGATAACATCGGTCAACGAGGTGACTTCGGGTGGCGGCGTAGGTAAAAAACGTTTCCTCAGTTCATCGAGAACGACAGCACGATTTGTTTCCCGTAATTCTTCTGTCGCGAATCCAATGGCGTTCACGGGGTTCACCAAAAACGCATTGTGTGGTCGATCGTACTGCCTCAAACGCATGTCCAGTGTTCTCTCGATGACGGAAGCCTCGGTCACGAACTCAGTGACGGTTCGTGGGGTCTTGCGAATTAGTCCAGCGAAGAGCTCTTGCTTTACGCCCCGCATGAGAAAGCGCACCTTCTTATCTTCCACCATTTCGGGGTCAGCTCTTCGGAACAGCATATTCATCTCCTCAACGAACGCTACAACTCCTTCGTTGGGGTGTTGGGTTCGCGTCTGCAACAATAGCTCAGCTTGTTTACACACCACACTTGTGAATCTTTTCAAAAATTCTGTTTGAAGATTATCCATGATGTTAGCGAGCTCTCGGTGATTTTCAAACGAGACTCGAGCCGAATCTCCGAGATAGAAAAATACTTGCCTCAAGGTTTCTTCGTCCCTCCCATCGGTTGAAATTTTGGACGCGCTCCAGCTTCTCCAGCCACTCTTCGGGGTCTTCCCAAGGAGATCCTCCGAATGATAGGGGCTGTCGGGGTTGCTGCACAACGACGGGAGGATTGGCTTGGTTGACCATGGCGTTGGTAGCGACGCCTTCCTTCTTCCCTTTCTCCGGTAGTAGACCGAGTTCGGGTGGTAAACCTTGCATGTGGCGACTAGCTCTTGTTGGACTGGCTTGGCGGCTTCCAGATGTTGTAAGGAGCATAAAAGGTGCGTACCCAGCACCTTCACCTGATGTGACGTAGTCAATGACGACGCAGTTGACTTCAAGAAAAACAAGTTTATTGGAGTGAACTTGTGCTTCCCTAACAACTCAAAAAATACACAGGCGGCGAAGCAGCAGTCAACAAAGTCACTTGCGCAGGCGAGCGGCGGTGAGTCGAATGCCGCGGCATCTGCTTAGCGGTCATTTATCTCTCGGCGCGATGGCTTCTCCAACAGTCAATAACATCCAGAACACTTTAGATCGAAGAAAACTATTCTAGGCTGTTCAACTAGTTCGGAACGCTCTTCTTATCAGAAGAGATAACTCATGCGGCATAGAAAGAAACAACGGAACACGCGCCTCCCTTGCCACACAGACAACACCGATATCACAGACGGGCGCAGCCGGGCGGCAAAAGCAAAAGAAATAAACAACCACAATGCATGGTTCGCGGTACTGCATCCTAATGAACACATGCGTTATATTCAGTGACTATACAAACGGGAATTAAGGGACGAGGAGAAAGTCTATGTAAATAACTGCAGCAGAACTAAGGTGAAACGAGCCTACATCAGTCCGCTGAGGCGGGCCCGTGGTGGATGGAGCGGTGACCGCCTGGTGGCTTCGGTGAGCCCATGGCAGGTGACTCTGCCCGCAGACCTGACAAGCTGTGTGCGCCGAGAAGCTCCAAACTGGCGTTATGGTCCCACGGCGAAGAACGTGGCGGTGCGGATGACTTTCTGCGGGAGGAGAGAGCTTAGGGCTGAAACGAGGCCTCGCTGCTCACGCTCCGCGCCACCGGCGCCCCACTTACTGGTGGGCCGGACACCGGCTTCTTTCGGCAGAGTCCAGGGCTGTCGTCTGTCCTGCACCTTGATGGGTGATGACTTATACGGCAGCGCCGGCGACAGACCTCGGGCCTACACCGTGAGGGCACCGTTGTTGTTGTTGTTGCGCCTTTGGGTATGGCACATACCCAATCAGGGGATCGGCAAATCAACAGAGGATGGTTAAAATGAATGGAATTCTTATCTAATCACGAGACTTTTAGGAAAGATAATTTAGACCGGTTTGAAAAATGTTTGGGAAAAAAGGAAAAAGAAAAACAAAATCCTGAAAAATCAAAGCGAGGGATCGGCAAATCAACAGAGGATGGTTAAAATGAATGGAATTCTTATCTAATCACGAGACGTTTAGGAAAGATAATTTAGACCGGTTTGAAAAATGTTTGGGAAAAAAGGAAAAAGAAAAAAAAATCCTGAAAAATCAAAGCGAGGGTGACCAATCGCAATCATAAAGAGAATCGTTTTGAATTTTCAATGTAGCGCAGGAGGGCAGAGCATACATCCCGGCGGCAGAACCCCGTTTCGGATGCCCCGAACGATAGAATAGCCGGCACTGTTAGGGATATCCCCAAACTGTAAAGCGGCACCTCCAGGGACTGACGTCTGAGTCGGGAAAAACGTCGGCATGTCGAAAGGTAGTGATCGACAGACTCGTCTTCGTTGCAATAGCTGCACAGAGCTGTTGGCGCCAGACAAGACCTGAGCAAATACCTATTTAACTTGGGTACTCGACAACGTAAGGCTTTAATAATCACCTCTAAGTTGCGTGAAGGGCACCATTCAGGTTTCCATGAGAATTTAAGATGATTAAAATCCCTTCACCATCTCCGATCTGCTTCGTCCTTCTTTTCGTCTTCAATGCGCCTTTTTTTCTTACGCAAGCCTTACGCTACCGGTTCGGCAGATTGGCCGCCACACTGCACTGCCCCTCCTACACCCTACAGCCTAATAAGAAAGTTCTTAAGAGAACTTTTCTGGAGACGTCAGTGATGCATAACGCCAGTCTCTGTGAAGGAGATGGTCTGAACACTAATCCATCTCGCAAAGTCGGACAGCACTGCCGCTGTGTGCGAGTTCGTAGAAAACAAAAAAAGAGTTCGCACGCGGAAATACACCCAAGTTACTACGAAAAGTTATTCCGGACATAAGAGCTCAAGCAGTTCACTCAATCTGTTTCACAAGTCCTGTTTAATGGTAAACTGTAAAATGTTCTAACATGAAAAAAAATCACGCCATATCCACGGAATGAATGATGATAAGTGGGGCGAAGCTCGAGAGGTGGAGATCATTGGTAACCGTAACTCTCCCGTGAAAGTTCGCCCATTACATCATTAAGAAAGACGTAAGACAGTGTGCGTACATTGTACAAACAAACTTTTATTTTGTTCTTGTTCGTTTGTTGTTGTTGTTGTAGGGTTCGTGAGGCTGCAAGCAAGCGCTCGTATCGGCAGGCAAACCCCGATGCAGTGAGAGCTCGCGAGGCGGCTGCAAAACGTATCAAGCGAGCTCAGCCCCGAAGCTGCCGACGCGCGGTTTAAGCGCGACTTTCTAGACCAGATGCTTCGGCCTCTCTTTCGCGCACGGCGGGATCCTGTCGGCGAGCGCACGCTGCCGCCGCCCTACCGTTGTCAGATGGTCGCCCTCCGCTCCGCAGCCTTGTCAACAACCACCTCCTCCATCCGGTGACTCGTTGCGAAAGAGGAAGCGCGACAACAGCGATTGCCTTTTATAGTGTCAGTCACGTGCGAGTGACATCATCATGACGTCACTCACACCAGCGCCACCTGCGAGTGAGTCATCGAACTAGGCGGTCACGTAGCGCCACCTGCGAGTGAGCCATCGAACTAGGCGGTCACGTAGCGCCACCTGCGAGTGAGTCATCGAACTAGGCGGTCACGTACCACGAGACACAAGGGATGGACAGAACCACGGCTTTAGGAGCTTCGCCCCTAAAACGGAAAAGTCTACGGCGTAGCCCGCTTACGTCCACCACAAGGACAAAAGAAAGCGTAGGAAGCTATATGCAGCCGGAAGTCGTTATTCAGAGTCTCATTTACATGTCCACGCATGCGTGTACGCCAGAAAAGCCTACAGTTGCTTCGAAAACTTGGCGCATTTCCACATCGGGCAGCACGATCCTCTGCTATGAATAACACTCCAATTTCCCTTCCTGTACCTCTTAGTAGGGTGTTAATGTTCAGACAACCGGTAGGAAATGGGCAGTCTTGAACTCTTCGAAACATATCACGTTGTTTGCGCCATTGTGGCTTTTTTTTTCGTTTGCGTCTTATTCTAACCCATTTTGCGCAAAAGTTTGGGTAGCAGGTTTTACGTTGAGTGGCAGTTCGACCGGGAAGGCGCATAGCAGTGGTTTCTCTTGCGTAAAAGATGTCCAACCTTACACGCCTGCAGAGTAATCAGCCTATTAATCCTTCCGGACCTGATGGTGTCAGTTGACGCCACCACTTAAATGTTCCTCTAGCGTGTAGAGAACGAAATCAAAACTGCTGTTCTTTGGGGAATTGTTCTTCAATGATGCCTATTGCGATAGATATCACTATTGTTTCATTGTAGTAAAGCTACACGCTACAAAGCAGATGTTTCGGTAAATACGAAATTACCACATTGAGACTGAAAAAAATGGCGGTCCGAATTTTACTGCCCAAGCTTGCAAAGCTAGGAATGCGCGCACTACGAAGTTAATTTCTGTTTGTAGGTGCATGTAGTCATAAAGTTTAGAAAAATATGCAAAAGTGATGCCTCTGCTTCAACTTACAATTTTTTATTGCAAGATATCCTAATTAATTGCCTCATTAATACAGCTGCTAACACTTTCCCTTCTTGTTTTATTTTCCCTTCTAGTGTTATTTTGTGCAGATATGGGACTCAAAAGTTAGGAAAGCGCACAGAAAACATTTTTTTGCTTGAAAGAAAACAACTCGGGCTGGAAGAGTTAAAAATCTCTCCGCTTGGAGCATCACATGACATTTGGTTTTTCGGCTCAACTTAAGCAAACATCAATTATAGCAATCTTTAGCAAGCCCATGACACTCTCGCTGTTGTGATATGCCGATATGCGGAGCACAGACGGATGTTTCCGCGGCTGAATGCATCGCAGTCTTTCTGCAGCTCTTTTGTCTCCACGATAGCCGTTGGAGTACAGGAGCGCCTCACTGACAATGAGGAGTCCTTTTGCTTTTGTAACTTCCAGGCCGTTGCTTGAATACGTTTCCAGAATAAACGAACCCTGTGACTTGTCTGCCTCAGGACCTCCCGAGCTTGCGTCATAAATTTCTCTTTCTAGTACAGCAACAATGGAATTGTCTGTTTTTGGAAAGTTATTGAGAGGAAGCCGACACGCTTCTGGAAGCAGTAATGCGCATTTTTCTCCGAATGAGATTTTTACTACTCTTTGCCTTCTTGTAGACCACATATGGCCTTTAAGACCACTGTTCTGCTATGTTCCCATTTCCTTTGAGCAGACGCTGATGGATCAATCATGTGAATAGCTTTGGAGCCTGCCCAGTGCTCGGGGCTGAGAGCAATGTCGCCAGGACGGACGAGGCGCATGCGCGATTCTAGAGCGGCTATTTGCTTCTATAGAGCAGCAACCTTTTATCTCGCGCTTGTCATTCTACTTCTCACACTCTTCGAGCGCCTCCCGTCCCTGTTCCTCTTTCTTCTGCTGAAAGTGCCTCAGGATAGCGTCTTTGTGCACACCAGTGTGTTTTATTAAAGCGGTATCGAAACCAAGTCGCTTCACCTCACTACTAGAGGATAGCTTCTCTTTCAGCTTCACCTTTGCCGTATTGAAGTAGTTGCGAAGCAGTGAACCTGTCAGTCCCAAATCATGCGCAGCTCTCATTATTTTTTCCAAGCCATGATTAAATATTTGCTTGATGTGAAGACGAACAACAGCCGGACTCCTATCTACAATTAATAACACACGTATCCTGACAGGGTCACCCCTTTTTGTGGCGGAAGGAATGGGCAGGGCCTCGTTTATAGCTATGAGCCCGGCTGCTGCATCCAAATGAACTCACGCGTTTTATTCAGTGACAATCCAAACAGGCAGGTACGCGACGAGGAGAGAGTGTATTTACATAACTGACGCAGAACCAAAGAGATACGAGCCTACTTCACTATGATCGAGCTGGCACGGTGGATTGAGCGGTGACGACGTGGTGGCTTCGGCGAGCCGATCGTAGGTGACCATCTGTCCGCAGAGCTGACGGACTGTGTGCGCCAGGAAACTCCAAACCGGCGTTATGGTTACACATTGAAGAACATCGTGGTGCCTATGAGTAGCGGTGGGAGGAGAGAGCTTCGGTACGAAACGAAGCCTCGCTGCCCGCGTTCCGCGTCACCGGCGCACCGGTCACTCGTTGGCCGGAAATCGGCGTCTTCTGGCAGTGTCCAGGGCGGTGGTCGGTCCTACACTGCTCGGGATGGTGACTTCTACGGCAGCGCAGACGGCAGACCTCGGGCCTACACCGCCAGTTGGTTGGTTGGTTGGTTGCTTCAGACCATGGCACATACCCACGTGGGGGATTGGCCAAGAAGTTTTGTACCTAATGAGGATGTGACCTATATAATTGTAGATCCCAAAATTTAGAAAAGGAAATACCAAACAGAATTTTTAAATATGTATAATATGAAAGTAGATTGAGGAAGAAAAATGAGATAAGTGTGAACGTTTAGCTGGCTAGCAGGATAACCGGCCTGTCGCTGCAACATAAGAATGGAGGGCAGACACAACATCCCTCTGGCAGACTCATAGGGCGGAAGTGCCTAGTGACAGGATCTCGGAACTAGATAGCGGAAGGTTAAGGCGTCTAAAGGTTGACTCCAGATGTGTGCGTCGCATTGGGGAGAAGCTGCGCCAAGTAAATAGGAAATGTTCTATATTTTCCAGTTCGTCGCCGAAAGGGCATTGCGGAGATGGAGCCAGACGAGATTGATAAAGATAAAAATTTAGTGGGGGAATTTTGAACCGATGTTTAGTGATTGCTACCTCGCATAGCCTTGTTTCGCAAAACATCGGCTTCCATGCATGATGAAGGTGGCTATAATCTCTAGAAGATAGAAGAGTTCCCTGCTTATAAGCCTGGAGTAGCTGTAGACGTTTAAATCTCGCCCCCAATAGAAAACTATCATTTCGACATTGCACGACCACAGGGCCACCAAAAGACATGCCGGCTGATTGATCAGCCACTTCATTGTACGAGATTCCTGCATGTCCTGGAACCCACACTAGCCGAACCTCACAAAGCTGATTAGTAACAAATGATCGGAATGTGCGGACAATTGGTTAATCTTTTTCGGTTGTTAATGGGGAACACCCAGACAGGGAGTCAGAAAGTATAACTACATGGGTAAACCTATGCTGAAGTTTTTGAAGAGCCAAAATTATTGCCAATAATTCCGCCTGGAAGATAAGTGTGTAATCAGATAACTTGATCGAAAAGGACCAGTCGAGGTACAGGGACAACATCCCGACTCCAGCTTTCTCATCAACTTGGAGGAATCGGTAGCAATGACGATATGGGAATGAAGAGTTGACAAATGATCCTCCAGCAATCCATTGAGAATTCGGGCTGGCAACATCTTTGCATTCGGGGGGAAGATATTGTCAAAGTTTATTTCAACACCGCCAGGGGGCCGTCTCCCAACTACTTCGTCGTTCTCTTCGTCGTCCATGCGCCTTTTGTTTCTTACGCAAGCTTTACACCACCGGTTCGGCAGATTGGCCGCCACACTGCACTGGCCCTCCACTAGCCTACCCCCCTCTTAAGAAAGTTCTTTAGAGAACTATTCTGGAGATGCCCGTAATGCATAACGCCAGTCACTGTCGAGGAGATGGTATGAACACTAATCCATCTCGCAAAGTCAGACAGCACTGTCACTGTGTGCGAGTTCGTAGAACACAAAAAAGAGTTCTCACACGGAAACCCAAGCAAGTTAGTATGAAAAGTTCTTCCGGGCATAACAGCTCAAGCAGTTCACTTAATCTGGTTCACAAGTCCTGTAATGGTAAACTGTAAAATGTTCCAACATGACAAACGGAAAAGTCTACGTCAACCACAAGGACAAAAGAAAGCGTAGGAACCTATATGCTGCCGGAAATCGTTATTCACTGTCTCCTCATGTCCATGCATGCGTATACGCCAGAAAAGCCTACAGTTGCCTTTAAAACGTGGCGCCTTTCTGCGCCGGGCAGCACGACCCTCTGCTATGAATAGCACTCCGATTTCCCTTCCTGTACCTCTTGGTAGGGTGTTCATGTTCAGACAACCCGGTAGGAAATGGGGTGTCTTGAACTCTTCGAAACATATCGCGTTGCTCACGTCTTTTTCGCTTTTTTTTCATTTGCGTCTTATTCTAACTCCTTGTGCGCAAAAGTTCTGGTATCGGGTTTTACGTTGAGTGGCAGTTCGCGTGGCAAGGCGGATAGCAGCGGTTTGTCTTGCGTAAAAGATGTCCAACCTTACACGCCTCCAGAGTAATGAGCCTATTAATCCTGCTGTCCCTGATGGTGTCAGTTCACGCCACCACTTAAAAGTTCCTCTAGCGTCTCGAGAACGAAACCAAAACTGCAAGTTCTTTGCGGAATTGTTCTCCAATGATGCCTATTGCGATATATATCACTATTGTTTCATTATAGTAAAGCTACACGCTACAATGAAGAAGAAGCTTCTGTAAAGGCGAAATTACCACACTGAGACTGAAAAAAGTTGCGGTTCGAGTATTACTGCCAAGCTCGTAAAGCTAGAAATGCGGGCACTACGAAGCTAATTTTTGTTTATAGGTTCATGTAGCCATCAAGTTTCGAAAAATATGCAAAACTGATGCCTCTGCTCAACATACACTTTTTGATTGCAGGATGTCCTCAATAATTTACTCATTATTACCTGTGCTAAGACTTGCACATTCCCTGCTATTTTTTGTTTGTGCGAATATGGGACCCCAAAATTTAGGAAAGCGCACAGAAAACATTGTTTTGCTTGAAATAACAAATTCAGGGCTGAAAGAGTTAAAATCTCTCCACTTGGAGCATCACATGACATTTGTTCTTACGGCTCAACTTAAGCAAACATCGATTATCGCAATGTTTAGCAAACCCAAGACACTCTCGCCATTGTGATATGCCGATATGGTGAGCACAGACAGATGTTTCCGCGGCTGAATGCATCGCAGTCTTTCTGCAGCTCTTTTGTCTCCACGATAGCCGTTGGGAGTACAGGAGCGTCTCACTGACAATTTAGGAGTCCTTTTGCTTTTGTAACTTCCGGGCCGTTGCTTTCTGTTCGCAGAGCTAACGTACTGTGTGCGCCGAGAAACTCCAAACCGGCGTTATGGTTCCACGGTGAAGAACGTCGTGGTGTCTATGAGTAGCGGTGGGAGGAGAGAGCTTCGGCCACAAACGAAGTCTCGCTTCCCGCGTTCCGCGTCACCGGCGCACCGCTCACTCGTTGGCCGGAAACCGGCGTCTTCCGGCAGCGTCCAGGGTGGTGGTCGGTCTTACACCGCTTCAGGTGGTGACTTGGACGGCAGCGCCGGCGACAGACCTCAGGCCTGCACCGCGAGGGCAATGTCTCACGAACGCCTCCACGGAACTCCTCCTTCCTTCTCCTCGCTTTCAATGCTCCTTTGTTTTCTTGCGCGAACTTTACACCGTAGAGTTTCTAAGTAAGTATACTGGAGAGGAAACCGCGCCTTGTAAGCCATGTCGTCGTGGGGGTTCATGAGAAGCCCCCCTTTTTGGCTTGGGCTTCCCATGACAATTGGATTCTTAAGCGGTTTTGGGGATTTGCTTTCTTCACTATGCATTAACACGTTTCCGAGCTACAAGGAAGCCGAAATCCTACGTTTTCTTTGGTAGCCGTGTTTGGTGAAACAGCAGGCAGTGTGTGATTGCACCTGACGTCGCTCATGCCACCGTCAAAGGACGCACGACCGAGCGGGTAATATGCCACCGCGAAATTTGTAGCCGACGAAAGAAGAAAGAATAAACAAAACGTACTTCGACGAACACAAGATACGACAGATACGGGCGCTTGTATGCGTCCTATCTTGTCATCGTGCACGACTGTTTAACGCCACTTTTTTCTTTTTTCTTGTTCAACTAGTTGGCGGTTGATGCACCGGTTCACCAAGAAGGCAACGTTTTAAGAGGCCCGCTCAAAAAACTATCCAATATCTTCAAGCAACTTATTATATGCGACATTCGTAAAATTAATTAAATTAGAGTCTTTATGAGTTTCCCCCCAAATATTACCCTTGTTCATAACTACAACCTTGGCCTGCGGAATAGCAGGCACAACCGTTCCGGCAAAAATACGCTTTGCTTCTTTTTTCCTTAGTTTTAAAACAGGTTATTTTAATTTTCCACTTACATAATTGCACACTAATCTTGGCGTTTTTGTGGCACTTTTTTTTTAATTTTCGGTCACTAAAACGTTTCAATCCAAGCCAATGATGAAACTAAGGCGAGTGCAGTGTATAATGGCGGTTCATGACGACACAGACGGCCTTGATATGGTATACGGGGGCTCACGTTTTTAGCAAGCTGCTGCCGCCGCCAAGCGGCTGCACGGCTTTATGAGCGAGGGGGTCGGCCTGGTTGCTCTGTGTTCTTCTTCTTCTCTCTTCTGGCCTGCGGCTGCTGGCTGTTCTGATCGCCGCTCTTCCATCATTAAAACCCACTCTTCCACCTGGACTCGACTTTTTGACGTGACATTTTGGTGGAGCTGCTGGGTAGCTGTCCATGCACTTTGACCCGGACGATTGCTTCGCTACTGGTTCGGCCTCGGTGGACACAACACCCGTCCACAAGACCAGCCGGCGCCTGCGTGGCCTTCAGCCTGAGTTCGGCCGCCTTGCTACGCCAACCAGGTCCGCGCCGAGGCAGGGGTCGCGATGGTTTCAACGGGCGAGCCAGACAAGTATGCAAGCCCCGCCAGTGGTGCTCCATACCCCGCGCACTCCGAGACCATTCTACGGTGAGAGGTTTGAGGACGCCGAAGGATTGGTTGGACAGCTTCGAACGTGTGGCGGCGTTCAAACGAGTGGGACGAGGTGCGGAAGCTCAAGCATGTGTATTACGCTCTGAAGAGAACGCCAGGACGTGGTTTGAAAACAATGAAGCTGCTATGAAAAACGTGGCTCAGAATTTCGGCGGAAGCTGCTCGCCACCTACGGTGACAGCGAGCGGAAGGAGAAGGCTGAGCTCGCTCTCCAGGTGAGAGTGCAGAAGCCGAATGAGTCGGTTGCCATGTTCGTTGAGGACATGTGTTGGCTATTTAAGCGAGCCGATCCTAACATGCCCGAAGAAAGGAAGGTGCGCCATTTAATGCGCGGCGTAAAGGAACAGCTGTTTGCGGGGCTTGTGCGTGATCCCCCGGCCACCGTAGCTGACTTCACCAGGGAAGCGACCACGATGGAGCACGCACTGGAGCAGCGCTTTCGCCAATACGTCCGGCAAGACTGACCCGGCAACTTCGAACTGCCATTCGCTGTCCACGAGTAATTTGCGGCACAGCAGATCTCCGAGAGATTATCAGAAGCATCGTGCGGGAGGAGCTGCAGAAGCTCCACGTCGCCGGTCACCAGCCAAACGTCGACGCCATTTCCGACCGTGTGTCCGCGACGAAATTAGCCAGGCGATGCAAACCTCTACTTCATCGCAGAGCACTCCTGCTCCGTATTATGAAGCAGCCCCTCCCGTCATAGCGTACACGGACATGCCACGACCAACCGCACCCACGGTCCGGCCCATACACCCCAGCCTAGGCCGCTATTTCAGCGTATTCCGACGGTGCTCCGCGAACTGAACCAGGCCATTACGCAAGGAAGGCTACCATTTGGCGCAGGCGGACATCAGGCCTCTATGTTATCACTGCGGAGAAGCCGGACATGTCTTCGCCATTGCCCATATCGCAAGATGGGCCTACGGGGGTTCTCGCCAGGTGCTCCACGACCGCGCTACGGGGAACGTCCCCACGACATCCAAGAGTACCTGGCCGCCCCACCTGCGCTCTTCTCCGCCCGCACAAAACGCCGTGAGTCTCGGTCGCCCTCGCCCCGACGCTTCACGTCCACCTAGACGTCCATTCTCTTCGGGGACGACCAGCGGCCGGACCCCCAGTCCTAACCGGGGAAACTAAAGACGGCGTCCTCCGGAGGTGGGACCGCCGCCGCTCAGAAAGGTCAACATCCTCCACGTATCCCACGAACCCGCTCACCCGACTTGACACCAACAATCCATGCCGACGACTTCACCGGAGCCTGTTCAGAACCCGAACTCCACCTCAGCGGTCCCCACTGACGACTTGACCGCACCAGCTCCGTCGGCGCGCCATCACGACAGTAAAAAGAGTTTCGGCCGATATTGCAGTTATGGTCGATAGTCCATCACGTGACGGCTTTTGTGGATACCGGCGCCGATTTTTCCGTGATGAGTAGCGAAGCTAGCCACCAAACTGAGAAGGTAACAGCACCATGGGACGGTCCACAGATCCGTACGGCTGGTGGTCATCTGGTAACGCCGATAGGTGTATGTACCGCCAGGATCCAGATACGTGGCGTACATTTCCCTGGCTGCTTCCTAGTGCTGCGGGAATGTTCCAAGCAGCTAATATTGGGATTAGACTTCCTCCATGAGTACGGTGCGATTGTTGACCTTCGAGAGCTACTCGTGACGTTCTCGACACAGGGAGCTGTCCGAAACGAAGGGGAACTACCCAAGGCGGCGTTACGCATTTGCGACGAGTACGTAACAGTACCGCCCCGAGCTAGCCTGTTCGTCACGGTAGAATGTGAAGCGACGCCACCTGCGGGATCGCTGAAGGCAACGTGTCCCTCTTACTAGACCGGCAAGTTTGCGTTAGTTCGAGGAGTTGTGCAGCTCCGCGACCACCGGACCGAAGTTCTGATAACCAACTTCGGTAACGCACACCAACGCCTAGTGAAGAAGACTGCCGTGGCCCATCTGGACGAAGAGTATGACTGTACCGGACAACCTTCGTTCTTTGCGATGGAGGAAAACTATCAGCAGCACACGTCGACAACGGCAGCCTCTCAGGCCGCTTCCAACTTAGGCATTAATGTTGAGGTTAACCCGGACCTATCGGCAGACCAAAAGCGCCGACTCCACAGTGTCATCTCTTCTTTTGCTGACTGTTTTTCTCCTTCGTCGAAGGTACGACAGACAGCGGTCACTAAGCACCGCATAGTGGACAGAGGAAGGGGAAAGACCTGTTCGTCAACATCCGTACAGGGTCTCCCCAAAAGAAGCGAGATGCAATACGTCACCAAGTCAAAGAAATGTTGCAAGACGACGTTATACAACCGTCGACGAGTCCATGAGCGTCACCCGTGGTTCTGGTGTCAAAAAAAGACGCACTCTTCGATTTTGCGTGGACTATAGGAGGTTGAACAAAATTACGAAGAAAGACGTTTACCCTCTCCCTCGGATTGACGACTCGTTAGACCGACTACGCCATGCCAGGTACTTCTCCATCGACTTACGCAGCGGGTATTGGCAGATCGAAGTGGATGAGCGCGACCGCGAAAAGACTGCATTTATCACCCAGATGGGTTTATACGAATTCAAGGTGCTCCCATTCGGTCTCTGCTCTGCCCCTGCGACTTTCCAAAGAATGATGGACAGTGTGCTGTCGGACCTGAAATGGCAGTCCTGCCTAGTTTACCTGGATGATGTTGTCATTTTTTCCCGGACCTTCGACCGAACATCTCGATTGCCTGCATGCCGTGTTGAACGCGATCCGTTCAGCGGGACTGTCGCTCAAAACCGGAAAAATGTCACTTCGCATTTCAACAGCTCAAGTTCCTTGGCCACGTGGTTAGTCCTGAGGGTGTCAGCCCCGACCCTGACAAGACGGCGGCGGTGAAGCGCATTCCCGACGCCCGCTGACAAGCGCGCCGTGCGTCGATTTCTGGGTCTCTGCGCTTACTACCGGCGCTTCGTGGCCAATTTCTCCAAGATAGCCGAGCCACTCACTCGTCTGACAAAGGACGACGTGCCATTTGTTTGGGGCCCTGAGCAGACCAATGCTTTCGATGAGTTGAAGGCGCGCCTGCAAAGTACCCCTATTTTAGAACATTTTGACGAAGACGCCGACACCGAACTTCACACCGACGCGAGTAACGTGGGTCTCGGTGCAGTCCTAGTCCAGTGGCAGGATGTGCTGAACGCGTCATTGCTTACGCAAGTCGCACGTTATCACGCGCTGAGGCAAACTACTCCACGACCGAAAAGGAGTGCTTGGCCGTGATATGGGCAGTCACAAAATTCCGCCCGTACTTATACGGCAGGGCGTTTCGAGTGGTCAGCGACCACCACTGTATGTGTTGGCTTGCCAACCTAAAAGATCCGTGAGGACGTCTCGCGAGGTGGAGCCTGCTACTCCAAGAGTTTGACGTGACGGTCGTATATAAGTCTGGAAGACGTCACACCGACGCTGATTGCCTATCACGAGCCCCCCTGGAGCGAGTTACTGCTGACCAGGAAGATGATACACCCTTTCTCGGAGCGTTGGGACCATCAGCCCTCGCGGAAGAACAGAAGAAGGACCCAGAACTTCTGCCGCTCATTGAGTACCTCGAAGGTCACAGCTCGCGTCCTTCACGGCTCTTCCAGCGCTCGCTGTCATCATTTTTGCTGCACAACGGAGTCCTTTTCAAAATAGGATTTGACCCTACAGGAGCCACCCACCTTCTTGTTGTGCCAGCAGCGCTACGTGACGACATCATTCACGCCTCCCACGACGACCCTTCGTCGGGGCATCTGGGTTTCACCCGCACACTCGCAAGCCTTCGTCAGAAGTACTACTGGCCAAAGTTGGCTCCGACAGTCAAGCGCTACGTCAAAACATGCCGTGACTGTCAGCGGCGAAAGACACCGCCCACTAAACCAGCTGGTTTCCTTCAGCCTGTTGATCCACCGAGCAGGCCATTTAAGCAGGTCGGCATGGATTTACTGGGGCCATTTCCTACGTCATCAGCTGGGAATCGGTGGATTGTAGTCGCTACTGATTATCTTACCCGTTATTGCGAAACCAAGGCATTGCCCAAAGGAACGTCGGCTGAAGTTGCCCGATTTTTGCAGTTGCAGTTTTTGAAGTTGCAGCACTTACTGAAGACGTCATGAAACTGTGTCATACCGACCATCGCAAAACCACTGCATATCACCCCCAGACAAACGGGCTGACCGAAAGGTTGAACAAGACCATCGCCGACATGATTCGATGTACGTTGATGTTGACCACAAAAACTGGGATGACATACTGCCGTACGTGACCTTTGCATATAATACGGCAGTTCAAGAAACGACAAACTTCACTCCTTTCCGATTGGTCCACGGCCGCGAAGTGACAACTATGTTGGATGCGATGCTGCTTCCGGATGAAATCCATGTGGTTACTCCAGACACCACGGAATACGCTAGCCGCGCCGAAGCTACCCGACAACTTGCGCAACAACGCATCCGTCACCAACAAACGATTGATGCCCGCCGCTACAACTTACGGCACCGACAAGTAACTTTCCGACCCGGTGACCAAGTCTGGGTGTGGAGCCCTGTGCGACTCCGAGGACGTTCGGAAAACTTTTACGCCGCTACTTTGGCCCTACAAAGTGATACGCCACGTAAGCGCAGTGAACTATGAAGTCTTCACCGAAGGAACACTATGGTCAACGCGTAGTAGGACACTCCCTGAAGTTGTTCATGTTGCCCGGATGAAGCCGTATCACTCACGTTGACAGTGGCCGCGAAATTTTTGCGTGTTGCGTCGTGCTGTTTTGCTGTGTGTGTGTTTTTTTTTCATTCTATTTACATCAGGTAAGCATCGAGACGATGCTTTGAAAAAGCGGGGGGGGGTATTGCCACGATGACATGGTATAACGGGGGCTCACGTTTTTTAGCAAGCTGCTGCGCCGCCAAGCGCTGCACGGCTTTATGAGCGAGGGATCGGCCTGGTTGCTCTGTGTTCTTCTTCTTCTCTCTTCTGGCCTGCGGCTGCTGGCTGTTCTGATCGCCGCTCTTCCATCATTAATACCCCCTCTTCCACCTGGACTCGGCTTTTGACGTGACAATATTGTAAGAAACTCTATGCTTTACACCACCGGTTCGGCGGATTGGCCACTACACCGCACTGGCCCTCCACTATGATGTTTAAACGCCCCACCAGAACAACGGACGCGTCGTCAGTGAAGGCAGGAAACCTATTTCCGCGCGTGCACGCCCATCCTTTTCCTGCCCTCCCAACTCGTTCTTGATAAACCCGCAACGATTTGTGTGCGCCTTCCTAGAAGCGAAAGGCACCGCCAAGATTGTCGCTCTGAAAGCCCTTCACGCTGAACAAAAAGTGTTCGCTCACGCCGACGTTGCTGCTCATCCGGGAGAGATACTAGGCTAATCGGTGCGCTGGAGCTTGCCGTGAAAAGTGCTGTGGCTGAGGGTTTGGTTGTTTTCGCACACGCTATTGTGATTTCCGCCGGTTGTCCTCCGAACGAAAGACACGCGTTTGTCCATAGACACATAAAACCTGGAAGTACTCAAGATTTATTCTGGTGAACAAACATGTGGCTGTGCGTTTCCGTCTTGCGGTGTAGGCACCTCATTGTGTGAGTAACACAACAACCAATACCCACACCGCTCGACCATTGAGTACAGCTGACAGGTCGCATTGAGCCGCGATACTTGCAAGTTTATATTTCCCGCCAGCACAACGCGTATGTCATCGGTAGCGGCATAAATACTAGCTGGGCGTGCACGGCCCCCCCCCACCCCCACCTGCCCAAATTCTACCCCCAAACAGTGGGCTCAGAAACCGGCGACTGGTGATGGGTGCGTGTTTACACTTGAAATACACGGGCAAAAATGTAGCGCGGAAAGCCTGTCATGCTCAGAAATAACTACTGGCTCACGTGAGCGGTCAAGGCGGGCTAGTTGCTCTTCTAACGCCTAACACGGGCGCTATCTAAGTTATCAGCCGTTTGCACTGGTCGTGAAAGAGGCATATGTTGTGAAGAGGAAAATAACTTGCGAAAATTGTGTGGGATCTGGCGAGGAGGAGAGCGGCAGAGGCGCCAAATAAATCGGCTTCACCGGAACTGAAGCCAGAGGGGGGGGGGGGGCATTAGACATATACTGCATCGCAGTAACAGCATTGGTAGCACAACGAAGCCGCGAGAACACAAAGATCACACGAGATAAAACATGTGGTCAGGAGTGCCCTCCGCCCCTGCCTTGCGATATCGGGTCCAGCTTATCGTGCGTCAATCTGGGTTCACGCGCTGACCTATTTCTTCGATGAAGCATGGCGATAACAAAAACAATCCGATTTGTACTTGACGAGCTCTGATAGGGCCGTCACATGAAAGGCTCAAACGCACGGATAGAACCTTTGTTTTTCCATCAAGGAAGTTGATTCTGCTGCAGAAACATCTTAAATATGGCGCGATTGGATTTACCTAGTAGCAGGTCCCGAAAAAAATTCCCCGCATTTCCCCGAGGGGAAGAATGTGAAAGTGCGAATGCACGAGTTGAATTTGCGCGGTTCGGTAATGTTCGCGAAAGAGAGATCACACACACACACACACAACTACAAAGAAAGAAAGATGCATTTATTCACAGACACCTATTTGTGTTGTCGTTGTACTTGATTGCTAGAGCGGATCTCAGCTTTGAAATTTCGTGCCAGTACTCCTTTAAGCAGGTGCATTAGCACTTCTCACGCCCGATTCTGGGCCAATCCCCCACGTGGGTATGTGCCCTGTCAGCGGCCAGGCAGCGCGCGCCCATCTCCCCCCGTTGCCAAGGAAGACGAGGAGATTCCTGGCCAATCCCCCACGTGGGTATGTGCTATGTCAGCGGCCAGGCTGCGCGCGCCCAACTCCACGTGCGCGGACATCGCCGGTGGACGCAGATTCAGGGTCGCTTAAGAAGTGCATTGCACTTAAAAGCTGTATAGAATGCGTTTTCCCTTACGAACGCTGGAGTTTGAAACTTATCAAGATTTCTTGATAAAGCTTCTAGAAAAAGGCTTAATTGTAAGGATTTGAATGTCAGTGCTGGAATGATTTCTTGATGACACGATGACAGCGAAAACTCTCTGTGGATCTGTTAGGCTAAGGAATATCTAGCGGGTTGTTTTACTTGAAATCCTGCACACGCATTTTTTTTGTTTGATCTTATACTCCAGTAAAGACGTTATTAAAGCCATCAGCCTTTGGAACGCCCGATATCAGTGAACAACTAATAATTAGCTCTCAAATGTCACTCATTACTTTCCATTTTTGATTATCTTATTTATTGAACGCCAGATTAGCTTTGGGTCCTTCTTATTTACTGAAACATTTCAGTGTAGTAGTCACGCTTTGGTTTATGCGATTTATTATTTAATTTATTCCTGAACTGTCTAAACACAACGTAGTCGTTGGGATGTTTGCCTATTCCCTTTTGTTTTCTTTTAATAATTCTGAAAAGGCTACGGGAAACCCATGGATTTATAATTTTTTGTGCGATTGTCTTGTTAATAAAGTGAAATACAAGTAAAGCTTTTTAAACTTATCACGAAAACCATTGTAAGCTGCATCGGCTGAACGACCATGAAGACATTGGGTCACCGAAGTCGCACCGATCATTTGCCTGAAGTATTCTGGTTTCGTGTCCGTAATTGCCCGAAACCTTCCCCATTCTCTGAGCGTGTGAAGAATGACACGTTTCTATACTAACCAAAAGAGGACAATGATCGCTGAAATCGGAGGAAATTGTGCCTGACGATTTCAGTGTGGTATTTGTGTTAGTATAGAACAAGTCAATGGTGCTTGATGAATAAATCCTGACCCTCGTTGGAGAAGGGATCACACTCTGGAACCATTGGATTCAATGGCTGCTGTAAAGTCCGTCGAAGGGGTGGTGATTTCACTTATTAAATTGATATTCAAGTCTCGGCCAAGCAGTAGGGTGTACTTATGTTGACACCAGTAGTGTAGAAAAGTATTTAACAATTTGAAAAAAACGGTGTTATGGTTCCCATCAGGAGGCTGGTGTATTGCAGAATAAATTCAAGGGTTTTGTCGTAGCGCAAGTGCTTCGCAGTCATGAATGATAACTGAAAATTGTCTGGCGGCGGTACAGTGCAAAGAAAACTTAAATAGCTATACCACCTCCATGGAAGGGCCTATTTCGAAAATAAAACAAGAGTACCATGGCTATTTCAGTAGGTCGACTTCCTTCTGGGGCCACCTGTCAGTAAATAAAATACAATCAATCGACATCGCAAAGTTACCTAAAAAACTATCAATTTGTTCGTGCTTATTTCTCGCTGACTGGATAATGAAATGTACAGCACAAATACTGTTGGCCTTCGCACTGCAAGGAATGCCGCATGGCATCACCCCATCATAATAATCTGCGGCAGCCATGAGGCAACGAACAGACGCAACAGCGGAAAGAGAGCAAAGTAAAGATTATTTCTGCACAATTGCACGCATGGAAGGACGGAAGTGATTCATTTTTACAATTGACATAGAGAAACAAGACAACGTCAGAATTGGGGGCATATGTGGCTATATAAGATGTAAGTACGCATTTTCTCTTGCGGAAAGAAAAATAAATTACAGCGAGCGCAGTTAGCGTCGCTCCAAAAAGTGGTCATCATCATCATCATCATTAGCCTGGCTGTGTCCACTGCAGGACGAAAGCCTCTCCCAGATATCTCCAACCGCACCAATTGAGTGAGAGTTGAGTCCATGTTTTCCCCCCGAATTTTCACAACTCATCTCGCCAGCTGGTCCTGGTGACAAGGACTTTAATAAACGTAATAAGGAATTTAAAAGCAGCACTTGGTGCGCAATATCTGACGCATATGCAGCAATTCTCGTAATGTCCCCACTTTGAACAATCTTTATACGAGGTGCCTCGTCAGAGTACGGGAGCCAACATACCGTCATTACGCACCCACTGGAACTTCAAATTTACTTCATGCTTACGAACGATTGGGTGACCTAGAAGGCGTTTCAAGAACGGGCACAAATGCTAATTAATGCAGACAGCAAACAGCGCATCAAAACTGAGATCGCTCCTCGTATGTCAGGCCGGGCGAGGCTTTTCAAAAAAACAGGTCCCGTTTTTTGTGGCTGGCAAACAGCGCGACCATATTCCCCGCAGTAGGGATCTTGAATGCAGGAACACGATGAACAACTGTGATGTGAGCCGGTGTTACGGGTTCTTCATTGGCGTCACCAATTTTTGCTATTACTCGGTCAAGACCTTCTCCCTTACGGAAAGGCACCCCCTTAATCTCTAGGTTCGCGCACCGAGAGTAGTTTTCGAGTTCGGCAAGCCTCACCTCGTCCACCTTGACCTGTTGAGGCAGGTCCCTGTACTACCCGCCGCGGTGGCTCAGTGGCTAAGGCGTTGCGCTGCTGAGCACGAGGTCGCGGGTTCGATTCCCGGCCGCGGCGGCCGCTTTTCTGATGGAGGCGAAAAGCAAATTGTTAAAGACCGACGACTTAGGATGGTTTCTACTGTAAATGGTCGATTGTCCAAGCGGCTGAGCGCGGTGGCAAGCACGCTTCTCTCCGACGAGTATTGGGGGCAGCGACACAGCACATGCTCCATAGTCTCTTCCGCCCCCACAGGCGGCACAGTGGGCACTTCTGGCCAGCCCGATACGGAAGGAGTAGGCTTTCGTGTAGGCCGCTCCCAACCAGAGTCTACAAAGTAAAGTCGACTGGGGTCGAGACAACTCATACGGAATAGGGCGCTGAAGAAGAGGATCTTGAGAATACAGACGGGGATTCGAAAAGTCCGGTGTGTTCCATTGCTGCGTGGTAATCCTGCGTTCAAAGGAGCGAAGCGTCCTGGCGTCATCTGTCTTTGAAAGCGAAAGCAGGATGGTGCGGTCGCTCTCATGGCCTGTACGGGCAGCTTCATCCAGCAACACGTAACCAATGCCGGGAAGGGGGGGGGGTGATTTCACAACGCCTACGAGGCGCCAGCCGATTTTTCTTTTAAGTGACAGAGGTAGCTGACTCTGCATAATTTGGGAGTGCTCGGCGAGTGTTTGCTCGCCCGTAACTAGTCGGCGCCAGATTTCTTTATCGTGGCTGGGGTCAGCACTAACCATCTCATGACCACTTATAAATAGGTCACTGACCGTCACGTGGTAAATACGACGTTCACCATTAAATATTGTTCGTGTCACTTGTCCTGCCGCCACCCAGCAGTAAGTTGTATGGCTTCCCATACACCCCTCTCCTAGCGGTCTGCCATTACTAAATTCAGAACCATGGGAGGGTGCGATGCTCAGCACCGACACATCGATGCAAGTATGGGCCGTAGCAAGATTAGTGGGGGTTGCTGGAAGGCATGGTCTTGTCGCTACTCCCGTGTCCGGGACCCCCCCATCCCTTGGCGCTTTTCTGACGAAATGAGTTTTATCCTTCCATTCATTAAGCGTGTCAATACACAAGACACCATCGCTCTGCCAACGATGTGTTACAAGTTCATAAATTTGATTCTTAAAGCTTTGTTTTTAAGGTATGTGTAAAATTAAAGTGTTACATGAGATCAAAACCTATTGTTTAGTAATTTTGGGGTTCAGGTTTCTGTTGATGTACAGTGCTTGTATAGCCGATGCGAGGCCTGTATCTGGAAGCGCGTGGCATGGATTGTAACGCCTACACGTGTCCGAAAGTGGGATAATCTTCGGGCGGTGAGCCGCAACTTGCGATTTCAATATCCCTGAGCGTTTGTTTCTTCAAGTTGCGACCACGAACCGGAAGGGCGCGGATAATGTTGTAATTCATGTAAGGGGCAACCGTCCGTTGGTGACCACTATGGTTATGGTACGCCAAAAAAAAATGCCCGAATGACACATACCGCACTATCTCATCAACTGAGGGTGAGCCGTTGGTCGCTAACCGGTAAGGCTATTTATTTTGTGTTTCAGTTTGGTTCGGGCTACATCGTGCTAAATACCTAATGGTCGGGGTTCGGTATCAGTTCTGAATAAAAACTGGTTCGCTTCCGGTTCCACACCCTGGTTTTAATATTATGTTCTAATGTAGGTGATAGGCAAGGGCTAAATAGCTTTTTTTATTTAATCTGGAACACGCACCAATTTACAAGAATCACGATTTGGTGATGATGCATTGATCCGCTTGCCCCCTTTGTTTAAAACACATCTAAGATGTAGGTAAAAGATTGCTGTGATGGTTAAAGAATTGGCTTCCTTACACAGATTTGGGACATACGGCGCTTGGGTTTTTTCACAATATATGTGCAGTTGGAAAGCTGTGTATTGGAACGTTTAAAAGAAAACAGTTCTTAAGGGGAGGCGTGCAGGAACAAAGTGGTCGGCACAGTTCAAATTAGCCCTGAAGAGTCATTAATACTGCATCACCTTTCCCTATCAAATCAATTGAAATATGGTTGCGACCGAAATCTCTCCTCAACTCACAACGAGGATTAAATTATGTATTAGTTAGCAACACCTGTTGTAGAAATTTGTTCAAGTTAAAGCGATTGAGTGTTGCTTCCATGCCAAACCTTGGTGTTACAATAAACGTTAGGTTTGCCCTGAATTGGGTTGCTTTGCAGGACGGCTTCAGAACAAATTCTTTAGAAACTTTTCTGCAGTAGCTCAGTCACTGTACTAGTGATTTTAGTAAAAATGAGTGATGTTTTGGAAGGACACATCGGGAGAACAATCTGTACATATTGCCACGGCTGTAAGGCTGATTCAGCTCTCAGCGGAATCCTGTTAGCGGGGATTTTGATAAGGCACTAAAGGAAAAAGAAGAAGAGGCTTCTGGGCCCAGGGAAAGGACGAAGAAGTCGAAGCTGACTTTTTCTGGTTGCTTTCGGGCAGAAGTTCGCTATTAAATAAACGCCACTCTTTCGCTGTTACAACCCCTCAACGTGTAAGTTCACCTTTACAACATAATGACGTGATGCCCAAATGTGAAAGGAAATGGGATTATGGATAACATTTTTTTGCATCCAAGCTGAGGCATGAACATGCTACTTTGTAAGGGGTCTTGGCGATCCTTATAAAGTTGTTCAATTGCTTTCTACGACAATTAAAGCGATGTCTGTGACCAAGATGGAAACTATTTTAAGGATATTTGGCAGGTCCAACTCATGATTTGATATGTGCGCGTGGTGCAGGAACCCGTTTTGCGGACAGTTGACGGATGAGCTTTTTGAACGCAAGAGTGGTTGTGGAACTTTACGGAAGCTACATGCCGCAGTACCAGATGTGAAATAAGACAGCCGACAGCGAATGCGTGCGTTACAATTAAACCAATATCCCAAACACTCCTCTGATTATCTTATTTGCACCGCGCTGCGAGCGCCTTTGGGGGGCGTTTGATTGATTTGATTGTCATGGACCTTACATCAAAACAGCGTTTTTGATTGAGCGCGGATATTTCCAACAATTCCATTCTTCACGTACGCGATCTTTAAAGGTAGTGAAGTGGTTATTAGTACCAATCCTGTAGTCGGCCGTGTCGCTCAGACACAAGAAAGACATGGGATCCGCGGTAACAAAAAGCAACCGCGAGGTACTATGATGGGGCCATTTGGTAATCATGCGCGCATTCGCTGGGGTCTCCCTTCTGTTACTCTGACGCTGCTACATGGCTCTGCGCTCATTGCTTGCGCCAAGGGTTACTGAACTGCACCCGGGTGCAGCTCAGCCACCCGTCGCCCAAGTAAAGTGCTTCTAGTGGCGCCTGTTACAGGCATGCACAAATAAACCCGATCACAAAAATAGAAACCAGAACACATATGTAGCGAGATGTCTTTCCACTCCTGTAACACGGACGCTTTTCCGAATTACAGTAAAAAAGCTGGGAGATGTGCCTATAAAATATACCAATTGCTAGCCTATATTTTAAATCTACGCAAAGTATGTTTCTGTTTTGGGACTTCATGTGCATATATTTTTCGCATTTATTTTGTCTGTCACTTTAGATCAGTTTAAGAGCCCCGGCCGCCTCAAACACTTGAGGCTCTTTTCGACGCGCATTCTTTGCACCGGCATCCCGTGGCCATAGCCAGCCGTTTGTCTTACGCCGTTTGCTGTAAAAATCCGTGCACCATTGGAGGCGCGCAGGAAAGCACAAATACCTCATCAAACGGGACTGACACCCCCTCCCTCTGAGGTAATCCTGAGCAGGTGGGCGGCCAAAAACATGAAAACCGCGCCCCTGCTGTGCAGCTGCTTTTTTTGTTCTTGGTTGTTCTGCTACTGCGCCTAAGAGGCTCGAGCTGAAAATTTCTGCTGACAAGACCCTTATTGATAACGCAAAAACAACAGCTTATCATCCGCGGCGCATTCGTCAGCCACGTGCGTATCCTTTGGGTACTCAAATACGTTATCAGCAGATTCCTCATAAAGGTGACCTTGCACGCGTGCATGCAGAAGGCTGAGGTCGTACTATCCTTGTGTCCTTTTGCCCGCAATAGCGTTTTGTAAATCTCACGTATGGACCGATTAAGGTGCGAAATATTGGTTGTGTAGTGCGAATTTTTGCCAATAAGTTATTGTTGCGAATTTTTATCTTCGAGGGGAATTCCCACTGCGCAAAGATCGCGAGTTTATATTGGAAATCAAAATGACCACTTGGATTCACTCTTAAGGCTCGCGGGAGCGCCGATTGCACCAAGTAACCTTGTTTACTCTGTACTTGGTGGGATGTATACAACGGGAAAAATTTAAGCCGTTCCTCTTAATATAATTGCTGTCGCAAGACCAGAGCAGTGACTCGCCATAGGGGCGTTCGCGATGTTATCCGCTCATTGCTCTCATCCGTCACGCTCTTCACCTCCCTGTCTCTCTTCTCCTCAATATATGAGACAAATTTGTCCCGTACACTTCAATCTTCCCGCCTCCGTCGTGCTCGCGCTCCCAATGCCTGGAACAGCCCGAGCGGGAGTTCTATTCTTTTTGTGTATTGCTTTCATCTCGCACGTGCAACAGCCTAACTGCGCCATTCCGAATGCGTCGTTTTCTTTTCTCCCGCTGTCGTTTCTCTTCGCATACTATCGTAAAAACCAACCGAACGAGCATTCGTAACTAAATGAACGCGGGGACTGCTGGCTAGATGCATATATATTGTCTCCTGTGCAAAGTAACGGGACATGTACGACCAGTGTCAGAGGTTTCAGGAGCTTCGAACGAAGCTGCTTATACAAATGTCTTGTACAAGTAACATCTTAACGTTTGGCAGGAAAACTGAACCAAGGAAAAACGGGACATCTTTTGGAAGCCTCCGTTTCGGTGCCCGATGCCACAGGGCTCTGTTTCGGTCTGTTATGCCACGTGACTACGGCGGCTAGACAGCATGACCGATATTGAGCTACGACCACAAGACAGGCCCCGAAAGTGGTGTTCCCTTACAATGTTTGCTTAATTTTATTTTCTTTATTCTGTTAGAAGCGCAGCCAGCATGGACACAAAACGCACCAGCTAAAAGGTGCGCGGTGGGACGATAGTTTAGCAAGTGAGGAACAGAAGAAACTTCGGGACTTGCGTTTTTTCAGTTTATGCTACATCCTCTACTTCGATGAGCAGCGCATAAGAAAGTGCCGGGCTGAATAGAGCGGATCATGGCGTCCACAAATGTGCCCGATCAGCCGGCATCCCTCTGTCACGTTTTGATGCAGCAACGCACTCCTTTTCATTGCCCGGGAAGTCATTCTCGCAGGTTCGGATATACCAGAGTTCTGAAATGATCGTCTCTACTCGTTCGGACCCGCTTTGCAGTGCCGCCTACCCACTAACATGCCACACTGGTGCGTCACCTTATTTTGTCGCCTGTGGCTAGCAGTTGCATTCACTAGCGCTTATGCTCTCGCTATCAGCATGGCCAAAAGCCCTGCTTGTGAACTGTGTGCGCCCCTGACGAAAGCATGGAGCACCTGCTGTGCTGCTGCGACTGATTCACAACTTCGAGGTGCGTAAAGCGGTGGGCGTTTGGTTTGCAGAGTGTGTTGGAGAACACACTCTGCAAAACAAACGCCCACCGCTTTACGCACAGGCTATTTTGGGCCTAGCCATTGAATTTCACGGTCCCAAAAGCCTACAAAAGTTTTACTCCGCTTTTGGAGAGACACAGGCCTATCTCAACTGTTGGACGGACGTTACTAGAGTGCAGCATCCTTCATTCGCAAATTGTGTAACGTTACAAGCTTGGTTTTGTGCACTTTTTCGTGCGTTCTTTGTACCGTGTTTGTAATTCCCTTTCCTACTGCTTTTTTTCTGACTTTTTTCTGATTTTCTCTCTTTTAACATATAACACTGCCCTTTTTGGGCCTTTATATTCCCATATCCCCATCAATGTGTACAGTAGCCAACCGGAGAGTTTGTTAACTTCCCGCCTTTGGTTTATTGTTCTTTCTTTAATTATGGTTAACCGGCATGTAACCCCTGGGGGCTTCCGCCACACTACACGACTTTTAGAGTAATGTCTTTACCATAGAATAACACACTTCTGTAACTGTCATCGCTATCGCAAAGCGCCTACTACTGATGGACTGCCTATTGCGGGTTCCAGCGACGGTAGGCTAACGTCGCGCGTAGTGCAGTCACTCAAAAGGGAAGCGATAAATGTCATAGTACCGGGGTTTAATATATCTTCTACCACTATCAAAAATTGACACTGTTCTGTACACCTAGGCCTCTTGGCAAACTACTGCCAGCGTCGATCGTACAAGCATCGGGGCGGAAGACAACGTGTGCCTGCGTACGGCGACGCGGCGCGTGCTGAGGTGAGAAGGGTGCGCACGGCCTCTGCTTCAACGCAGCCCACTGCACTCGACCACGCGGCATCGGCGCTCGTGCACTGACCTTTAAGCCCTAACCAGATGGACGCGAAATCACGCGGCCCTCGAGCGTCGGCGTCGATCGGCGGCCACGCGCGGACCCGCAGGGGAGGGCGAGTAACCGCATGAGACCGGCGAAGTCGCGCGCCAGTCGCTGCGTCGGCGGGCGTTGCTGGACACGTATGCCATCCTGTTGAAGTCGTTGATGAGCAGTTATTGTAGATTCTGGAACTGCAATTATCAAGACCCTAGCTTTCTTCATTGCTAAATGTTGGCGGGCAAATATGGAAATGCTGCGAAATGTACCTCGCGACAACACTGTCAAACCTGAACAAAACAAGATAGGATGATAAACGAAGACGCACTTCACCCAAACGCTTTACTTCCAACCAATTAAACCTTCACCTTATGTACCGACTGCACGTTGTTGAATTCCAAGTCTAAGAAAAATAATTCCTGCGCTGAATTGATACTGAGGTTACCATCAAACGTCATTTGTAGGCAAAAAGGCAAGGTACTCTGGAACATTTCCTGTACACTGTAAAAAAATCATTAAACCCTCAACGCAAAAAACAACCACGAGAAACACCGAGGTTTTGCCAGTATTTAAACTTAAACCGCGGACTTTCAAAACACAAGTCCGGCACTCAACCAGTCGACCACGCAAGAAGACGAGGGGGGCCTTGAAGAATTTTGTATACTAATCGCGTCTGGCCACGAATAATGCCGGGTGTGCTTTGTTTTTCTCATAATGGAGAGGTTTGAGCAGTGGTAACGCTTGTTTCCTGAGCACCGTTCTTGGTGCCTAGGACAATATTTCTAGTGCTACAAGCGATTTAACCACAGCTCCCTTGTTGAGTCAACAAAAGCTATCGCACATCCCCGGTCTCCCCTGTGCAAGACACGGTAGCCACGAATGAAATGTAATGCGCCGCCAGGATTCTGGAGTTGATAACGTTTGCTCGTCACGCACCGATTTTGCAGAGAAGCCACATTATGCTACTGCTGTATGCGATGTTGCCAGAGCTACCTTATTTAACTCACACAAAGCTACCGCATATCCCCGATCTCCCCGATGAAACCCCGAAAATCCGTGAACTAATGAGCGCTTTAGAACAAAAATAGCTTGCGTTTTGTCTCAAGGCAACCGATTACCACAAGTTAAAAAGACATTGATTGTTTTCTGCTGAATGGATAGGCCCAAACTACGAGAAGGTGAGGAAACCCGGCGCTACTGCCCGATTGCCGATGCTGTCTTGCGCTGCGTCGACGCCGATATCTGGCGGGCATAGACATCAGCGTCGCTGGTGCGTCAGCTCGCGTCGCCATGCATTTTTGGCGACGCCGGCTGACGCGCGTCGATGCGGGACGACGTCGGCGCGTGAAAACGCCGAAAGTACGCTGCATGTGGTTGGGCCTTCAAAGGCACGAGCCGTGTCATCGCGGACGTGGGTCAACCCGACAAAAGACAGAAGCCCAAGACTCTCCGGACATCCTATACAACGGAATGCCGGCAGGAGCAGAACACTACGGAACCACAACATGCTGAAATCAACACGGTGCTTTCCGTGCCTCTACGAACGTTCGAAGCAACAGCCCATGCAACAAATCTCAGGAGTTGCCAAATGCATGACATACGCAGTGGTGCACACCCTGCGCAACTGTCTTTTGAAGGGAGAGGAGGGAGTCGCGAGAGGATACACTCACCTAATTAAAAAGCATGCACTCTTAGGCAAAAAGGACTAAAATAGGGACTAAAATACAGCCGTTAGTCTTCGCGGGCAACCGTTCATCTTCAAGGGGAGTATCGGCGGCAGAGTACGTGCCGTGTGCATAAATGCGGACTAACTGTTCGTCCCCGCCGATCTATAAGGAGTAACGGGAAGACGAAACGCATGCAGTTAGTCTCTTTGCTGCGTCGTTAATCCCCTAATGGCGTCGTCGTTGCCCTTTCGCGCATATGTCTGCGAACAGTTTTATATTTCCAAAACACAAGCCATTGCAGTCACCGGGTGCTTTAGATGGTGCCACGGAAGAAAATATTGATGTTATAAGAAAATCGCCTAGGGTTAGTAGAGCGGCGGGTAATGGCAAGGAGCGGCGAAGCGCGGTTGCCATACGCTTCTCGGCGAGGTTATGTTGATACGCTGTGTTGCATACGATTCGTGCGAGGTAATAACGTCCAATGAAAGCGTTCAAGCGCGTTAACAGTAACGCCAAATTAGTGACAATAGCAAAAGTGGATTCCTAAGCGTAATGAATATGTATATGTTTAACAGACGACAAAAAACGCAGTAGTTGATGATGACAACTGCAAAATAAAAATTCTCGCTACAGGTAAGCGTCTCGAAGTTATCTTTTACATTCGGTGCATAATTGCGTTGGGCACCAAAGCTATGACAATGCTGCAACTGCTGTAAAACCCGCTTGCATTTCCCAGTCGAAATCGTCTAGCGACGCGAATTTGAAGAATTCAGGCTAAGCAACACCGAATTCGCTTTCGCCGATGCAGGAAAATATGGTATGCTTCCTTATTCTGACACTCACACAGACGACACCTTTCACATACGTTACATAGAGCACTTAACATATGTATCGAACACTAAGAAAGCACTTAGCTTGCGCTAATTTGTGCGGAAACAAATGAGTCGTCCGATCGGCCAGCTACCTATCTCAACTAGGCGACGACGAGTTGATTGTTATTTACGAGAAAAACTATGGTTGTGAGGCTCTACTTGTAATCGAACGGAGCAATAGTCCCTAAACCTAGAAAAGCGCTAAGCGCAAGGCGCAAAACGCGGTCACGCTCGCTTGCACAGATAGAAATTCGGGCACCAGTTGCAATGGTTCTGTTGCGTTCTGCACAGAACTACACGCTGTACACTTGAATATTAGAGAGTTTTAGCTGAACGTTTCTGACGGTCCGCTCCGCTCCGATAGCAAGCGGGAGCGCCATTGCGAATGCGCCGCACGCTAGCGCGCTACCGGCGATCCTGGAGCGGGGCCCCGCTCCGCTAACTAGGACCTCTTAGCGGACCGTCGCGGCAGCTTGTGCTACCGGGCAGAATTTTAACATGGCTGCCCCCGCAAATGCGAGCGCGCTCCGGCGAACTTCGTTTCTTCAGTTGAAACACGACCGACGAAGCCGGGAAAGCGCTTCCGAATAGGCAATGGTGCCACATACCTCAAAGATCTTTAAAACGGAAGTGAAAAACGTCGACCGAAGCGCGGTGCTGCTTCTATGCAGCGCCGAGAAAGACAGCCTTGGCTTGGCTATTGCAAAGTTTACCGGCTTGTTTATTGTTTTTTAGAAAAATTATACCATTTCAGCGACAACAATATACAAAAAATGTGCAATGATTATCACTTCCAAAAAAATGAACGAGGCTCACACTTATAGCAACAACGATGGAGTAAAGGTGGTTGCCGAAGCAGCGAAGAAGCAAATCGGCTGCAGTTGTCGCGGACTTAAAACCGTCATAATGGTCGTGAAGGTTGCACTCAGCTTCTCTACCTTCAAGTCTTGCGCGTTAGTGTGCACGCTTCCGTCAGTTTTTTAACGAATACGGTAGAACCCTAATAATACGGTTGTCGCAGAACCACGGCAAGAGCAAACAATAGCAAACAATAATATTGATAGCAGAATAATAATAGCGTAGTATTACACGCGACCACGCTACAGTATTACTCAAACATGATGTCAAAGATCAAGACGTCAGACAGAGCAGAAGCACTTCTAAACTGTGAGATGATTTGCATGTTCCCAAGGTTGTCCCGGTATTACTAAATTCACAATTGCGTAGTTGGGCGTTTGAGGCCCCAGCCAAAAAAAAAAGGAAAGAAACAGTCTTCATCGAACTGCTCAATTGCCTTGTCGCTATCAGCATTGTCAAAGCAGTTAACGTTGCAGTTCCATCATTGCCCACCACTACCACAAAGAAGTTAGTAGTTACTGTCTATAGAACGAACGCCTCTCCACAAAACATCCAGCTACTTCGTACCCGCACCAAGTCTAATCCATTACCTAGCTTTCAACATAACTACTTTGCTCCATCGCGCAACCATCCATACCTTTTCGTTGCTTTTGTTCCGAAAGTTTCCTAACCGCTACGCAGTTATCCTACCCTTTCACCTGTCACGGCGTTTCTCCATAACCGCACGTCAATCCCATTTACCGTTACCCGTTGAGTAGCGTGAAAAAGCCATTCGTTAATTCATCTGGAACAGCGTACACGTCTGGCATGAGACAGCTGGCAAACAAGAGACGCGGGCCATCAAATATACGTCACAAGAAAAGCATCCCCCTCGCGAGGGGCACGATCAAATGCACAGCATTTCCGAGGGGGTGCGCCGGCAAGTCGTATGGATTACGTATTGGTTGTTGGTTTTCTTGTTACACGCTGCACGTCATCAAATTTGCGGTGGGCTACAGCGGGGCGTCCCGGCAGCACGAGACGCGACCAGCGCTGCTGGTCTCTCGATCATAGTCTCGATCGCGGGACCTGTGTCGCCATCTTGCGGAGGCGCGTGACAACTTATGGCGGGTCTCTCGATCATAGTCTCGATCGCGGAACCTGTGTCGCCATCTTGCGGAGGCGCGTGACAACTTATGGCGCTTTCGAAACAAACCATAAATGAGTGAAGGATATAAGGCGCTATCGGTGCATCGAAATCCGTGTTGGTTGCGTGGCTCAATCGGTAGTGCGCCCGGCACTTGCCGTTCCGCCCGCGGCGTCATGGGTTCGAATCCGGGCGCCGGAAACTGTTGTTTCTTTTATAGTGTAGTGGCCTGGCTGCGGACTAGGCCGAACGCCGCGTGACATTGTGAGTTACTAAAATGCTATGCATTTAAAACGCCCGTGTGTACGAGATTTCGGCGCTCGATAAGGAACCCCAGGTGGTCAAAATTAATCCGGAGCCCTCCACTACGGCGCGCCTCATCGCCTGCGTTGCGTCGGCGCGTTAAACCCCACAATCAATCAATCAATCAGGTCCCTGTACTTCGTCTCAAGCCTGGCGTTCGTTTCAACCAAGAGCCCATTCTCGGACACCACCTCCTCATTCGCCTTATTGATCTGCGCCAAACTAGCCTTAAACTCATACATTTATTTTAGGAAATCACGATCAAAGCTGCCACAGAACTCCTTGTTCTACGCCATAAAACCAAGCTTGAATTCATCGAAAAGAACGGTTCAGTCTTTACAGATGGTCAACACAGTTCAGTGAAGACTACAGGTAATACACTGTGGAAGCGACAGCAGCAGGGACAGCAAAAAGGTATTCTGACGACGTAAAAGTTAAATTAAAACCTGCATGTACAAAAAATGAGTCCTTTGAGCACGCTGTATCTTGCCGCCACCGCTTGCCAAGTGATCGGTCAAGTGATCTTGCCAAGTGATCGGTGGCCCGTCGTGGGATTGATTGTATGCACGCAGCAACCGATAAGGGTCCAACGGCAGTGAAGGGCTCACGTTACGGCACGCTGTCGCCGTGATCCTTTACCGAACGCCACTGTTGCGTCGATGGAAGGAAGGAAGGAATACGTTTTTGTCGTCAATCGGGATCAGGTATTGGCGGTGGAGGAGGCCCACAGGGCCGCGGCAACCGCCAGGGCCCGGGAGGTGGTCAGGACTTGGCCTGACTGCCCCGGATCACGCAACATCTCCCAGTGGTGAGGGGAGGGAACGTGGGGGGGTACGTGTCTGCGGGGCATTCCCAGAGGGAATGGTAGTGAGTGCTGAGTGCCCCGCAGGCTGGACAGGTAGGGTCAGTAAAGAAGTGTGGATGACTGCGTATCAATTGTGTTCTGTGTGGGAAGGTGTGTGTTTGTAGGAAGCGCAGCATGTGGCCTGCTTCCGGAGAGAGGTGTGGGTGCGGGGGTGGGTATCGGCGGCGGAGAAGGCGGTATACGTGCAGGGCAATATCCCTGTATTGCAGGAGGGACGTTGGCTTGCCTGCAGGGCATCGCGTGTAGGTGTAGTGAAAATGGCGACCCGGTGAATTAGTTCGCGAGCACGTACGTGCACCACTTCATTAGCGCCTACGGCTGTGTTAGCGGGTGTCCACAGCCGGGTCAGGATGTCGGATGGAGGATTTTTGGAGAAAATTTTCAATGCCATGGGAGAGATGTTACCGCGAATAAAATTGCGGATGGCCTGCTACACTCGCAGAGGACGAATTAAGGGGTGGGGCACTGGGTGAGCGCGACGGAAATGACTGCCTCCTCCGCCGTGGTTGTGTTGATAGTTAGGATGGTAGCCGCTGTGACGTTGGGTGATGCGTGTTGGCCAACAACAGCTACACAGTGCGAAGATTTGTGAGGGTAGGGGGTGGCATCAGTGTATAGTGTGCATGGTGATGGTGGGTATAGTTTGGCGTGGGCGTTGGCTCGTGCTAGTCGGCGGGCTGCATGGAAAGGTGTGTGCATGTGGCGAGGAATAGGGCAGATTCGGATGCTGTTCCGAATGGGAGGTGGAATGAGGAGTGGCGGGATTGGGATGGTGGGTGGTAGTACGTTTATAGAATTGAGAATCTATTGCCCTGTAGGGGAGGACGCGAGGCGCGTGAGTTCCGAGGAGATTGTCTGCGGAGACTGCCGATGACCTGTACGACGAAAGCGCGCGTGTGACTGGTGGGACCTGCATGTACGAATAATTGTACTTGTGAGGACGCTAGATCTTGCCACCACCGCTGCTGGCAAGTGATAAGTGTACGTTAACTGTGTAGGCGTTATTAAACCTGTGAGAATTTGCGTTCTTTTTTGTTTGTTGCTTGCAGCGAGCTGTAAGCGTTCAGCAATGTTTTTTTTTTTTTCCGCCTGTGAATTGTGTGAACGTTGCACTGTCTGCTGTCGTATACAAAGGCTGCTGGGCATCTGTCAAGCTTTAGCCCAGGAGACCATCCAGAGGTGCACTTCTGTGTATCTGGTAGGTAACGTTGACTTGTCATTCACGTATCTAATGTTTATTTATTAACGAAAGTTAACACCATAAGCCGGCTTGTTCGCTCAAGAACGTGCCATAAACTTGTTCGCGCTATAAAAAAAACGCTACGCTCAACAAAACGCTACGTTAATCTCCCGTTTTGCTTTAACTGATCAGGCATTTTGTCTCAAAGGGTCGCTATTGCTTTCTCCGCAATAAGCGTTTTGACAACGTGAAGTGAGTACTTTCACCATCCGCGGGTTTGGTTGGCACACCAAATTTCAGTCCTTCCTGTCCCAGAAAACAAGGAGTGAAGTGACTACTGCGGCAGTGTAGCTTTAACAGTGTATTCCAAAAAAGTAAGCATAGTTACACTTCCGTGCGAATATTGAACAATGTTGGCACCCCTTGAAGCCGGTTCATCGGCTCAACCACAACTTTGCACTCAGTCTGTAAATTGAAGCTGCTATAAATTGTGACATTTAAAACAATATAGCCCCTTAAATATAAAGTAATGCCAAAATTGTTTTTCGGTATTTACTTACCTAAAACTGCGTAGTTGCCACGTGGATGCTTCCCTTCACGAGGGTGGAATGATGCTGTTGCACAAGCTATTTTTATCGATGCGAGAAAACCCCAGCCTTCTACTCCTAAAAGCGATGGTGGCATAAAATTAGAATGACTTATTTTTACATTGGGCACAGCATTAATGCTCATATCACCAATACTGTGTTAAATATACCCTCTTTGAACTTTCCTAGGTTTAAACCGCCGCTACGTTTTCTCTAACGATAACTATGCCGGGGAAGGGCTCCCCACTTGTCTACTTCCCGTGAGGACTTCTTTATATACACTTCCCTATATACATACATTTCTCGAGGAAAGTCCTTGTAGTTCAAACGCTCCTACAATACGGTTCGTAAAAACGTACATTTATTTCAACGGCAGGCATTTCTTTCGATTTCCCCAAAAGATATAAGAAAGAAGATATAGCAAAACTACGACAAAAGATATTTACCTTGGGTATTGCAAGCCATAAACGGCCATTTCTTAGCGATAGCAAAATATGGCAACACACCTGCTCCAAAAAATTAATAAACCAAGGAAGTAAACCGTAAAATACTTGGCACAATCCTTCAAAAATAAGTAAGAGACAAATAGGCAGCACGTACTGACGTTCTTGCGAGCCACTTCAAAGCCGGCTTCACTAATATTCTCCAAATCATTCCTGAAGGGATGTTTTCCCGGAGGCAACATAACCAACTTTCCTCCAACTTGGAAACGGCCCTTTTTATGAAAATATCCTTAAGGCTGTACTCTGATATTGTACTCTGATATTGTTCGCCACCACTGCTAATCGCATACTCTCGGACCCTTGGGGGAGCCAAATGGAAAGATTGGTGGTTTCTCGTCGCAAAGGTCCGGCGTTTCTTTTCCGGGACCTCCCGAACCCCATGTTTTTATTGAGGCTGGCACTTCAACACTTGGAAGTGGGCTCCAGGCATCTTCGCCACTTTCCCCCACACTTTGAGGTATTTTGGCACGACGAACGGTTTCTGTTTGGCCTAATCAGCCTCTCTGTAAAAATTAGGCGACTATCAACACACCAAACTTCATTTCTACCCCAATATTTTTTTCTCCCGAGAACCCTACTTTTTATTGCGGCTTTATTCTTGGCCACGAAGTGTAACACATTAGACACTGCAGGTGTGCAGATTGTTTTTTCTCGATGAGTTCAACTGGTAATGTTTATGCCTTTAAAAATCTAGACGCATCAATTTGTGATTACCGACGCCAGCATGGCATTTAAAAGCCACTCTATTCTGTCGTTCAGTATGGTTTTTACATTTCCTAATTCAACCCTTCGATTATCCAAATTAAAATGCCGTCGTAAGGCCGAAATTAAAACATATTCAAGGGCAGTCATAAGTAGCATACTCGGTCCTAGAAGTGCCGGTACAGTTTCCAGAGCATCACGGGCTCTGCATCCGAAGCACTACATCCGTGCGCAAAAGTGATTGTCTAAAGTTTAGAAGAAGTTGCAGGCCGTGGCGGTGATCTGGCAGCACTCCCTCCGTGATTAACATCTATTCCTGCATTACTGCCTGTTTTTTGGGTTTATTTTACAGCCTATTTTCCGCCTTCAGCAGCGCTTACGCTTATGTTGGGGATACCGCTGGCCTGTCAGTGTGAGCTCTATGTTCTGCTTGCTCATATCGAAGGCCCCAACGCTTTTATTGCGCCGGTTTCGGCAAGCTATGCCAATGGGTCGCCCGGCTTTATAGCGGCGGCTGACCAAAAGTGGACCTAGTGCGGGATCGACTTCCCATCGGAGTCCGTAGCTGTGATGTCCTTTACGTATAGCTAGTTTTAAAGGTTTCCTTTCTTTTCTTTTCAACACAGGTACCTTAGCATTACGTTCATTGACCGCAGAAGACTTTAGGAATCATCTTGCTCCCACAAATCCTAGACGCAGACGATTCGGTTTAATGTACTTATATTGCTTTCCAAACATTTTTTAAGGGTGCATGTTCCGTTCACATCCACTGAGTAGTGGTGTTCAGCTGCTCGTGGGTGTCAGCAAAGTACAAAAGACACCGATAAACGTATCTTCACTTCGTACCGTTGCTCTCAGCAGGGACAGCTCCGTTTTCGGGTACGTTTGCTTGGGAGAGTAAAAATCAATGGTTCAAATGGAAAGGCATGTGCATGAAAACACTTACATCCCGCACTCGATGCAGATGCCGGCGGCAGGAAGCCGCTGGAAGTAATGAAGACCCTTATTAAATCAACAGCGACACCGACTTGGCACATGCACGCACGATGACGCTGCTCTTAATATCAGACCAAGGTAAATTATCTTCCCCGCACTCAGCTACGTCTGGCCTGGATTACTCAATTCCCCAACAATTGCCCATAGCCATTGTCTCGGCAATAAACAGGTAGGTACCACCCCAATAGTTTCTGACGCGTTGTCGGTTGTCAACCTTTCGTAAGACACCGACAGGTTCGACCGGCTTATTACTTCCCCTACAATGTGATAACTAGAGGCCGGATCTTAGGCAAATGCCTATTTTTTTCCTTGCGTTCCTATCGCCCCATTTCGATATATGAGCACGAATTGGAGGTCAAGGATGGCTTTTATGGTGGTTTTATAGTGTCTATAAATGCCTGTTTTGGGTGTTGGTGCCTAAACTCCCATAAATGCCTATAAATGCCTTTTTTTCTCAAATTGGCGCATAAATCATCACTATGTAGCGTCAAGTTTCGCTTTCGAGTGCAATTTGATACCTTTATTCATTCTACCTGGATATATTTACTGTTCTGAATTCTATGGGTTTGAACCTGGTCCTCTTTTTAACACTCCCCCCCCTCCCTCCCCTTCCCTCCCCTCACGCCCTCTCCCTTTGCGCCGGTGCAACCGGAGCGGCGGCTTCTGCATGCTTTACGGGTGGCTTTCCCGCAGGACTTGGCGGTGGACGCACAACTCTACTCCCCAGGGGAACTGTGATACCGTCAGGGGCAAAGAAAGTGATGGGGAAAAACTACGCCCACCTCCCCTCGCGGGAACCCTTGTGTAATACAACGCGTCTGGGTGGTTCCTTTGGTGTTTCCGTTGGGTTGATTCTCTAAAGGAAGCGTCACATCAAGCAATCGTCGAGAACTGCGAGGGAGTGCAAACGGAGCACAGACGACCGTCGACTGAGACCGCGTTCGCTATCGGAGAGAGGAGAGGAGGAGAGTGGAGGAGAGACGCACCTGTGCCTTCGCCGCCGCCGCCGCTGTTAGGCGAGAGCGTTCGCTATCGGAGAGAGGAGAGGAGGAGAGTGAAGGAGAGACGGACGCCGCCGCCAGACAAACGCAGGAGTGACATAGCCACGAGCAAGAGGTGCGTTGCATCTAAAAACACTGTGGCGTACACGCCCTTATCTTGTTTGTAATTTACTAGTTGAAAGTTTCACCACCAGGGGAGAAATTGGCTCTAGGCGATTGGACCCGACCAATAGGAGGCACCCTTCCCTTCTGGACCGGTTCTTCAACGTGCATGGTCTGGCTTTCTCCGCTGCCCTTTTCAGCCATGCCGAAACGGAACACGTCCAGAAGTACGTTGATCCGACAGTGGACACTTAACTCCCCATGCTACAGAATAGACGGAGGGACTGTGTTCTGCCAACCGTGCGGAAAAAAGGTGAGCCGACGAGTTTTTACGTGGCGTGAGTGTTTCATGTGTTATTCGAAACCACGGCCCCTCGATCAAGTGCGCTTGATACAGGGGCCGTGGTCGAACTCGAAACTACGCAAAGTTGTCCATTGCGCCGCCTTGGTTGGCGCCTGGGTGTCATGGCCGCGATTCGCTGTTATTGCTTTTGTTTATACTTCCCCTCCTTCTGAGAAAAAAAAAAGGAGGAACCTGTGTATTTTGAATACGGCAGACAGCGTTCCTTTCGGTGCCTGCATTTTTTCAAACGTTGGTTATTTTGATTGCTAGCGTTGTTTATAAGTTCTAAACTTTCAATACCATTGAGATTATTGAAATGAAATATTTTAGATACCTTGAGAAGGAGATTCACATTTTTAGGTACCGTACCTGTGTGCTGCATTAAGTGAAAATCCAGAAATTTCTTAATCAAACGAGCAATTTATCGGTTGGTACTGAAAGATGATGTTTCAAAACTAGCGCTGATGAACGGAGCGTGTTTTTAAGATATGCACTGGACATCCGTTAAATCGAAGTCCACCTCGTAGCTACGCGGTTAATTACATGCAGGCGCTAGCTAGAATTACCGAAGTACGCCACGCTAAGTTAACACGCAATTGAATCTGGTATCTTACTCCCCCCCCGCCGTGTCACCGTGAAATTTAGGGTATTGATGGCGCGCGCCGAGTCAGTTGAACAGAAGATCAATGGTATCTCACCTTCTTGTTTTTGAAGTACGTTTTGGTGGTATGACACGCGTAGCATCACGGCGCTCAGGTGCAGTTATACCATCAAATAGGACGCAGCAGGGGTGTTCGAGAGCTTCTCTGCGGAAGTTAGAATGTTTATTGGTGCTTATCGTATTTATTTGTCTTCTGTTAGCATGTCAAGAAGCTTAGTATGCTAGCATGTTTATCTGCGCTGTGATGTTGAATATACGCTTCGTATTTAGGAAATCCTAACGCATTTGCGCAGATTCCTTGCGAGAAGAAGTACCACCTGGCTCAGCATGAGAAGACGGCAGGTCGCCTGGCAAATCTTAAGCGTGACAAGCCCTCAACATCCAAACAGTCTTTTTTGACAACAGTCTTCAAGGACGACCGGACGAACGCTTTCAACGTTGATTTGTGCGAGGCCCTGGTGGCCGCAAACATCCCTTGGACCAAAATTAAAAATCCCGTGCTGAAACAATTTCTACAGAAATACTGCAATCACAACGTGCCCTCTGAGTCTACTTTGAGGAAGCACTACCTCCGGCCTTTGTATGAACAGACATTCGCAAGAATCAGAGAAGGGCTTGGCGACTCCTGGATTTGGATTTCCGTAGACGAAACGACAGACGCCAGTGAGCGCTTTGTCGCTCACTTTCTTGCTGAGAAGCTTGCGGCGCACGAGAAGAGAAGGGCTTTCCTCGTGTGCTCGAAACCTTTGGAGAGAACAAATGGGGAGTCTGTAGCATTCTTTGTAAACGAATCCCTTAAGGTTCTTTACCCTACAGGAGTCGAGGCCACCAAGGTTCTGTTGCTCTACACAGACGCTGCAGCCTACATGCACAAGGCCGCTCATCTCCTGAAGGCCTTCTACCCGCAGATGCTCCATGTCACCTGACTAGCGCATGCGCTTCATCGTGTTTGCGAGGAACTAAGGAAGCACTTCACTGACGTCAACGAGCTTATTGGTTCAGCCAAGGCCGTGTTCCTGAAGGCACCCTTTCGCGTGCGCGTCTTCAAGGGGATGCTGCCTGATGTTCCCCTTCCGCCAGAACCCGTCGTCACACGATGGGGAACTTGGCTAGAAGCTGTTCAGTACTACAACTGCTACTTTTCGGACATCAAGGCTGTGATCAACGGCCTTCCAATTGACGAGAGTGTTGCAGTCACAAAGGCTCAAGCTGCCCTCTCCGTGAATACCTTCCAGGAGACCTCGCGTACCTTTGCGGCAACTTCACGTTCTTAGCGTATTCTATAAAAAAACTTGAAAGTGCGGGAGAAACTCTTGTTACGAACGTTGCGCTAATGCTCCACGCACAGGAAAGAATCACCACCGTTCCCGAAGGACCCGTCGCCGAAAAGGCACGTGCGAAGCTGCAATCGGTCTTGGACAAAAACAATGGGTTTTCTGTCCTTAAAGAAGCTTCAGAAGTCCTTGGTGGGGAGCACTGTAAGAGCCCAGTATCAATTAACCCATCGAATCTTCCCAAGTATAAGTACGCACCAATCACATCTGTCGACGTGGGGCGTTCGTTCTCCGCGTACAAACTCATTCTCAGCGACAAGAGGCACAATTTTGAACCCGAAAATCTGGAGATGCTGGTAGTTACCTATTGTTTCTATAATTTGTATAGTGATTCTTAAACTAGGTTCCGCGTTCTGTCCAAACTCAATTCTTAATATTTATATTTCGAATGAGCGTATGTGCATTTGGCAGTGTTGAAAGGTCTTGCCTGTATAATTGAGGCACCTGTAGAAAATTGCTAAAGTTTGTACGTAAGTTCTCACGTAACAACATGTTAATTTCTTAACAAACCTTGTCTATCTTGCATTTATTATTTTCTTGCTTTATTGTAATTTATTGCGTCAGGCAGACATAGCTTTGCACTTTCATAAATCAGTATTACCATATTTCAAGTATTGTTTCTCCTGCCTATTTCACAATATGCGACGCTTGAGTGACTTTCGCATCTGAACATGTATGTAAGCAATGCGCTTGTGAAATTAAGCCAATTCATCGCCATTAGCCCAGAGGTATTACGGGGCAATTCCACGTCTAAGGTCAATGTATAGAACTTGATATGAGAGAAAAATAAAGAATTGAATTGAATTGAATGGAACTGTTACTGCCATTGTGGCCTCATAGCAATGACATTTCGGATTTCCTGTCGTGCTTACAGTTCGCTCACGTCTTCACTTGAAATTATTAGCATTTATCTAAAAATTTATTGCGCCTATTTTATTCTTTTTAGTGCCTAAAACGTTGTTTTTGCCGCCTATTTTTGGCGCCTAAAACGTGCTTTTTTAGTGCCTAAAAATCCGGCCTCTAGTGATAACATACAAGGCGCCGACTGTCCGAAGTACAAAGGATATCGGTGATGCTTTCCCTAGAACATACGTGCTTTGTGGATGGTTGCTATCACTTTGCGTAGTTGGTTTTTGTTATGTGGTGGGAGGACAACCTTCACATTCCTCCAGTTGGCCATAATTTTAGGCCGCGCGAATAGTTAGAACTTTGTGTATCCCATTTGACCCTTCTGAGTGGCTTTGTATATATTTCCCTACAAATTGTAGAACCGCGAATAAGTAACCAGTTGAGAGCAGCCATTCAGATTGCTGATAGAAGGTTAAGTGCAAGTAATGGTGGCATGTATTCTGCAGTCTATTCTATTCTGAAATATTTCACCACTCGGCGGAGCCGCAGCGCTTGTAGTGTGGATCTACGAAGGTGGATCAACGAAGGTTGGCAGCTAAGGTTACTAGGTACCTATATATTGAAAAGCGTGGACACGGAGTGGTTAAGGTAGAATAGAAGGCTAACGATGAAATACGGAAAGAACAGTGGAGAATCCGAAACAGCCAAGGTAACCAAAACAGAGGCAAGGCAGATTGAAAGAATAAATGGAGGCAAAAAATGGAAGCTAAAACGTCGTTAGAGAAGCACAGGGCTGAGAAATTGAACATCCGAAAGGAAATTTTCTGCGATAATTCCCAGGCCAGCGCTTTGCTTTTTGAGGATAGAGCAGGTATCCTGCGAACTAAGAGCTTTGTGGGGAAGTATTCACAAAATGATGGAGTATGCATGGTCTGCGGCGAAGAAACAAAAACTATGCGGCACATAGTGTTAGAATGTAAGCGCATCCATCCAAATCCGCATGAGGGAAATATTCGGCTTCCAGAACCCCTAGAATTTCAGGGTAGCACATAGGAAGTTAACTTCAAGGGCTGTCGGGGCGACGAAAAGAAGATTAGAATGCTGGTGGACGAAAAATAGAGAGGGGAATATTGCCTAGGACAGTTACCACCTGTAACAGGAAAAAAAGTACATTAATTTATGCCTAATAAACCTTTTGTGCCTGCCCTAAGCACCGTTATAGTATTAAACCAAGAGTATAAAACATAGGTATATTAGTCATTTTCAGTAAGATCAGATGTCATCACCACGCTACAAATGGGAAACCAATAACAATCATCAGCATCATAATCGTATGGAAAATTTAACTTATTTTTAACCGACTCCAACGCCTGCAAACAGGTAATAGACGGGTTCCCACCTTGCTAGTCTGCACATCAACTTATTGTTTGAAACGCTAGGCAAAACATGACACAATCTAATTAAGCGCAATGGTTCAATTAGTGTTGCATCATGGCCGCCCTGGGTGCACCTGTAGGTGCTTTCTCCTAAATAGTGAAGACAATTCCGCGCACTGACTAGCCGTAGTGACGATTATTTATTCATAGTCACCCTAGCTAATAAGTGAATGGAAGTGGCTTGGCCGATTGGCTAAATTCAAGACACAGTGATCACTCGCAGATGCAGAACGACATCGCTTGGATTACTGTGCGGGATGGTAGGAGTCTGTCTTGATTTGACTAGCCAGCGTCAGTATTATTTATTCACACTGAGCTTATTGACTGAGTGGAAGCGGCTCTGCCGATTGGGTAAAATCAACACAAATAATGGTCAAAACGATGATGCATCACGCCGCCCGTCGGAAAAGCCGTAGATGATTTTACCCAACCGGCGCAACCGCTACTGCTCACTTACTAGCCAGTGTCACTGTTAATTATTGGTAGTGACTCTAGCTGGTCAGTGAACGGGCGTGGTTGCGCTGGTTGGGTAAAATCACGACAGACTGATGACTTGGAGAGGCGGAACGACACTTTAGGATCCCCTTACTTGAGGAAGCAGTCTGTCTTCATTTTAAAGGTACGGTCAAACCACTATCTTATAATTAAAGTGACTCTGGCTAGCTTAGCGAGCAGAAACGGTTACGCAGTTTGGGGGACATCAACTACGACTGCACCCAGGGCAGCCACAGTGCAACACTAATTCGATTATTGCCGCCTCATTCTTGACTTTTACCCAACCGCCCAAACCGCTTCCCCTCACTGACTAGCCACTGTCACAATGCATATTTAACAGTGACCCTGGCCAGTCATTAGGTGGAAGCGCTTTCGCGCCGGGTGGGTGAAATCAGCTACGTCTGCTGTCATGACCGCCGTGATGCAAAACTATTTAAATCGTTGCCGATATTGTGGGTTCAAAAAATCTGGAAAACGTCTGTTTTAGTAACTTTAGGATAACGATATAGTCATGCCGTACACTTGCACATAGTATTTTTTTAAACGCATAGCTTCCATTTTTCCTTATTATCAGTATTTTGCCACTTTTATGCAAGTTTAGTTTGCTTAAATGAAAATAAAAGACTGATATAATTTTAGTTGGCTTACATGAAAATAAAAGACTGATATTTAGTGCAAACCATTTTGTTGTTGAAAAATTTGTCTAGAGGACACATAGAGGCAGCGTACAGTGTAGACGAGTAGATCTCTACACCGACCCTTGCAGCCACCTCCGTGGTGAGATAATAATGGCGAAGTAAGAGTAATAGAACTGGAGGCAATTGCACTGAAGCCTGAACGTTTTTTGCTTAACTTAATAAAGTGGACTCCGCAGCAATGCGCCAATTCCGTCAGTTTAAAGTAAACAGAATGAAAGAGGAATCAGCATTGTTCTGCTTCACGAGGACAAGCTAGACACATTTTTTCAGAACGCGTCTATTTCATTTTACGAATCTCAACCCACGCTCTATGGAAGTGTGCTGATCTTATAAGGCACTACAGCACTGTCTAAAACAAGGTTAAATAGCAATGTTACAACCAAAGGGTACATACCAACATAGTTGCCATGCACACAATGACTACCAAAACCATTCTCAAATACCTTATCACATTCGAGTCGAAGCGTTCAACAGTGACGCCTCGTAGGTGGGCAAAATGGATATTTAGCATATAAATTGGCTTTTGTAGCGTAAGCTACACTGACCGAGGTTGAGCTGTTTCGCGTGGACTTTGAAATCCGTGCTGCTCAAGCGCGATGGATCCGTGGATTGTATTGAATGCAATATAATTGTATTGGATTGCGAATGGAATAGAAATTCCAATTCCAATTGGTTACGGGTGTGTAGAGAATTGGTTTGCACATTCGCCTGACTGCGCATTCCAGAGGAGTGACGTCATAGCCACGGAAGACGCACTTGCGCCGGCGCTTGCCCAGCTGTACGCCTCAGTTGCGCAGTAGCCAAGCCTGACTCTGCGCCGGAGCAGCTTGATAGCCGTTTTCGCGTGGCTCCTGGAAAGCCGAGCAGCGCATGGCCGCGAGGAACAGTGACTGGACTGGAACGAACTGGACTGGACCCGACTGGATTGGATTCGAAATCGTTTTGGCAGCAGTAAGCACGATAACCAGCTAATCCTAAACAACCAGGAAACGTAAGAATAACCAGCTGAACCTTAGCTCACGCTACGTATTTTCTTGCACAGCCGAGCTAAGCCACTGCTAATTTTCATACCTCCAATCTGTGGCAGAAAAACTTTCGCGATCGTTTTGTTTTTTACGTGCGGTAAGATTTGTGATGGTTGCCAGCAGGACAGACTATGCATTCCGCCATCTCGATTCTCTGATAGACCTCCTTAACGACTCATTCCAGTTTTCTAATAAATGCAAGGGCACCGCGGTCCATTCAGGGCGGGGATTGGTAAGCCCTGCGTCGCGACAATACAGTAAATTTCAAAACATTTTTACCCCAACAGCCCAGCGTGTGTTGTTGTGAGTGCTAATGCTTGCGTCGGCAGATGTTGAAACGAATGTGGTGTACCCAAATTTTACCTATCGTGCGTGACTACCACAGCTAATAATAAGTATACCTGGTTGCCGACTTGTTACTTCAACGTGTTACTCCTGATTTGATTGGGTAAAAACTAGAAAAAAGGATGAAAAAATTACTACCTGGATGCAATACGGGGCAGATAAAATGTACCCGCCGTGATTATTTTGCGCTGCCCCGCACACGAAAGGTTTGAAAAACAAAATGAGTGTGGCTTTGCTCAGCTAACCCTGGATGCGCAAAGCGAACGCTTGTCTTAACCCTGCATAGCCAAGTTCCACTTGTTTAACCATTGCTTCACCTGTTATTATTAAACTATTCCTCCAAAGCCTGCCATTGTGTACAGTTGTCGCCCCGCTTGCGGTGTTGTTCGAGCCGAACGGTCGGTTTTGCCGCAGCTTCCACGCTACCTTCGCGCGCTTTGGGCATTCCTCCATTGAAGCAGCTGAGGCGGGCGATATCTGCAGTGTGGTCTGACAAACCGCTTCGCCCGCGACAGTGCAAAGCCCCAAGCTCCAGCGCAATGCTCAGAGATGAGAAACGGACTGGCATCGCTCTCATCCATGGCCAAGCTCGCAAGAACGCGGCGACTCACGGGTGCGACGCTGGGAACCAGCTGCGGAGAACGCATGCGCGAAGCCTCCACTGGCGATATCGCCGGGCGGTGAGCGAACGCGGTTGTCGGCGCAGCTCGGCCCGTGACTCACGTGAGGCGCAAACACATGTTCTTCAACGGATGTGGCAAAGGGGGATTTGAAAAAAATCCCGTTCAATCCCGGAATTCCTTACACATAGGTTCGTTGCATCCAGGTGTAACAGTATTGGGGTTTTTAAAAATAAAGGGCGGAGTTCAGTCACTGTCCACAGCGTTTATTTGGGCTGTGAATGTTACATGAACCTTGGTATTTTTTATTGCGCACTGGGGAGTTCGCTTCATAAGCTCTTTATTTCATTTCAATGTTTGCAGGTACAGAGCCCGTTGTGGTACCATCACACATGACCACATTACGCGTGCTTGCGTGGCTGGCCAGGCCAGGAGGCCTGTTTGGGACGACCACGGCCGCCACCGCAGGCCCTCCTGCATTCCCGGAGGGTCTTGAAGTTGTTGCCGTTGCCACCGCATCCTCCGTAAATGAAGGAAAAACAGTCGCCTCGTTCAGTCATCGCAGTAAAAAGCCGGGGAAAGGCGGGCCTTGCAACGGACCTGGGTTGGGAGGCCGGTTACCGCCTGGACGACCGAGCGCTGCATTGAAATTCGGAGGTGCCACCGTCAACATTTCTGAGTGAACCCTTTGAGCACAGAACTTTTTATTTCGAAAAATAATAATTTTCTGTTCGTGTTTTCGTAGAGGTTTTGACGTTAAAAGCCCAGAAATAAAACGTTGTGCTTGCTGTATAAGTATTATTTTCAGGCATGAAAATTAATTGGGTCATTGGGCATTTTAAATGTTTTTCGAAAAGAAAAAAAACTTCTTTCCTGTATATGTAAAACCAAGTCCTTGAGTACCAAAAAATAGGTTACTGCCGGTATTTAGAGATTTATAGAAGTTTCCGTTATCCCGCGCGCCCTCGTTTATGCCCGCCTACACCGGGGCTTCTTCTTTATCATAGCGAAACAGCTCTGCGATAACGCAGAAGTAAAATCTCTCGCAAGACGCATCTTTAAACAATTCTGGCAAAAAGTAGCAGTTTTGGTTTGTTCTCAAGGCGCAAAAGGATATTAGCGCGGTGCGTGAAAAGACGACCAGAGAGACGAAATGGTTGAGAATTCAGGCCGGACAGAATGACCTAGGTGGTCAGAATTGAAGTAGGCTGCACTGTTTGAGTTAACCAGGAAACGGCCCTTGAAGTTCTGTTGAAAACGACATTATGTATATTCTTTTGTATTCCTGAAGTTGGTAATCGGGATAAATTTCGACAGTATTTGTTACTTTATTCATTGTCAGAAAAAGGCAATCGATAAGCAGTTTGTTTGGAAAGAGTATATACATGGTTTAATTGTTAAGCGTGCGAGAAATGTGTAACTCTACAATAATTCTGTATTTCAAAATGTAAGTGAAAATGCGTTGTTAGGCTCCTAAATAGTGTGACCTGCAATGAACAAAATAAAGAAACATACGTAAACCACATCTTCCTAACCTGCGTTAATTGGCGGTAGGTGTAAAAAGTGCCCGGAGAAGCGAAGCACCACATGACGAAGGAGGAAATACCACAAAAACTATAATTGACCAGTCACCAGTTATGCATCGTATAAAAGGTGAGAAGTGTTTTTGAAGCCTCAGCATTAACTACTAACTTTTGGGAGGGTAAAATGAGTTTGGGATACTATAGCAAACAAAGTTTCGAACAAGTGAGGTATGCTCGAACAATGAATATTTATTAGGCATTCCGAGGGCTTGTGTACCGCAAAAAAGAATAGAGGATGCTATAAATACGATATACAATACCTGTTTATGCGTTTTATATCTGAAAATACAATTTTACCGGGATGACATCACGTTTTATTTGGACCTAGACACAGGCTGCAGTATGACAAGGAGGCTAGGCAAAAGGAAATACAAACGTCTCCTAACGGAGACAACGGTTCTACACCGATTTTGAAATTGGTTACATTACCTTCCTAAACATCTCCCGGGCTGTGAATTGTTTACTGGATATCTAGCGGCATATTTATGAAAAATAATGGTCACTTCAACCGTTTTCCCCTCAGGAAATTGCTTCCGAACTGCTTACTGCATTGCAAAGGTGTTTCATCTCGCGTGCAATAACAAATCACGCGTCTTACAGCGTTTACTAAGGCTTTTCTATTGCCTTATATTGAATATTCACTTTAATTCACCTCACTTCACTTTATAATCCTAAAGGCCCCATCGAGGGGGTGTTACTTAACCAGATAGGAGTTACAAAAGTAGGTCTTCAAATGGAATTGTGCGCTATAATGCTCTCTGCAAAGGTTGATGGACACCTGGTGGCAGTGCGCAAGCACGAACAACCGTTGTCAAAATTTCGTAGGCCACGGTTACCATCGCTGTAGCAAGCGCGCGGCCAAGCAGGGCCGCTGCGGTTGCCGATTTGGGCTGGTCCTAAAGAAAGCATAGGGAACTTTCGCACTGCCCCTCGTAGTGTGGCTACCGCGATATGTGACGCGCGGCCAGTTTCTCAGCGCGAGAACTTCTCTCGAGCGCAGGGAAACCATAAAATTTGTTCTCTCCCTCTCGCACGACCGTGCCGCACCTGTCCCGCAAGCACCAGTACGAATGCAAGACCGAAGGTTTCTCTGGCTCTCGTTTAGCCCCGAAACCCGCCGACAGCGGCAACCGCAGCGGCCCTGCTTGGCCGCGGCCTTGCTTGGCCATGGTCGGCGTGGCCTACGAAATTTCGGCAAAGGATGTACATTATTGCGACTTTAATCCACGTAGATGAACGTGCAGTGATTGGGATCGTGGAACCATACGATAAAATTATGGAGACTCGTGTATGCAAAAGCACATTCGTCATTGTCGCAATATTTTGCTAACGCATTTTTTGGTTACAGTCCATGGAATAACAAGTACCCCCCCATAGATGTTGCAACCTCTACTGGCCAATTCTGCGGTTAATATAAACTCCACCCCATTGAATTGAGGTTAACATTTACTCCCGCAATATTCAGCATTGTAGGCAAAGGGTTATATTGTATGTTTTTCAAGTTTTCAACTGTGTGTTCAAGTTTGCTGGCCGCCTGCGTCTTACACAAGCCAAATATTATTATTTTGATGTTACAGGGGTTTTCTGACTGCTGGAAATATTGTATGCTGGAGGCGCATGGTTTGAGATTTACGTTGCCTACACTTCACGTATAAGGGTACTGAGTGCCGCAAAAGTGGACGCCACGTTGCATTTTCCATCATGCAATAATAAAATGACGTTTGTGTAAGTTGTAAAAGTGCTGCTGTAAACTTTTCAAGTAACGGAAAATAATAAAGCGCTATTTTGCTGATTTTGTGGCTCTGGTCTTGGTTGACGTGTCCAAAGATTGCTGCTTTTTCCGTTCCGAATTCTGCGGGCAAAATGTGCGAATACTGCTACCTTGAAATTAGAAGGCCACTAAACAAAACGCCCGTAGAGAACGTTCTGATTACCTCGTAAATGTCGATATCGCTGAGTTGATATTTTATTACATAGTTTAATTAATAGTTTACACAGTAGTTTACTTCAAGTTCAGAGACACCAGAATAATAGCAACGGAACTAACCACTGCGCAAGTCGGTCGATATTATTTTTCATTCCGAGCAACCTTTCTCAGTACCTTGACCGTATCGATCCGTACAAACCTGGTTTCCAAGGCCGTTTTCCACCGCGCAGAGCAGCAACACCGGATGCGGACGAGACAACAGTGTCATCAGCTTCCGGCGCCACCATTTCGAATGCTGTGCAAAGAAATCACGTAGTCGAGAAATTATGCATTGGTCTCCTGAAGAGGTCACTGGTCCACAAGTTACCCTTTCGTTTATGATTCAAAAATTTCTTGATATATGCGAGGACGGGTTAAAGAATATGAAGTGATCTGGTGAAGTATGAAAGATATTCCGCATTTCCTGGGTTTCTTAAGGCGTCGTTGCTGAGACGGCATGGCTAGCAATGGTTGAAAAACAAGTTATTTACGCTTAATCAGCACCAAGTACAAAAAAGAAAGTAACACAAACATCGCATCGTGTTTCGTAAGTAAAACCTAATGTTTTCTTTATGCGGATGACAACAACTACACTTTTTTCCAAGAACCACCGTTTAATTAGTGCGTCATCTTTTCTTGGTCAAATGGGGTGCAGATGGTTTTAAAACATTCACGATTTTGTTCAAACGCAAGGTGGTCAAATAAAATTACACTACTTCCGTGTATGAACATTACTTGTTTCTTCGTTCATACCTTTGTTTCCGTCTATAGGCATGATTGTTGGAATGGTAAGGCGAGTCCTGCACATTCCGTCTTGTAGAACGATCTTCAGTTTTCCTCGCTAGCGCTGGATCATTAAGCATTTTGCTCACAAACAATTGTGGGCGAAGTGCACGTCCCTAGAGTGCGACTGAAGTACCAAGTATTAGGCTGCAGCTAAGTAATGCCATGAACTGAACTTGCTATTTTACGTCTGCATACGATATGAAAAGCCAGTTTCCAACGTCCAGATAATTAGTAGAAGCAGGGGATGCCGGATTAGAATGCCGGTTTAAAGGGAAACAAGTGAAATAACGGCACCCTAAGTGCGCTTTTCGCAAATCTTAGTGTGTGTCATATTTAGGTGGAAAGCAGTGAAATATTGAGGGGACGCAACTCTACTATGCTATGGAGCAACAACCTTGCGCAGCAGGATCGATACTTTTGTGCCCCTTTTTATAGAGTTTGATTTTCTGTATAATTTGATTGATCGAGTGAAATTTTGTTGAATCCCACACATGCGTTCACGTTGAAACGTTACTTCTGTACTCAAAAACCCGTAGTTGCTTTTGTTTATTTTTCTTATGTGTCAAAGGCTTCAAAATGCCTGCACCTCACAGTCTAAGAAACTTCTTACATACAAAGAGATTTTATCCTGTGAAAGTTTGCACAAAAACATAATTTTTGCTCAATGAAAATTCACTTCTTTTAGTAAATCACTCAAGATACATCGTAGAGTAATAAAAGGTACATTCGCAAAACCATCGGCGGAAAGCAATGCCCAAATATAGCGTGTTTTTTTATTGAAAAAGGAGTGGTTACACGTAGAGGCAAGATGCGGTTGAATTTTAGAACCGTCACGAATTGAGCGCTGACAAATTAAAAAAAACAATCGGTGTTAGTTTAAAGGAGCCATGAAGATAAAACATAAGTTTGTTTCATTCAAAAGATTGCCTCGTTATAATCATACTGAGACCACTTTTAACGTAAACTTCGCTCATAAACGTAAACTAAGTAAATCGTAAGTAAAACTAAGTAAACTAAGTAAAACTAAGTAAAACTAACTAAAACTAAGTAAAACGTAAAACGTAAACTAAGCGTAAACTAAGCGTAAACATAAACGTAAACGTAAACGTAAATGTAAACTAAAGTAAACTAAGCTACATAACTAGGAAAAAGGGGAATGGCCATTCGAATCACTAGCTCATTTCCCGCAACCTAACCTATGATGTCATACCAGACAGCTCTGCAATTGGCGGAGGGCGGCAAAAGCAAACGCAAATTAGGCAGAGCTTAAAGGCTTGCCGCACGAGCTGTTTGCGCTTACATTTAGTGTACATTCTGTTTAAATTACTAAGAATGGTGGGACAAACAGTGGAAGTTGCGAAAGGACGCGTAAACATAGAAGTACCGATGCGTGTTGCTGTTGGTACTGCGCGCACTATGCTTAGTTTAGCTGCACAGGACTGCGGGGCTTTGGGGCTGTTTCGGACGACACTGGCCGATTGACGCAAGCGACGATGTCTTACGTGACCTTATTTGACGAGCGAGCACCATGTTTCACGAAATGATTGTCTCCATGAACAAAACAAGCCAGATACAAATACGTTCCCAAACAAACCAAAGGCAGAAAACGGGTTTCGATGGTGTGGTGGCACCATGTAGGTTAAATAAGAATTAACAAGGCCCTGTGATGTCATTGCAGACCACGAACACGCACGAGTTAGCGGGAAAATCAAAATTTTTACTTAAATTAATTAATTTCTTAGTGAATAAAGCATAGTTTGCATTCGGACAAGCGCTGGGGGCACTATAAAACAATAAATCTTTCGAATAACAGAAACCGGTGTTTTGTCTTTATGGCTCCTTTACTACATTGGTGGATTTCATAGCAATTTTTAGGTATATTTGTTTTATAGGCATCGTTACTTAGTGCACCAAACCAAGTGAAGAATTTATACCAGAAGACTGCATTGTTGCCGGATTATGCTCAAATAAAGGTGTTAAACTGTAGAGCCAAAACATTGAATCTTGGTGGAGATCGCGCGTTGTATGTTTTAGATGCGATTGCAGAACGACTGTATAGGTAACGTCGGTTTTTACGGTGTAGAGACCTCTACGGGATTTTCCTTACACGTCATTTTGCAAGAGTGCTTCTACTCATCGTTTTGGTGCCAGTATCGTTAACGTTTTCTCAGGAGCGAACGTGGGGCGCTGAGCAGGCACCGCATATTTTAGGACCGGCCCCAGAGTGTACAAAGAGAAGTTAGCAAGTGTAAAAGTAAATACCTAACCGCGCAAACGTATGCGTTCTGCCGATCCATTGATAGGGTGAAGCCCCGTTATTAATTACGTGTGATGTATACACAAGTGTGTCAAGACAATTTTAACCGAAAAGCGAAGCGAAACTTACCGACTACCGTTCCAAGCAAGGCTAGCAAGATGAACGCCTTCATTTTGACGGTTGTGTTTGCGGTCTTGGACGATTCACCGCTATGCCAACGGCAGAAACTATCATTTATACCCCCAACACACAATCGCAGGAAGTAACGACTGATCTATGGATTCCGAACATCCGCTATCACAGCGTATAGCCCACCCTCTGTGCTTTCCAGGCAATATCAGCAGGGCGCGCAAGGGTCACGGCTGATACGAATAACAAGTATATCAGCATGAATTACTGTTTCTTTAGCTATCTATATTCTATCCATTTAAACCCATATCTCTGTAATTTTCGTGTGTTCCCAGCATGGCCAGTTGCCTTTTAGGAAAAATACTTGTAACCGAAATGCATCCATTTAATGTTCGTCAGTGGTCAGCATCGACCGTTGTAGTAATAAAACGTTTAAGCAGAGTGGAAAGCTGGCTACAGTAAAATAACCGGCAACCGCAACGAATGGGCAGTACTATGCGTGCGCGCAACCGTTTTTGCTGCTTCTAAGCACGTGCTATGCCAGTGATGTTCTGCTGGTTGCCGTACCGAGAGTGGTTTTCCGCTCTGTATACCTTTCTATAGACAGCATATGAGTCCCACCTGGACATTGCACCATATTTTTTGAATAATGAATATCCTACATGGACGCAGTGAATATCCAGGATTGCCAGTATAGTTAGAAAAATTTTCAGTGACTGCATTTTTTTCTGAGAAATTGTTTGTGAGCTTTCGTAGGGATATTTTTCTTAGACGCAAAGCGGGGAACCAAAGTGCTTAAAAAACATCGACAGACTGCGGCAGTCATATAAATTTTGGTGACCTCTTCCTACAAACGTAAATAAACGGTGCGTTCTCTCCCATGCTACCAAAGTGAGGTTAACTTACTGCAGTACATTAAAATTGTTACTTCAGGATTGCGTGAAAGAAACCATCCTTGTCCCTTCATTTCCTACTGTGAAAAAGATGTGGTATATATATATGATGAGGCGAGTGCAACCGTACTTCTGATAACCGTGAGAGTTCATCTTATTATTTTTTTAAACGCAGACGTTTCACTATATGGAAGTCACCATATGACTTCCTTCGCGTTATAACAAGTCATATCCCAGACGATGGCGCCCAGGTGCTGCCTTGGCGGCACGCACAAATGGATTTGAGGTTCAGCGTGCGGACCCTCTGCTCGCTCAACACTTCCTCCGTCTCACGATGGAACCATGTTATCAGCCGACGCACATGGCGCACTACTCTGGCGTAATCGTCCAGCGCGTCGGCGCTGGTAACACGGTTCGCATAGAATCCTTGGCACACTGTTTTCATCCTCACACTTTCGCCATGCTCTCTTACTCCGCTTTCCTCTTTGCTCTAGTTTCGGTGTCCTATTCGTTCTCTCAGTACAAGGCTGCCGACGGCAAGGAACGACCTGAAAACACAGGAGCGGGGGCTTAAAAGCTGCGCTATAAAACCAGAAGTCAGCCCATGCACACAGGCGTTTATTACGATGGCAACGGGTGAATCTTCGCCACGTGATTTTCGGCGCTACGAGGCTGTACTTCTGCATCCGGCTGCCTAAGCGAAGGCGCGAAGTTTTCGTCGCTAGCTCGGAAATATCCAAAGTTCGCCATGTGCGGATGCTGGCACCCTGTTCTTACTGTTAATGCTTAGAAGACGGACAAGCCTACTACAGTTCAAAGTATAAAACACGTAAATACATCGCATTCTCGTCTAGGAAACAATAGAGAGTTTTAGCTAACCGTGTTCTACGGTCCGCTCCGGTATCGGAGGCGCACTCAGTGCAACCAGAGCCAATGCCGTTCGCGGCCAAGCGCGGCACGCATGCGCAATGACGCTCCCGCTTGGTATCAGAGCGGAGCGGACCGTGAAAAACGGTCAGCTAAAACTCGCTATTATATGACCCGAAAAAGGCTGGTTTCCGCAGACACACACATCTTCCGAAATCTTCAAAGCTGCCTTTTCAATACAATCACCAGCACATATCCCGGAAATAATATCGACAACCATTTCTCTAATAGAGGTGAGTGTTTAATGAACTATATCGCGTGGATGAGAGCCGGTTTACGCAGTCTTAGATGACACTTCTTTGATTCCTACGCACTGTTTGGTTGCATGTGTCGCATTCACACACCATTTGGAGTCTGGGAGTAACATTCAATAATAGGATAATGAGGCATTGAGATAGCCAGGAATTGCGGTGCAATAGCGTCCAGTTCTGTAATACTCCCTTCCTAACGCTATTCGATTTAAGAAAAAACAACGGTGGATCTACTGCAGTGCGTTGAAGATTTCCAGGTTACTCAAGTTTGTTACCGCGGCGAGTGCGCCAACTTGTGTAACATGTAAATTCTATGCAACCGATCTATTCGTTCTATTCGTCATGCAAGTGTACGTTACTATATCGTATTTCAAACATTCTCTCTCAACTTCTCAGTGCTAACTACCTGCAACAATAAAAATATGCAAGTACCTAAAAACTTGTACCTAAAAACTTACGTAATAATTATTACAAAGTAATAATTATGGTCAGCATAATCGCTGAGAATGACGACAGCTGAGAATGACGACAGCTGGGAAAGTATCTTTTTCAGCGGACGCGAAAATCTTTTTCAGCGGACGAAAATTCTTTTTGCTTTTGCGCGGAGGAACTCACCCACGCTTTTAAGAGGGGTGAGTGTGTCTTCTCGCGACTCCCTCCTCTCCCTTAAAGGGACAGTTGCGCAGGGTGCGCACCACTGCGTATGTCCCGCATTTGGCAACTCCTGGGGTTTGTTGCATGGGATGTTGCTTCGAACGTTTGTAGAGGCACGGAAAGCACCGTGTGTATATCCGCATGTTCTGGTTCCGTTATGTTCTGCTCCTGCAGGTAGTCCGTTGTCTAGAATAGTGCACTGCACGGGCCCGGGCCGGCCCGAAAGCCCGAGCCCGGCCCGGCCCGCGGGCCGGGTTCGGGCCGGGTAGCACACATTTTCTCGGGCCCGGGCCGGGCTCGGGCTTGAACGAAAAATGTTTCGGGCCTTGCCGGCCCGAGCCGGCCCGAGCAGTGCCTGAGGCACGGCAGTGTGACGCTAATTCTAAATTGTTGATAGCAAGTTTTCCCATTGATATTTGAGGTTAAGTGAAAAGAAAAAAAAGCGAAGTGCAATGTCACTATGGCGCCGTTAAAAAACATGATAAATAGACGATTCCGCTCAGAAAGCCTTCACATCAATTATAAAACAGACAGTCTGGGCAGCATAGTGGGAGAGAGCAGGCCAGGCGAGGGCACTCCAGGCGACACACATACAACATGACTCCAGACACACAATACATTTCTGCTTTTGAAAAATAAAACAAACAGAAAGCATAAAACAAAACAGAGCAGGCGACATAGACTTCGCACTGTCTACTGTTGCCACCTCCGTGGTAGCAAGCGGCTCCTCGGTCACGACGCGTGGCCCTGCATTCCAAGCGCCTGGGCCTCCACAAGAAGCGGGAGGCTGAAGAATGGGAGTACAGCTCTTTATTTTGAGTGCACACGTCGAATACACTGCTGTGTACAGGATGGGGGTTGGTGGAATAGGCACGAGAGAGGAGACGCGGGGAGAAGCAGTCATTCATAAAACAACACAAACACATCCCCTGAGGCTGGGAGCCGTAAAGATTCCGTCGCCGGGGTCCGCCTCACAGAAGTTCCACGAAGGGTCGTGCGGCCCAACGTTGGTGCGGCCCGCGTCGTCGCTTTGTCTCGAACGGTGGCCGGAACCCCCCCCCCCCCCCGGTGGTGGCGGGCTGGCTCGAAGTCGTCGTCGAACAAAATAAATGGGTCAGTCACAGCGCACATGCGCGGCCGCAGCGTCGTCGGGATGCTACGGGTCCGTGGAGGGCGAAACCAAACCCTACTGAAGCGGTTCCTCCACTTCCGAAAGCAAGCTGTCACCCAAAAATGCCGAGGCAAGGCAGACAAGATTTGTTGCCATCAGCTGCTGCCTTCAAGGTCCGCACATCCCCATTCTTTTGCCGAAAGTAGGAACGCCGTACGCCCACATGTTTTCGTATGGGCGGTAGTCACAACCGTGCATAGTTTCGGGGACCAATTTTCGAAGCAGAACCAATGTTTCGGATAAAAAGTTTTAAAACCATGATTCAAGGCAGAAAAGAAAACAAACGCAGACAAAATAATGCTGCCTTCATCACTGAAGGGAAAGACAGAAATGAAGTCATGAAAGCGGACACGTCATCTGCTCAAATTTCAGGCGCGTTCGTGTGTGGACCCGAATTGAACCCGTGGCGCAATCTCCGAGTTCCTTTAGCAACAGGCAAAATGCTGTCAAATATTCCAGCAGTAAATGTGCGTAAACTTAGTCTGTTGAGTCAACACTAACAAAATCCTAATTATATTATTGTGATCACAGTATTTCCCATTCATTGCTTTATGCAGTCGCTTTATGCTTACGCTTTAAGGTTAAAAACAGCAAACGTTTTCGGGCTCATGTTTAAGCCTTTTGGACTCGGGTCGGGCTCGGGCTGATATTTTAAATTTTTGCCGGGCTCGGGCCGGGCTCGGGCTCACATTTTAAAAATTTGTCGGGCTCGGGCCGGGCTCGGGCTCCCGTTTTAAAAACTTGTCGGGCCCGGGCCGGGCCCAGGCCGTGTCTCTACCGGGCCGGGTCGGGCCGGGCCTAGAAATTCCGGCCCGTGCAGTGCTCTAGTCTAGAATGTCCTGAGAGTCTTGGGTTTCTGTCTTTTGTCGGGTTGACCCACGTCCGCGATGAGACGGTTTGTGCATTTAAAGGTCCAACCATACGCAGCGTACTTTCGGCGTTTTCACACGCCGACGTCCTCCCGCATCGAGCCGCGTCAGCCCGCGTCGCGAAAAATGCATAGCGACGCAAGCTGACGCCCCATCGACGCCGATGTCTATGCTCGCCAGATATCGGCGTCGACGTAGCTCAAGACAGCATCGGCAAGCGCGCAGCAGAGCCGAGTTTCCTGTCCTTCTCCCAGTTCGCGGCCATTCCTTTCAGCAGAAAACAATCAATGTCTTTTTAACTTGCGGTAATTAGTTGCCTTGAGACAAATTTCAAGCTAGTTTTGTTCTAAAGTGCTCATTAGTACACGGCTTTTCTGGATTTCTCCGGGGAGATTGGGTATATGCGATATCTTTGTGTAAGTTAAATAAGGGAGCTCTTGCAATATCGCTTCCAGAAGTACCATATTGTGACTTGTCTGCAAGGTCAGTGCGTGACGAGCAAGCGTTATCGACTCCACAATTCTAGCGGTGCATTCCATTCCATTCGTGGCTACCGTGTCTTGCGCAACGGAGACCGGGGATGTGCAAAAGCTTTTAGATGCGACGCTGAGAGCATCTCTTGTCGGCGGCCCTGTCCTTCCTGCGTGCGTCCGTCGTCGGCGTCCGCACTCTCCTCCGCTCAACCCCTCTCCTCTCGGATAGCGAACACTCTCTCGTGAGGGGCATTGGATTGGATTTGATTGGCTTGGCTTGGCTTGGCTTGGATTGGATTGGATTGTATTTGGATTGAATTGGATTAAAGTGGATTGTGTTGGATTGTGTTGCGTCATACCCGCGGCAGACGCACTGGCACCGACGCGTGCCCAGGTGAGAGCGAACACTCTCTCTCAACATCTGAGGGTGTGCGGCCCAGCGCGCTCTCACTCCGCCGGTGGGCGGCGCTGCGCGCGGTGCTGGCATGTGTAGTACTCTCTCTCTCCGCGGTCTTCTCTCCTTCGGGCGCGCTGCGCATATAACCGGTGTGCCGCTCTCCGGCGGCCTTTCGGTCGACGGTTGCTCTCCGCTTGCGCTTGAACCTCCCTCAGCATCGCATCACACCAGGGTTCCGGCGAGGGGATGTGGGCACAATTTTTCTTGACTCAATAAGGGAGCTGTGGTTACATCGCTTGTAGCACTAGCATTATTGCCCTCGGCTCCAAGAACAGTGCTCAAGAAATAAGCGTTACCGCTGCTCAAACCTCTCAAATACGACAAAAACAAAGCACACCCGACAATTTTCGTGGGCAGCCTCGATTAGTATACTAAATTCTTCAAGGCCGCCTCGTCTTCTGGAGTGTTTAAGTGCAGGACTTGCGTTTTGCAAGTCCGCGGTTTAAATCCTGGCAAAGCCTCGGTGTTTTTCGTTGTTTGTTTTGCGTTGAGGGTTTAATCAGTTTTTTTACAGTGTACACGATGGGTTTCAGAGTACCTTGCCTTTTAACCTCCAAATGACGTTCGACGGTAACCTCAGTATCAAGGCAGCGCTGAAATTTGTTTTGTTTACACTTGCAATTCATGAACGTGGCGGCCGCTTTTCTGGTGGAGGCGAAAAGCAAAAACGCCCGTGTGTACGAGATTTCGGCGCACGTTAAAGATCCCCAGGTGGTCAAAATTAATCCGGAGCCCTCCACTACGGCGCGCCTCATCGCCTGCGTTGTGTCGGCGCGTTAAACCCTACAATCAATCAATCAATCAATCAGTTCATGAACGTGCAGTCGGTACATAAGGTGAAGGTTAAATGGGCAAAGTACGTCTTCGTTTATCATCCTATCTTATTTTGTTCAGATTTGTTCATGCTGACTCTAGATACATTTCGCGGCATTTGAATATTTGCCCACCAGCATTTACGATGAATAAAGACGGCAAGTGATTTTATTGTTTGGCTCAATCTAGGGTCTTGATAATTGTAGGTAATGAATCGACAATAACATCTCACAAACCACTTCAACAGGATGGCATACGTGTCCAGCAACGCGCGCCGACGCAGCGACTGGCGCGCGACTTCGCCGGTCTCATGCGGTTACTCGCCCTGTCCTGCGGGTCCGCGCGTGGCCGCCCATCGACGCCGACGCTCGAGGGCCGCGTGATTTCGCGTCCATCTGGTTAGGGCATAAAGGTCAGTGCAGAACGCCGGTGCCGCGAGGTCGAGCGCAGTGGGCTGCGTTCAAGCAGCGGCCGTGCGCACTTTTCTCACCTCAGCACGCGCCGGGTCGCCGTGCGCAGGCAGAAGCTGTCTTGCGCCCCGATGCTGGTCTGATCGACCCTGACGGTTGTTTGCCATGAGGCCTAGGTGCACAGAGCAGTGTTAATTTTTGATAGTGATAGTAGATATAATAAACCCCTGTACTATGACAGTTATCGCTTCCCTTTTGAGTGACTGCAGTACGCGCGACGATAGCCTACCATCGATGGAACCCGAAATAGGCAGTCCATCAGTAGTAGGTGCTTTGCGATAGTAATGAGTGTTACAGAAGTGTGTTATTCTATTGTATTGGCATTACTCTAAAAGTCGTAAAGTGCGGCGGAAGCCCCCAGTGGTTACTTGCAGGTTAACCAGAAATAAAGAAATAACCGTAAACAAAAGGAGGGAAGTTAACAAGGGAACTCTCCGGTTGGCTACTGTAAACATGGTCGTGAGGATACGGGAATATAAAGGTCCAAAAAGGTCAGTGTTATATGTTAAAAGGGAGAAAATCACACAACAAATAAGAAAAAAAGCCGTAGGAAAGGGAAGCACAAACACGGCACAAAGAACACACAAAACACTGCACAAAACTAACCTTGTAACGTTACACAACTTGCGAATGAAGGATGCTGTACTCTAGTAACGTCCGTCCAAGAGTTGAGATAGGCCTGTGTCTTTCAAAAAGAGGATTAAAACTTTTGTAGGCTTTTGGGACCGTGACATTCAATGGCCATGGCATAAAATAGCCTGTGCGTACAGGGGTGGGTGTTTGGTTTGCAAGGTGTGTTGGAGAGCTGCTGCCTCAAAGTTATGAATCGGTCGCAGCAGCACAGCAGGTGCTCCATGCTTTCGTCAGAGGCGCACACTTCACAAGCAGGGCTTTTGGCCATGCTGATAGCGAGAGCATAAGCGCTGGTGAATGCAACAGCTAGCCACAGGCGATAAAATAAGGTGAGGCCCCAGTGGGGCATGTTAGTGGTAGGTGGCGCTGCAAAGCTGGATCGAACGAGTAGAGACGATCGTTTGAGAACTCTGGTATATTCGATTTTGCGAGAATGACTTCCCGGCAATGAAAAGGAGTGCGTTGATGCATCAAAACGTGACAGAGGGATGCTGGCAGACAGGGCACATTTGTGGGCGCCATGATCCGCTCTATTCAGCCCGGCACTTTATTATGTGCTGCTCATCGAAGTAAAGGATGTAGCAGAAACTGAAAAGCGCAAGTCCCAAAGTTTCTTCAGTTCCTAACTTGATGAAGTACCGTCCCACCGCGCACCTTTTAGTTGGTGCGTTTATTTGCTATGCTGGCTGCGCTTCTAACAGAATAAAGGAAATAAACTTAAGCAAAAATTGTAAGGGCACAGCACTTTTGCGGCCCGTCTTGTGGTCGTAGCTCAATTTCGGTCACGCTGTCTAGCCTCCGTAGCCACGCGGCATAACGGACCGAAACAGAGCCCTGTGGCATCAGGCACCCAAACGGAGGCTTCAAAAAGATGACCCCTTGTTCCGTGATTCAGTTTTCCGGCCAAACGTTAAGATGATACTTGTACAGGACATTTGTATAGGCAGCTTCGTTCGAAGCTCCCGAAACCTCTGACGAAGCTCTGAAACCTCCATACATGTCCCGTTACTTTGCACAGGAGACAATATATATGCACCTAACAAGCAGTCCCCGCGTTCATTTAGTTAACAATGCTCGTTCGGTTGGTTTTCCGATAGTATGCGAAGAGAAACGACAGCGGGAGAAAAGAAAACGACGCATTCGGAATGGCGCAGTTAGTCTGTAGCACGTGCGAGGTGAAAGCAATACACAAAAAGAATAGAACTCCCGCTCGGGCTGTGCCAGGCAGAAGGAGCGCGAGCACGCCGGAGGCGGGAAGATTGAAGTGTACTGGACACATTTGTCTTATATATTGAGGAGAAGAGAGACAGGGAGGCGAAGAGCGTGACGGATGAGAGCAATGAGCGGATAACATCGCGAACGCCCCTATGGTGAGTCACTGCTCTGGGCTTGCGACAGCAATTACATTAAGAGGAACGGCTTTAATTTTTCCCGTTGTATACATCCCACCAAATACAGAGTAAACAAGGTTACTTGGTCAAAGCGGTGCTCCCGCGTGCCTTAGGTGTGAATCCAAGTGTAAATGGTCATTTCGATTTCCAATACAAGCTCGAGAACTTTGGACAGTGGGAATTCCCCCTCGAAGGCAAAAATACGCAACCATAACTTATTGGCAAAAGTCCGCACCAGACAACCAATATTTCGTACATTACACGGTCTATACGTGGAATTTACGAAACGATATTGCAGGCAAAAGGACACAAAGATAGTACGACATCAGCCTTCTGCATAGACGCGTGCAAGGTCACCTTTATGAGGCATCTGATAACGTATTTGAGTACCCAAAGGATGCACACGTGGCTGACGAATGCGCAGTGGATGATAAGCTGTTGTTTTTGCGCTATCAATAAGGCTCTTGTCAGCAGAAATTTTCAGCTCGAGCCTCCTAGGCGCAGTAGCAGAACAACCGGGAACAAAAGAGCGGCTGCACATCGGGGGCGCTGTTTTCATGTTTTGGCCACCCACCTGCTCAGGATTACCTCAGACAACGGCGCCTGTATTAACATTGCCTAACCGCATCGCACGCTTTTCAATGGGAAGGGTAGGGACGCTTAGTTCAGGCACTGATCCGCTATGTGGCGCGTTCCGGCGGACATCTCGCCTTACGTCACTGCTCGCGAGTCGCGAACGCTGCACCCACTTCTACGACGTGTGTCTGTCAGCTTGCCTGTTGGGCTTCAAGGGCCGTCGCTTGCATCTTGGCCCCGACGGGGCGCTAGTTCTGTGGCGCACTGGGGATCTCGTTCAACGTTTCGCTCGCTTCATACTTGCTGCATTTTTCCAAAGATAAGACTGAAATAGTGTAAGAACATACTGACTGTCGGGTAGACATATAGCTAACAAAAAAACGATATTTTTGGATGGGGCAGCCATTATATTACTGATATTTTTTTTTCTGAGTATTTAGAGAAGAAAAAATTGCGTGCACGTTTTTTGTTCAGGCGCTCACTTCTACGATTACTTTCTATAATATCACGTGCTTGTAAACTTCAGAAAATATAGGAAACAAAAGGATTAGCAGCTGGGATCCCGCCACGCTGTCCGGGCGCTTCTACAGTACAGTCCTCAATTTAGAAGTGCGTACCGATGCGGATTGCGAACAGGGGGTCAAAACAATACCTAATGCGGAGGGGATAGAGGTGGGATGCCCCCACTCAGAAAATTTCAGGCCTGTGATCCGAGTAGATAAGCGCGCGCAAAGCCGAAATCAGCCAGCGCAGCGCAAGGGATTTTGCTTCGTGACAAAGAAGTTTATCAGTGACAGACCAAGACGAGACAGGCATGGTGAAAAACAAGAAGGCGTAGGAGCGCCGCCTCGGGAACGCTAAACAAACTTTCCACTATTTTGCATAGTTTCCGAGAAGCGGCGCTGGCTGGCGACCGAAAGCACGCTGGAAGGCTACGGAGCGGGGAAGGGTAGGAGAGAGCACCAGGAGAGTGGCTGTTTGGCCATTTTTCGCTCACGCGTTAGGCAATGTTTACACAGGCGGCGTTGCCTCAGAGCAGGCACGTAGCTAGGAAGTTTTTTCGGGGGGGGAGGGGGGGGAAGGGGGGGTAGAGGGGGGGCCGCGGTCGAGCAAAATATGGGACGGGAAAATATGTAGGCAAGGCTTCTTGTGCGTCGTTTTTCAAACGAAGCTTGAAATAACTGAGTTTAGCATGCGATTTGTGTACGCTGAACGCTAACAGTAAAGCCCAACTTAAGAAGCTTAGATGATGATGATGATGATAATGACGATCGCCTAAAGTTCCCGTTCGCTGGTCTATGGGTAGGCCACGGGCGATTCGTTCGTCCGTAGAGCAGGTGGTTATGCCGGCACGCGCTCGTGAGAGTGGTCATGAGTGTGCTCGTGAGTAGCGGGCGATCCCCAAAGTTCGTCAGGCGGAAGTGGAGGCCAACAATGAATGTTTACTATCAAGCTTAGCGTGTTTAGATTTTCCTTTAGAAAAGGGACTAATAAGTTTTCTCATCAGCTATGAAGTACAGTGGAGCACGATTTGAAGGTTATCCGCCAGCATCGAGCGGCTACGCGTACCACCGTCCTACGGTTTCGTTGCGGAACCATGAAAATGAAGATTTCACACTCTTCTCCCCCTTGTTGCCTGTTCTATGCTACAACAATGGCCCGCACGACTGACTTGCCACCCTTTGGGTTTCAGGCTTTACATTCGTTGTCATCAAGCACACACTTGGTTGCTTTTATCTACGCCGACGATAACGAAACTGTCATGGTATATTTGCTAAAGCTGGTGTCATCTCTGCTTCGTTTGAAAGAGTAGCTTTCCCGCGATAACCTTTGAATCGCAGTATACTGTAAGTGCGGCACATTCGTATATTGTGGCGGTGAAGCTAGCAAACGGGCGTCTTCGCCCTTAAGTAATCGCCTTTTGTTATTTTTTGTGCTAGTAACGTGAGCAGCAAACTTGCGCGTGACAGAACACCATTTTGCACTGCTGTTGAATGTTGAGCTTGTCGCACGCCTTTTCAGTTTCATTATATTTCTATCGGGTGAATCGAAACAGACGTGGCTTCAGTAAACTTCCGGTTTAGCAAATACAGAATGCTCATTCTAACCAAGAGGGAGGTCACGGAAACAGTGGAATAGTGCCAAAAAAAAAAAGCTCCGCAATAAAGGGAATTATGTAGTTTTGTTGATGCGGAGGAAATATTAGATGGGCAGAGCAATATGCAGCAGAAATTATGGAACTACAATAGTCAATGAAATGTGGTCTCGGTAGAAAAATAAACATATCGAGCATTGATAGTTGACTGAACAAAATACAGCCACATGCTCTGTAATGGGATTATACTTTTTACCAGGGTAAAGACAAGGAATGACACGCTAAAGTCCAGACCACATGTATGCCTATATAAAGCTTTTCCTGCTGTTCAGCCATTTCCCGGCCGGGCTGTTCCGCAAGCGAAACAGTGGGACTGTTTCGATCGGCTCGCGGCAGGTTCCCGGCACTGGTCGGTGTATCCGGCGCGAAATGCAACCGGGCTGTATATATTGACATGTACGGCATCTGGAGCGGGCAGCGGGATCAGACGTTGACGTAGCCCTTGTTTTCAGCTTTATATGAGCAAGAATGTCGTTAAAACTGCAGGTTCCGCGCCTGCGGGAGATTTCACGCGGTTTTTCAGGCGACTTAAACCGCACCCCAGCCTGGCACGAAACATTTCGGGGGAGGGCACGGGCCCAATGTGCCCCCCCTCTGGCTACGCCCCTGCCTCAGAGGGAGGTGGTGGCAGTGCCGTTGGATGAGGTATTCCTTCTTTCTGGCGCGTTTCCAATGATGCACGGATTTTTACACCAAACAGCGCGAGACAAACGGCTGGTTATGGCCACGGGATGCCGGTGCAAAGAATGCGCGTCGAGAAGAGCCTCAAGTTTTCGAGGCGCCCGGGGCCCTAAAACTAATCGAAAGTGAGGGACAAAATAAATGCGAAAAATATATGCACATGAAGTCACAAAGCATAAAAATACTCTTCGTAGAATTAAAATATAGGCTCGCTATTGGTATATTTTATAGGCACATCTCCCAGCTTTTTTACTGTAATTAGGAAAAGCGTCGTTGTTACAGGAGTGGAAATACATCTCGCTACATGTGTGTTCTGGTTTCTATTTTTGTGATCGGGTTTATTCGTTCATGACTGTAAAGGCGCCACTAGAAGCAATTTACTTGGGCGACGGGTGGCTGAGCTGCACCCGGGTGCAGTTCAGTAACCCTTGGCGCAAGCAATGGGCGCAGAGCCATGTAGCAGTGTCAGAGTAACAGAAGGGAGACCCCAGCGCATGCGCGCGTGATGAACGGAATTGCCCC